>LOEQ01000666.1:11811-29036 GCA_001685075.1 Bramus lutescens | reverse complement strand
TAGTTCCAGGACAGGCTCCAAAGCTACAGAGAAACCCTGTCTCAAAAAACTACAAAAAAAAAAAAAGAAAAAAAAGAAGTTGACAGGACAAAAAATTAAATCTCTTCCTCTTGGTGACAAATGTCCAAGGAAGCATAAAGCAGTAAACCCAGGTTTATTTAGTTCACTACAATGTCAAGCTGTCCCGCCTTGTGCCCTCTTCACACAGAGACAAGAACAAACTCAGGAATGAGTTCAGCAATGGGTCCCCTACCTGTGTGGGATGTTTGTTTTGGTCCCATTTTCAGTCAGGAGCCCAGAAGGGTCGAGAGCAGAGAAAAGACATGAATTGAGTCTATATGGTGGTCTTACTGGGGTGGTGGTAAGATTGTGCGAAATAGCAAATGGCTATTACCAATGCCTAACTAACTGGAATCACACCACTGTCCCAAGAGTGTTAGAAATGTCCCCAGGGACCAGTTATACAAGTTAGCTTGTTACTCAGGACATACCCTGGATTCTTCTACCAAAATGTCCCTGGCTGGAAAGATGTGGCAGTATTATAATGTGATCTTTCCTTGTGTCTTCACTTTTTCTCAGATTTAACAGCCAGCTGTTATTTTTCCTTTGGTGGGATTGTATTGGAATCCATGTCTCATATCTGTGGAGTTACCAACTACGAATAAAAACAATTGGAAAACAACTTTCCTCTGTACTGAATATGTGTGGATTGTCGGTACATGGTAGACAATATAGTATAACTATTTATTAGTATTTCCATTGTATTGGTGCTTTTGAAGTAGTGTGAAGGGCCTGCTCTGCTACATGCAAATATTATGCCATTTTATATAAAGGACGAGAGCAGCCACCGACTTTGGTATCTACAGGTGGTCCTGGAACCAATCTCCTACGCAGACTGAGGGAGGACTGTGTGTGTGGATGATGATATCTTTCCAAGTGCTGGGATTCTTTCTTATTTTATCCAGCAGTCCTGTGAGCCATATCCATGGAGAGGAATGTTATTAGTCTCAATTTATTGGTGAGGACAATAAAGCTCTGAGATGTCAGTAAGTCCGATGCAGGACCTCTTTCAACGGTCCCTTTTCTCCACCGAGTTGTTCTCAAAGTCACTCCTTCCGCATCTTTAGGGATGAACTCTGAAGGTGGTCTACTTGCTAGCCAGTCTGCTCTCACTATTCTCCCCCATTTATCTAGATAGATGTTCTTGCCAGATCCTTGAAGCCTCGCGGAATTTATTACACATCTCACCCGCTTATTTCCATCAGTGGAACTAGCTGGAGGCTGGTCTTGACTGTTGCTTCCCAAAGTTATAGACGCTGAGCAGAGGTTTGAATGTGAGCTTTTCTGAAAGAAAAGCTTCTATGCTTTAGCATTTTTATATGTGCTGGGATTTTCTTCTAAGTGTGCATACATTTCGAGCGGCTGATACTTGGGACACTGCATATGAGTTATCTCCATTTCGGGAGCCCTATTAACCCTTTACAGAATTAAGTTAGCCTACCTCCTAGTGAGCTGCTATAACTGAAAAGTATCTTTGTTCTCAAAGGAGAACTTTATCACTTTCCGATAAACCAGTGTCCACCCTCTAAAGACAGACTGTTCAGAGGCTCTCTAAAATCTGCCTGCTGCTTCACAGCCATCAGCATGCCCCCACCTTGCGCTTCTAGGAAAAGGTTCGCATTCTCAAAGTCAAAGCCGTAGTCTTCCCTTCCAAGTCTCCGGCCATGTGGTCAAATTACAAAGGAGAGATGACGATGACGACAGTTTCAGAAAGATGATGAAAAGAAGCAGAGGGACCTCTTCATTCCCACGGCTGTAGGAAACCACAAGGCTGACGGCTCCCAACCATGAGAAACCCGCAGGTTTGTAACTTCTGGACAAACTGCCAGATGTCTGCGGCAAGGTCAGAAATGGAAGCCAGGTGTGGACACTTATTTTAGTGTTCCTGTTCCTTTGCTCCTGGATGACACAGTTCAGTCCTTTCCTTGAGCCCTGCAGGACTGAGGCTATGGTGTCCGGAGGCTGGTGGGATATGCATGCATTCTGCTGTATTTGATTTCTTTGCGCTGTGAAGAAAGATGCACGCAGGAGGTCTCTCTGCTCCCCTCGAGTTCCGCATATGCTGTGCGTTCACCACCTGTTTCATTTTTGAGGGTTGCGAGGTGGGGGTGGGAGCTGTTGTCAACGTAAGTGCTCTGTGATCAGAACAGTCCTGGAGCAGACTTCACCTTGCCTTCCATGCTGGGTTTGGCCTCGGTCTTCACTCAACCACCTTCTGACTTCACTGCCTTGAACCGGTCCAGAGAGATGACGTCAAAGGCAGTGCTGAGAAGTGGCCTTAAGACTCTACAAGCTTTCACAGAAGGAAATCTTTCTATCTGCTGATGAGCAGTGGTAGTTCAGGGAGGGGCCTGTGTGCTTGAGGCCTGAGGTTCTGCTCCTCCTGGGACGGTCCTCTGACATTTGTCCCAGGTACCAGGTGCCTTCCTCTTTTACACACTAGATGCAGCTGGATAAAGTCACACTTCGTCTCTAGGCTGATTCCCCCTGCTGAGAATTAAAAAAATGCTTGGTTTTCAGAAATGCAAGAATTGGAGGCAGTTTTGTCTGGCTTTGAATGTGAGTAAATGGTCCATTGAGAAGAGGCAGGCTGAGCAGGGCTCGGGTCCTTCTATAGGAAACTTTCCTTCCTACCAGCAGGGTGGTTTTCTTTGAATTTCACACTATTTTAAGCTGTTCATTGTGCAGTCTGAGTAGTGCTAATCCTCCCTCCAGTTTGAGGCACTGTAGGGCAGAAATTACACATTATGCTTTGTATAGTCATAGCAAACACCAGGTGTCCTGGGTAATCTATGTATCTATCTATATATCTATGTAGTGTGTGTGTGTATATGTGTGTGTGTGAGAGAGAGAGAGAGAGAAACAGAGACAGAGAGACAAAGAGAGAATGAATGAGAGAGAGGGTCTCCTTTATCCCATGTTAGTTGACCTTGAACTCCTTACATAGCCACGGATGACCTTGAATTTCTGATCCTCTTGCCTCTACCTCATCAGTTCCAGTGGTATGTGCCTAAAATCCTGGAACTGATGGTGATTGTCATGGGACCTTAAGCTTCATTTACATTCTACAAGATGCTTTCCTGCTCTATACTTAATGACAAGTGACAAATTTATGGCCTCCTTAAAAACTCTCTCAACTCCTTTTACTAAGTTCCTACTTAGATTTTTATAGTTTCTCTGTATACTTGCCTTTAATTTACCATGCTCTCCACTGAAATGTCCCTTTAATTGTGCATGTTCATTATTTTAAAGTTTGTAACATATATCCTTAATCCCTTTGCCCTCCTCTCCCTGACAATGAATAAGCTCTATGAAAACAGAATTATTTCTTCTGACACCCAAAATGAACAGTACCTGCTCCATGGTAGCAACTCGGTTCTTCTTAGTGAATGATTGTTTTCTAAATCATCTCAGAGGCTACATTCTTGAATAGTAGTAGGATATAAGGTAGCTTAATAATTGCTCTTTTATTCTGAGGAGACCACTGGCCCACTATACATTACTCAGCTGGAGAGTTCAGACCCTCAAAGTCCTCTTTTTCTGGGGAATGTAACAAACACAATTACATACAAAGCTCAAAGAACATTCTCATTATTGCAGACAAACCTGTGCAATCCATAGTAGTGTCTCTGAATTTGGAAACTATTTAATGGCATGAATATGTGGTATTAACACCAATAAAGATGGGTGCACCCTTTATATTTATATATTTCTCTATGAACTGACAATGTGAGACCTTCATAAACACTTGACTTAAAATAAGTAGGTTCTAAGCAGCCAGATGTGACTTAGGATTTCTGTAAGACATTTGTCAACCATTTCAAGCAAAGGACACTTATTCTCAAGTTAATTTTTTCCTTACTTTGTTTTTATTTGGAATTGTTTTGCAATCCTTCTTTTGGTAGCTGGGGTACAGGCTGCTGAGATTGCATTTGGAGAAGTTGGTTGTTTTCTCCAGCAAACTTTGGTTTGGGTAAGGTCATTGTGCAGCACCTGCTTTTCTCTGAGAATTTGCATGAACAGCACAGTTATGGATTTGTTCCGTGCCTAATGTCAACACATTGTCTCACAAATTTGCCCATAGGGAGGGTCCCTCCTCATTTGTCATCTGGGACCTGTCTGCTCTTCTGGCTACTCTGGAAAGCCATCTGTCGACTTAATAAAAGCAGCTCAGCTCTTGAGTCTGTTCTGTGAGGCCTGCATGCAACGTAGCTTTGTCAGACTTCTCTTTGCTCCCTCTTGGCCCAGTATACAGCACACACCACGGAGAACGTCCCTCTGCTGTGTTATGCTTTCTCTGTTCCACATCTTGGAGTGTGTATACGAGGACAGAAAAGCACACAGAGTCACAGACAGCGATGCACAGCGATTAGCAGTGAGTGGGAGCATAATATTGTGACACGGGTCATTTTTAAGAATGCTGGAAGTCATGTGGTTCTGTGTTCCTCTGGTCTTGATGTCAGTGCAAGTGGCGTGGGGAGATGTGGACCATGGGATAATTGGCTACTCTGAGCTGATGATGTCCAAGGACACCACACAAAGCCGGATTACATGAGTCTCTTAGAGTTCTCTCCAGCTTCTTTCTCTAAATCAGGGTTGCAAGACGTCTTAAAGGCCCAGTCTCTGTTTATTCAGCAATACTCATCAACCATTTATTGACTCTCTGCAGTATGCTACATAGGAGGTTACATCTGAGGGGATGGACTAAGTTTAACATGTCTGAGCTTTAGGGAATTTCCATTCTGGTAAGAAATGGGACGGGGGCAAAGTGTCAAATCAACAAGTAAGTAAAGAGGAAATGAAGAACAGGAGATCTGTGTCCTCTTTCTCCACCCTCCCATTTTGCCCCTTGACCTGTGACCTCTTCGCTTTTACTGTGAGAGATGGTGTTTAGCCTATGCGCACAAAAAGCTGGAGAACTGGTGGATTTAAAAGTCCCCAGTCAAGAGTGGGTTGGAATTAATGAAAATACCCTAGCTTTCTTACTACCTAAGTGTTAAGCCTCTAAACACATTTTCTGGGTGGTGTTCAAAAACTCTTGTTATGGCATGAATGTTTGTGCCCCTCCAAATTCACTGCTTAAAAAAATCTCTGAATAGCCAGATGGTGGTGCGCACCTTTAATCCCAGCACTCAGGAGGCACAGGGAGGTGGATCTCTGGGTGTTTGAGGCCAGCCTGGTCTACAGAGCAAGTTCCAGGGTATCCAGAGCTGTTATACAGGGAAATTATGTCTTGACAAACAAACAAAAATTAAAAACTCCCCTAGTAGGTGACAGAATTAACAAGAGAAGCACTTCAGAAATGATCAGGTCATAAGAGGCCACCATTATGAAAAGATCAGGTCACAAGAGGCCACCATTATGAATGGAATTGATATTATACATACACACACACACACACACACACACACACACACATATGGCCTGTTTAGCTCTACCTCCATGTAAGGACACAAAGGCTGTCATCTATGGAGAATGGGCATTTACAAGATGACAATCCTCTGGGCACTCTGATCTTGGATTTTCCATCTTCCAGAAATGTTAGCAATAAATTCCTCTGGTTTATTAGTTCCTTAGACAACACTAGACTACCTCCAAAGACATTAAGACAATTGTGAAATGAGCAGAAGGCATACTTAGATGCTTTGTCAAGTGTATGATGGGTGTGGCTTGAATCTTGGGCATTGTCTATTTTAAAATGACAAAAAAAAACCCTTTGTTTCTCTTTTTTCTAGACAGGTTTTCTCTGTGTAGCCCTGGCTGTCCTGGAACTCTGTAGACCAGGCTAGCCTCAAACTCAGAGATCTACCTGCTTCTGCCTCCAGAGTTATATCCAACTCCAAGATATACAACTTTGATTGTCTTTGACTAGGTATTCTTTTTGGAAAATGCAAATCTGTTAACTGTATCCTTTTGAGCATGCTTGTGATATGACTTCATAGAGAAGAATTTTCCAAGATCATTTGTGTATGGAAATTAGTACACAGAATGAATATAACCCCAAAATAACACTAAGATGAAAAGCTTAATGGAAGACTTATATGAAAAAATTTTAATGAAAGTAATCAAAATAGGAAAGAGAAAATGTTTAATTGCATTTCTTCTGTTAGTTTTCTCTGTATGTTGACAAATTATGCAATGTAAAGTCTTAAATAATAAAGTTATTAAGAAAATGACTGATAAAGTCATTAAACTATAAACCCATGAGGGCAGGAATATTTACCCATTAGTGATTTTTATTTAATTTTTTTTGAAAATTTTGTACATTAGTACTGTATTTATGTCATTTCCATGCCCCCCCACACCCGACATACTATTGAGTCCATTTAGTGTTGTGTGTGTGTGTGTGTGTGCACACGCATGCACGCATGCTTAGCGCTGACCCCTGGGACTGTATATCCTGTCAAAGGGCTAATCCCCAGTAATAACTGTCTCTCCCCTCTCAGTAGCCACTGATTGCCAACAGCTGTTCTGTAGGTGCGACACCTTGTGAGTTTCCTCTACCTGTGTTAGCAAGCTAACCGGTATTGTCATTATGCAGATGTCGTTTAGGTGAGCATATTTTTGAGGTATCATAGGCGTGGTTTCTCCGTCATGTCTAGAAGATACTATCTAGCAGCAAGTATATTTTACAAGTTTATGGGAACATAAAACGCTTGTATAACATTGACAGTAGAGCTGGAAAGGCCAGATGATGCTTCTATCCATAGTAAGGCAAATGGTTCACATCCTGAAAAAGTCAATGACTTTGTCCACAGGGGAAAAGGGAGACCTCTGTTTAAATGCATTGTAGCATCTTATTGCTCCCTTAATAATTGACAAGCTCACTAAGGTCATTGATATGTGCTCACTTTTATGTTGCATAGGAGTACGATTCTATCTCCCTGCTCTTTCCTTTTCTTTTTTGTTAAGACAAGGCCTTGCTATATGGCAAGGCTAAGTCAGAACTCTCGCTGAAGCCCAAGCTGTCCTTGAGTTCATGGTTTGATTGATTCTCTTGTCTCAGTTTTCAGGGTACTTACAGGTGTGTGCCATGCTGCCTGGCTATAAATTTCATCTTTTGAATATGTACTTGGACATTCTATTCCGAAACCTCCCAGCAGTACTGAGCTCCAAGTGGCTCCCTTCCCCTTCCCATTTTACCTCTGTACCCTTCATGCTAGCTTCCTGATGTTAGTTATTTCTGATTTAAAAGTGGACTCACTTCTGGGCCAGCCTCAGGAAGGAACAGGACAACCAGCAAGTATATGCCCATTGTTCCTGTACTGACCGATCACCTCCTTGATGTTTTCTCCTGAGACACCCACAGTGTTTTAGAAATAGTGTGGGGTGATGGGAGATATATTCCATTCCCCCGGGGGTCAAGGAAAGAGACATACAAACAGGAGATGGGGGCAGTGGCAAACAGAACACATGGTGCCACTCTTCCTTTGGGATACCTGAGTTATTAAGTTCAAGGACACTCTTCGATGTGTCTGCACAGGTACACGTCTGGGTGACGACATCCTTGAACAAGTCTCCAGGCCACCTGGAATGTGGTCAGGTTTCCTGATTTGTTCTGTGAGTTATTTTAGCAATTTCTGTATTGCCAGTATCTGGACTTTGAGACCCTGGGCACTTCTCCCTTGTACTAAGTTACCAAATGGTTCGAATCTGCTGATGTTTATGTCAAATAGATAAGTGCAGTTTCCTGGGAGATTTCAACTGCTCCAAAGATAAATGGGCTCTGTGATCCCAATAGAAGTGACTAGAATTGAAGACAAAGAGAAGAAAGAGGCAAAGAGGCTGGGGGAGAAAGGAGAGAGAAAGGAAGGAAGAAAGGAAGAGAGAGAGGCTTTGCCTTGAGTCAATTTTTGGCTATTAAAAGGGAAAATACTTGTCTCATGATGCAGAAACAGAACCAAAAATCATAGGAACTCAGGGACAGAAAAAAGATAAGATGAGGTCATTTTATTTGAGAATCTAAAAGTAAGAAGAATAAGATCGCTAGCTGAGGTTCTGACCAGTGGAAAGATGGCCTTCTAATGGGGTAGTGGACTGCAATTCTCCTTTCCCAGGGGATGCTAGAGGAGTGGCCGTTGTGCACCTTGTTTCTCTCTTCATAAGTTAAAAAAGTGTGTGTGGACAGTAATCTAATGCTTGGTATCAATTTGACAACATACAGGCCTCCAAGAGAGAGAAATATATTTTTTTCATGCAAACCTGGGTCACTGATAAGTTAACCAGTGTCAAAGTTCTAATGGCTCTGGAATTCCCTCAAAGCTATATGTGGCATTCAATACTGAGAGGCGAGCAACACCTATCAGCTAATTACAGGATAGCTGCATGGTATAACTAAGTTGCTAAGGGATATTTGCCGTCTTGGATGCTGAGGCAGGCAGCAGACCTGACCACGTTATCTAAGCAGTTGATTGGAATTCAACCGAGAAGGGGCACAGTCTCCTCTGTCACTTCAGCAATGGAATTACATCTATCATAAACCTTTTAATCATCCACATCACGGTTGTGCTGTCGAGAAGTGTTGTGGTTTGGTTATGAACTCCCCTATATAAGCTCATGGATTTGAACACATGGTCTCTTGCTGGTAATACCTATTTTGGAGCTTTTGGAAGCTCAAGGAGATGGAACCTTGCTTAAGGAAGTGTATCATGGAGAGAGACCTGCTTGGAGTTTTATACCTTGGCCATGCTTCCTGTCCACTTTCTGTTCCCTGATCAACCTATATGAGCAAGAAACTTCGTATTATTGCTGCTGCAACTGTGAGTCACTCTGGTCGCCATGTTGTCCCTTCTGTGATGGACTGTATGCTCAAACTGGAAGCCAAAACAGTCCTTAAGAGGCTTCTTGTGTGTGCGCATGTGTGTGTGTGTGTGTGTGTGTGTGTGTGTGTGACGTTCATGTGCATGCTATCTGTACCCATTTGCATGTCTAAGGAGGCCAGAGGAAAAAGCTGGGTGTCCTATTCCTTTTCCAGCTTCATCCCATGAGACAAACTCTCCCATATCATCCAAAGATGGTCATCTTTTTGGCTACAGTGATCAGCCAACAAGCCATAGGGACCCTTCTGTCTTCACCCTCCACCACTGGGGTTACATGTGGCTATGCCAAGCTTTTCCTTGGGGCCTAGGTACCTGTACTCAGTCTTGTGCTGAAAGTGATCTTATGCACTTAGCTATTTCTAGCCTTTAATGAGCTTTTTGTCAAGTACTTGGTCATAGTAAAGAGAAGAATAACTAATGAAAGAAACCATTACCAACTTTAATTGTCCCCCAAATTACCATTTTTGGGGATGAAGCTATGCCATCCTTTGGGTAAAGGCTGACTGGAGAGCCCAAACCCAACACAACTCAACCAAACTGTCCGAAGTCCTGTTCTTAGTGTACTTACTCTTAAGGAGACAAAAGGAGCAATCCTCAAATTCATACAGGACATTTTGGCCTAAAAGATGTAATTTTCTTAATGTGTATTCTCATTTTAAATGTCCAGCTCTCCTATTTTCAGAACTGGAGGAGTGTCCTAATAGTCAAGCCAGAAATGAATTAATGTTTGCTTTCCACTTTGTTTGTTTGTGTCCATCCATGTAGAACGACCAGAAGAAACTTGAAGAGCTGACATGGCAAGGTTGGATCCCACACTTTATGATAACATTAGCAGTTCAGATGCCAGAGAGCTTCCTCTTTCTAGTGGTCCTATTTCAAAATTAAGTGATCAGAAAATACAAGCAGAAGTTTCCACTGCCCTGAACCAATGAAAGTGTAACAGTAGATGTACGAGAAGCAGAAGGCAGCAAATTCCAGCTGAGAACTTAGCAGGAAGTAAACACTCTGTTAACTTTTCGTTGACTTCTAAACACACACAGCTTCAGACAGCTGGTCGCGGGCCTTGAGTGTCCTAGCCTGCTCTTCAGTCATTGCAATGCAGACTCTGGCTTACCTTACGGGGAAGAAGTGTTTGAAATACAGCCAGTTCCAATGCCAAATAAAGAGTCATTGTTCTTAGTAGGATAAAAGCACTCATGTTATGCCAAGCCTTTCCCTCTTCCAAATAAACCATGCTCTTTTCACCCCTGGATTTCTGCATACTTTATTCTGGCTACATTGAATTTCATGCCACCTCGACTTCAAGACAGCTTAAGTATCACTTCCTTGAGAAACCTTCTCCAACCTTGATGAAGACAAAAATCCTCACTATCTAAGGTTGTATTAGCCCATAGCACTGAGAACTTCTTTGTCTTAGCATAGTCATGATTTTGGTGTCTAAATGATTATTTAATGCTTGCCTAGTCTATCTTTCTAAGCAGCTCCTACAAAGCTGGGTTATGTCTGTTTGGACATGCCACTGTATCTCTGCCCCCCAACACAGTGTCTTACCTAAGAAGCTTCTCAGGAAATTCTGAAAACGATTGGCTTCAGCAAGCTTCGGCAGATTTCCCATAAACCCATGCACTTTGATCTGGCCTTGGTGTCCTGGAGAAGCTGCTTCTCTCCCTTATGGACTTTTAGGGCGTATTCAGTGCTTTGCTCAAGTGTCCTCTAGTGTCCTGGCCTCTTCATCATTATACACATGGTAATTTCAGGCTGGTGAGATGGCTCAGTGGGTAAAGGTGCTTGCTGCAGAAGCCTAGGAACCCAAGTTCAATACCCAGAACCTGGTTAAAGGTGAAAGCAGAGAGCTGTATCTGTAAAGTTGTACTGTGACCTCCATGTGCACACTGTGACATACACACATGCATGTGCAGGGACACACATGCCCATGCACACATTATATACATATATACATAAATACATAAGTATATATACATATATATGTATATATGTGTGTGTATATATGTATGTATATATACATAGTGAAGAAAGTGAAACATGTCCCTAGCAATGCTGAAGCATGTGAAACATGAAACATGCATGGGGCAACCTGTTTATATTGGGTTTCATGGTCTGAGCTGATGAGGCTGACTGACCAGGTCTCTTCCTCAAGGAACAGGTTCGGAGATAGGAACTCAGATTCAGAGCCCACAGGAGCCGGAGCATACACACACACACACACACACACACACATACATACAGATGCACACACACACACAGTTATAGTTATAGTTATTTCTCCTTTGCTCAAAGAAACGTTGGCACTGCAAGTAACTGCAAGTAACAACTGGCCAGGGCAAACACCATTCAGACACTGAATTTAATTCAGTCTCTCAAATGCAAGTCCACTCCTTTCAACTTGCCTGCCTAGGCTCTCTGGTTAAGATTTCAGTAATGGCCCAAGGAGAACGTTTTCTGTTAGCTTTTCATCACTGTGACAAAATACTGGAGATAAACAGCTTATAAGGCAGGAAGGTTTGTTTTTGCTTATTAGTTTGGAGGTTTCAGTGCATGGTCGCCAGTCCTCACCACAATGGGCTGGTAGTAAGGCAGATGGCTATCACGGGGAGCAGGGGTTGGAAACTTAAGGACAATCAGGAAACTGAATAAGAAAGGAAAGGGTCGGGGTTCCAACACAGCATGTCAGCAAGTCCTTATGTTGCAGTCCGTATGCTGCCTAGGTCTTACAGCCTAAATCTTCTATCACCAATACCACTATACCACTATGAGCCTTTGGGGGATCCAAACCATATCATCCTTTCAATGACCCTAGTTCTAAAGCTCCTCTACTTCTTTATCTGCTGGTGTTACTGCTGCCCTTGATTCAGCCAACAGTAGTTACTTTAAAGAGAATCACTCACTAATCCCCTTGTCTCTGAGGGCCTGTAGTAAATATTTAAACTCAATGGTGTTGCTTCTTTCTAATGAATTAACATATCAATGTGCACCATGTGCAAGAAGTTAAAGACAGAAAAGGTTAGATCCACCCGATCTCCTTGGCATGTGCACAGAAGAAGTATCAACAATTGCCAGTTAGAGCCTGGGTCCCATGGGGATGGCAGGGGTAGAGCCAACAGTTGTCACTGCAGCCTCCCTTTAAGGCTCAACGTGGGGGGATGATGCATCTTCCTGTGGGTTTCCAAATGAAAGCTGGCTGATGCCATGAACTGTGACAGGAAAACAGACCTACCAGGCCTTTTTTGCTTCAAGAGCAGCTCTGGCCAATCTGGACTGCTATGGAGAGGAACTGTACATCCTGATCAGAAGCTGAAACTCCCAATCTGCACCCCCTTTGAGTGCTCTTATGCATCCATATGGCGTTTCCCCTGCTTTTTCCTGTTTTGCTTGATAAGTAGGATTAAATGTTTAGGCCATGATGAGGTTCCTCCCTACCCATGAACAGAATGAACAATCAGGAGTCCAAGGTAAAAGTGAACCAGATGGTGAGAACCATGGCCCCACTGGTTAGCAACTGCTTTTTTATAATTGGCAAAATAGTGTCAGAATTTAGCTGACTGTGACTGAAATCATTTTCTTTCCACTTCAGTTTCCTGAAGTTCATATTCTTGCTAAAGCATTTGATTTATTTCATTTTACTAGGTAATAAGTCACATGGCCCTATGAAAAGGTAGAGGTGAAAATCTCAATTTTATTTCCATCCCAAGTGGACTGTACCTCCCCCACCTTGTACAGCAGTCAACTGGGGTCTTAAGCATTAGTAAATCCACCTTGATCTTTGCCAAGGTCTCCCTCTTGAATAGGACTGGCAGGCAGTATTGGGGCATTCTATTAAGGTCTGGTTCCCAATCAACCACTCATGTGATGTATTTAATAAGACTTTAGGGACATGAAGCCAGATGGAGAAAACCTGTCCCTGTTGATTAGCAAATACAGATCTGTCTGAATGAAGCCTTTCACTGCTGCAGAACAATGCTCTAAATTTATGATTATTTTTATAGACATCAGTTGCCATTTATCTGCAATGTGGATCCCTCCCTCTACATCATAGGAATAGTTGGCAACTTTGTACATTACTTTCTGAAAGAAATGAATGTCGGGCAGTGGTAGCGCACACTTTTATTCCAGCACTTGGGAGGCAGAGGCAGGCAGATCTCTGTGAGTTCGAGGCCAGCCTGGTCTATAAGAGATAGTTCCAGGACAGGCTCCAAAGCCACAGAGAAACGCTGTCTTGAAAAAAAAAATAGAAAAGAAAGAAAAGAAAGAAAGAAATGAAACATGGCTAATCTTCTCCCATAAATTATTAATAGTCAAACTTTATCTGGTTTAATTGTCCCCTTAAAAGGTGACCAATGTAGATTTCTTTTGGATTTCCATTAGTGTTTTCATATAAATCCACAGACTGTCATAGAACTAGTGTCAGTTACAGGCAGTGATTTTTGTTGCTCAAGTTGTGAACCCTCTGGCCGACTTAGCTACCTGATACAGTCCCATTATTTTGAATGCTTCTTTGCTTAACTTTGTGTTCCTCCTCTCCAGAAACCACACATGAAGAAGTTTGAATCCCTGTGGGGGTTAATGATATTAACAAATGAACTCTGTGCATGAGAGGTGTGGACACTCCCAAGGTCATCTTTCTGGGCCATTTCATGCTTGCTAATAAATAACCTCTTTTTAAATAACTAATATTAACATTTCCAGTTCATTTCAAGGAATGTATTTTCTTTGCTTTTATAATTGGACTTTTCTAAAATTCTTCAATTGTAACAATTTCATATTTGTTATAAATATATAGAAATGAAAAATCCATTCTAAAACAGCTTTATTAGGATGGCTACTAAAATCCATTTGAAGTTTCATGTACAGAATGTGTCCTCTTAAAAGTATAATCTCTACCTTAATTTTCTCTACTTTCTAAGGGCAGCATGCTTTGTGAAGTATGTCCAAGCATAAAAGATTCACTAGAAAGGATTATTTACAAAAGTATATTTTTTGTAATTATAAGTATGCATATGTGTACATGTGTATGTATGTATTCTTATCAGCCATTTCCTTACACAGACAGTATATTACATAATTGCTCTGCTACTTGTACTTTTAAAGCATTATATCCTGAGATCTCCTTAGCCTCCCTTTTAGTATGCATAACAATCTGTTTTCTTTTCCTTATTCTTCATTTATTTTTATGGCTGCGTGTTGGTACATTCTGAAGAATGTATGAGACTTCGCTCAACCACTTGCCCTGCTGCTGTCCCCCGGGTGTTCAACCTTTAGCCATTACAAAAAGTGTCACAGCAAATTACTTATTCTATGTATCATTTTGTACTCATCCAGGATTATCTGCAAGCAAGACTCTTAGCCACAAGATTTCTGATGCAAAGGAAAGTCATTGGTACTTTTGATAAGTATTACTAAACCTTTTCTTTGAGCTCATTGAGGCTGAATCCATTTCAACTTCCAACTGCAATGGATGAGAGTATCTATTTCTCAAGAGTCTCATCAGCAAAACATGCTATTTGAAAGTACCCCACCCCCAAACGCCTAAACAAAAACGCTGCCTCAGCATTTCACACTCTTCCGTTTATTCATGGTCACTTCTGGTTCTCTGTTTCTCTATGACTTTCTGACCCATCCCTATATATAGTTACCATTAATTTTACTCTTCAGTATAGTTCCTAGATGTTGCCTGTGGATTAGGGAGAACCTTCATCTCTGTTATTAACTGCCAATGCATTTGACTTCGTTTATGGTGTGCTACCATGGTAAACATGATGGTTTGACATTGTCAGCTTGCCAGGATCTAGACAAGGCTCTGAGCACGTCTGGGAGGGAGTAGACAGACTGAGTTCATCTAGTGGTGATATTTTATTTGTGCTCTAACAAATAAAGCCTGCCTGGAGATCAGCCTGTGGAGTTAGCTACTAGTTAACCACAGAGGCCAGACAGAGGGGGCAGGCACCTTTAATCCCAGCACCTGGGAGGAGGAAACAGGAAAGCATATGGCTGGGCAGAGAGCAGAGCTTAGCCCCCTTTCAGGCTGAGGAGCTGTCTAGGCAAGAAGTGGTGTGGCTTACTCCTTTGTCTCTCTGATCTTTCAGCATAAACCCCCATATCTGACTCTGGGTTTTGATTATTAAGAGCAATTAGAATTCGCACTACAAGCTGCTCCCATGCCTTCCTCACACGATGGAATACACCCTCACTTGACAGACTAACCTCACAGAACAGACTCTACCCTCACATGACTGACTGTGCCCTTACACTGCGATCCCAGCAAGTCCTTCTTTCCTTAGAGTTGCTTCTGTTAGGTATGTTTTGTTTTATTTTCTTCAAGAAAGGATTTTTCTGTGTAGGACTGGCTATCCTGAAAATCTCGCTGAAGAACAGATTGATCTTGAACTCAGAGATCCACCTGCCTCTGCCTCCTGAGTGACAGGAAAAAGGTGCACCTCACCACTGCCCAGTTTAAGCATATTTTGTGGTTGTTTTTCTTTTTGTCTTTTTCAGAACTGAGGACTGCAGCGAGGCCTTTGCACTTGCTAGGGAAGCACTCCACCACTGAGCTAAATTCTTAACTCCCTTTTATCAGGCATCCTGTAACAGCAAGGAGAAAAACACAATCCATGATGCTTATCTTTATGATAAATCTTTTAAAATGTTGAATTTGCAGTATTTTCTTTTTGTTGTTTCAAGTGATGCTGAATTTTTAATTGCCGGGACAGTCACATCAATATATCTGGTTACAGTTTCAAGGTATATTCATAGAATTAATTTTTTATTGTTTCAAGTGTAATTTTTGTATGGCTTTTGTCATTGCTGCCATTCCATGCCTTTTGTCACACAATGACCATGTACCTAAGAAGAGTGAGGAGTCGTGGGAGGAAACTGTGACCTACCAAGGAGAATTCAGCCACCCTAGGAGACAGAGAGGATATTGACAGAAACCAGGAAGAGGGTTTGAATGAGACCCCTGCCAGCCAAGAACTCTACACATAGTGCAAATCTTTGCCCTTAAGTTCCATAGCCTCATCTCCTCTAGCTTCTCTCACACTTTCCTCTCTCAGACTCACATCCTGTCTAGCCTTTCTCCGCGAGTAACCTCAACAAATCGAGAAACTCTTCGAATGTGGCCCACAGTCTTAGGCTGAAGCGGTGTTACAGCATGTAAGATGCCTGGTTTCTGTTCAGACATGCAGACCTGATCATGAGATCCACGTTCCATCAGACTTCCAGGATATCTCACCTTTCACATGTGAATAAATGGAATTGTGGCTAACTCACTAGATCTCTGGTTCTTAGGTGTTTTCTCACTCGGATTGCTATCACCGCCATCTGAACCACTTACTTGTCTGCCCCCCTACCCCCCGGGCACGACTGACCCTTCTTGTCTGGTGTCATCTGAAGATGTGCATTTCTCTCTGTGGTTAATGGTAAACATCCTTCCTCTAAAACAGCCAGTCACAATCTCATTCCTGTTCTTTCTCCCTGCGACATGTATCATGCTGTGGTCTTTCCAGAGACCTACAGAATAAAAACAAAAGTCTTTGTCAAGTACATGAGTAGGCATAAATATATGTTGCTTGAGAAGTAATTTCATGACAGTATCTTCCTAATTATTTTTATGGCCGTCATGTGTTGCCTGATCCAGGTCCCGCAACAACCCCTCGGTGTGTATGAGCATTACCGTTACATTTTCCTTAAGGAACTAAGAACCTCTCTCTAGAAGCAGAGACCATCATGAGATGTGGAAGAAGAAAAGTGTAGGCTAATAGACTATTCACTCGAAAAGCCTGTAGCAGACTCCTTGGGCTTCAGCTTCTGCCATCTTTCTTCTTTGTCCAGAGGCTTCATCCTCACGGGACTATTTTCTCAGCCTGTGCCATATTTCCTGCCTCTCCACCTTCCAAGATATGTATAGGTTTCTCTGAGCATTCCTGCCATGGTCTTCAGTAAGCTGTAAAAAGCACTTTCTCCCCACATTGAGAAGCAGCCTTTTGTTATTTACTAAGTGAGAAGGTCTTATTTTCCAAAAGGTTTTCCTCTATTTCTGTCTCATCATTCAATATCCCTCTGTTTTTATAGGACACTCATTAGGAGACCTTGCAGCAATTAGTAAGGTATAGATTTTTTCAAATATACCCTAATTGTTGAGGGCAAGAATGTTTTCATAAAGTGCATCATAAATCTTGGCCATCCTCTTACAGAACTCAATATGAGTCCCTGTCTGTCTGTCTGTCTGTCTATCTATCTATCCATCCATCCACCTACCTATCATCCATCTATCTACCCATCTATCTACTTACCTATCATCTATCTATCTATCTATCTATCTATCTATCTATC
>LOEQ01000665.1:542656-553161 GCA_001685075.1 Bramus lutescens | reverse complement strand
AGAAAGAAAGAAAGAAAGAAAGAAAGAAAGAAAGAAAGAAAGGAAGGAAGAAGAGTTGTCTAGCTAGCTCTCTGGGTTAGGAGATATAAAGCTGAATTGGTATGTCTCCTAAACCACTAGGACAGGGACTACCAAATGCAGGAGCTTTGTCTGGGATGCCATGCTTGAAGTGAAGACCACAAAAGACTGAAGAAGTCACTATCTATCTTAGAAAGTCACATCAATGCGAGTTCTGAGAACCATAGGTGTCTTAGGCATCCACAGTGCAAAAAGGCACTAGGGAGTCTGCTCTCAGGAATGGGTGGGTGCAGGAGCTCAGATAAGGCCATCAGGGTATCTTTGTATCTTTTGGCTCCTGCTCTGAAGTTGGTGTCATTTTTAGGCAGGTTCCCCACAGTCAAGTGGGCCCTCACAATTCCACCCTGTATCCCATCAGTCTGGCTCAGGCAGGGGAATGACAGCCCCCTTAGCTTCAGTGTGGAGGGACGACAAGTAGGAGGGTCTCCAGAAAGCTGAGGCTTGTTCCCAAAGAAGGGAGGCTGCGTTTGGAGTGGGGTTGAGAAGCCGCTATTACAACAGGAAGTAGTGTGTCTGCACAGAAAAGGCAGGACAGGGCATGATGGGAGGAAGCCATGGGATCTGGCAGGTTCTCTTGTCTAGGCAGCAGAGATTTATACGTGTCTTCAGGCAGAGTGAGCCACAGGAAGCAGTGCTGGAAGATTCTAGAGAGGAGATAATTGATGGTACCAAGCCCTCTAGGAAGCAGGCTCTGCCCAGAATGAAAGCAACACTGAGCAGTGCTACATGCCCCTGTCCATTCAGATGATGGGTGATGAACATTGGCTTTGTTTGGGGGCCAGGATGGGCTACTGAGGTGTTTACACTGGGCTCCTAGATTCCAAGAGGGGTGTCAGAGCCTCCTTCAGAGGACTGGTTTGTGTCTTCATGCTCAGGACTCGGGCTTTGTTCCGTGTGTGGGAGCAGGCAGATCCCTTACCCTTTAATACACTCGGTGAAGGTGACTGCCTTGAATTGCGGTCCTCCGGTCTCCACAGACAAGTGCTGGGATTGCAGATTTAGCATCCGTTCTTGAACATCCTTCCTGCTGTTAAATAATGCCTGGTAGTGCTGTCAGAGTCACATGACTGGGCCAGCCTTCAGAGCCGTGCAGCCCACACTGTGACCAGTTCAGACCCTGGGGCGATGATGTTTCCTTGGCTATGTGAGTTTCAAAGTGAGATGACTTCTGGTAGCGTTCCCAGCACTGAAGTAGCCTTCCTGGGTCAGCTTCCTGTCGTTGTACCTGAGACAGACAACTTCAAAAAGAATGGGTTTATTAGGGCTCACAGTTTCAAAGCCTCCAGGCCTGAAGTATTTGGCCGTGTTGCTTTGGGCCTGCAGTGAGGCAGCATGTGTTGGTGGCAGCATGTGGTGACGGAAGCTGCTCACCACAGGTAACTGGAAAGCAAAGAAAGGAAGAACAGAGACCAACATCCAGAGTCACTTTCAGGTACATGGCCCCGCCTCCTAATGGCTCCACCCCCTCCCTGTAGTACTGCAGTGTGGAGGACAAGCCTGCAACATACCAACCTTCAAGATTAGAACATTCAAGATTGTAACTCAGCCCTTCTCCTGATTCGTATAATAACTGTACTCCTAGAAAGTTCAAAGCCTATTAAAAATACCTGTCTTTTCTGAAATGAGAGTCTAGATTCCAAGGCCAACACTGAAGGTCATGAGGGACTAGAAGCCATGCTCCACCATTACCAGTCCTGAAGCTTTGGCCCACAGATGTCACAAGGGCCTCTCAGGCCATGGGACAGCCAAGGCAGCTGAGAGCCATTGCAGAAGGCAGTTTTCAGGGTGTGACACTAACGGGGTGCTACCCACTCCTGTGTTCTCTCTTTCAGAGGATACCCAGGCTACCGGGACACTGTCTTGGTTGCAGTTGTGTGGTGAGAAAGAGCACGTGCTGCACGCATCCTGGGACTCCCTCACTGCCTTCAACCGTGCCCACCGGGGCCGCATCTCTGCCCTGGAGCCACAGGGGGACATCCTAGATGAGTTCCTGAAGCAGCAGAGGAGCAGCCAGTGTGAGGAGCCCCCAGGCCCTTGCAGGAGGGAGGAGCCAGAGCCCTCCATAGAGACAGATGATGACAGTGAATTTAAAATCCCAGTCCTCCCTTATGGACAGCACTTGGTCATTGACATCAAGTCCACATGGGGAGACAGACACTATGTTGGTCTCAATGGCATAGAGATATTCAGCTCCACAGGGGAGCCAGTACAGATTTCCAGCATTACAGCAGACCCCCCTGACATCAATATTTTACCAGCTTACGGGAAAGACCCTCGTGTAGTCTCCAACCTCATAGATGGAGTGAACAGGACCCAGGATGACATGCACGTCTGGCTGGCCCCCTTCACACCAGGCATGACCCACTCCATCTCCATTGAGTTCACGCACCCTTGCCAAGTCGCCCTGATTAGGATTTGGAATTATAATAAATCTCGAATACACTCCTTCCGTGGTGTGAAGGATATCACTATGCTGTTGGATACTCAGTGCATCTTTGATGGAGAAATTGCTAAAGCCTCAGGAACCCTAATGGGAGGTACAGTATATCTGTGGAAACGTTTCAGAAGTCCTTGTTTGCTGCTCACTGAGGCATGAAGGGGAAACTCATGAGCTAGCGCAGGACAGATAAAGTCCTCTTCACAGACATGGTGACCTCTCACCTCCTCCAGCGTGGGTAGGCCAGAGCTGGCCTCCTAACACCAAGTGTCTGTCTAGGGACCAGGATCCTGAACTTGAGAAGGGGCTTTTCTGCAAGTCAGAGTCATGAACTGTAGCATCTTTCTTGCCTTAAGGCAAAGGGGTGGGGTATTTAGGAAGGCCATGGGCTTCCCAGCTCCCGTGGAACCCAGCTCCCAAGGTTGGGAGCATAATTCCTATACCTTGTAGGGGAAGTGCTTTGTAACAGGGCCTGCAGGAAGCCAGGCTAAGCAGTGTATACCTGCAATCCCAGCACTAGGGTTATGCACAGATGACAAAATCACCGAGACTACCCACCTTCCCCATACATGCTGTTTGAAATCCCACTTCCCATAGGCTCCAGCCCATGTGGATTATGGATGGAGTTCAAGGGCACTCTGGGTTTCTTAGCAAGACTGTCTCAAGATTTAAAGCAAGGGGACTCTGTGACTATAGGTCATTGTAGATCTCTTGCGTAGCATGTACAAGTCCCTGGGGTCCATCCCCAGCATTGCAGAAACAGGCTCTGGGATCTGGGTTGGACATTTAGTGCCTCTCACATGCCAGGGACTTATTTGGTGACAGATGACAAAGATTCTCATTTCATGAGGTCCCAACAGTAGATCAGTGTAACTCTCAGCTTGGTGAAATGCAGGGACTGAGCTGTTGGCTCACACCAAGAACTGTCAGCTGCTTGTGATCACGTAGTGTATGAGACACCAGAACATGTTCTGAATAGCAGATCACTGGGGCCTAGGCCAGCTCAACCTTCTCTCTTCTTGGTGATGTGCCCAGCCCCTGAGCACTTTGGAGACACTATCCTTTTCACCATGGATGAGGACATCCTGGAGGCCATATTCTGCTTGGATGAGACATTTGACATGGATGCTGAGAGCCTGTGTGGCTTTCAGCTAGAAGAGGCCCTGAAGAGGCCCAGCACTGCTGACAGCGACGGTCAGGACGAGCGGCCTTTCACACAGGCTGGCTTGGGTGCCCAGGACCAGGTAGGGCTGGAGTGGGGCTGAGGAGTACCCCTAAATGGATCCCTTTTGTTGTTTGGGGCAAGGTCTCACGATGCAGCACAGTCTGGCCTTGAACTTACCGTCTTCCTGCCTCAGCTTCCCAAGTGCTAGGACAGCTCCTGAGTGGATTGCTGCTCCTAACTCAGAGCAGGCAGGGAAAGTAAAGCAGGTGTCCTTTACCCTGCTGGGGTTGCTGCCTTGACAGTCCCCATTTTTCTATTTCATTTTCTATTCAGCATTTCATATTTCACTCTCTAATTATTATTTTTTTAAACCAAAGTGAAGTAAGTATTCAAAAAAGCCAGGAATTACAGGCTGGATGTTGTGCTCAGTGCCGTGTGTGTGTGTGTGTGTGCATGCGTATGCGCTTGCATGTGCGCGTGCACGCACGCACGCATGCATGCATGTATAATATAGAGGTTGGCAGCCCTGCAGGCAGATGGGTGTGCTCGGGTGGCTTCTGATTGCTCACCATTGTGAGTAGAACAGAAACGCCTACAGGAGGCAGCCTTGCAGTTAAAACAATGGCCAGAACTGAGCCTGTTAGTACAGGCCTGGAAACCAGCCATTCGCAGGCTCAAGGCAAGTTGGTTATAGAATGGATTCAAGACTGGCCTGGCTAGGTTAGAGAACTCTGTCTCAAAAAGCACAAAGAAGGTCCTAGATGTAGTTTGTTGAAGAAGTACTGTCTGGCATGCTTTAGGCCTAGGTTCTACCCCTAGAGCTACTTATAAACATAAAGCAGTAAGCATAACTATGGCTGCCCAAACACATGACCTAACTCAAGCTCACTGGAGATAGAGGCTTTGCAAGCCTGACCCTATGATGGCTCTCAAGTAAGGACTGTTGTATTCCTGCTGAGGGCATGGATTGAGTATCTTAACTGAGGGTATACCGTGAAGGTGTCAAAATCAGAACCTGAGTGCACAGTGCCCAAGAAAACGGGCAACAGTGAGCCCATGCCAGGGTCCACTGATGAAAATGGAGAAGCCCCAGGGTCTCAGGAGAGGGTCTTCTTGTAACGAAGAGAAAGAGGAGTGAGAAGAAGGTGGGACAACCAGAAGGCCCCAGAGCCAGGTGACCACAGAAGTGTGTGAGGGAAGCTGTGGCTGGCACAGACTGCCTCCCAGTGCAGTGTGGCTGCAGCAGCAGGGCCATACAGGCATGGGGTGAGAGGGCCATGAGCGGGAGCCTGAGAAGGGACCGCAGCTCTGCCCAGACAGCTCATCACCCACTGCTGCTTGTTCTCCAAGAGAAGCCAGAAATCTGGGTTTTATCTCAATTTAAATGTGGCGCCTAGTTAAAATGTTCCAACCCTTCCCTGGGCCACAAAGCATGGCACAGTCTGTTCTCGACCCATGGGCTCCATGGAGTTGACCTGAAGCCCTTTTTCTGCCCAGTGTTTACCAAATGTCAAGGCCCAGGGGAACCTGTTGATGGGCCTGACCTGCAAGGCCAGAGGGTTCGTATGGTTCTAGGAAAGACAAACTTCTTGCTTCCTTTGCTCTACACCATTTCTGTCTGAAGCACTGAAGGCTTCTTTGCCCAGGAGAATTAATGTTAAATAAAAAGTAATCAATCTTACATGGAGACCTCAAGCAGGGTGTAGCAGCCCACTGTGACCTATCAGTAGACATGACTGTCCATCCCGGTTGCCCCTGGGGATCAACTAGGAACTCTAACAATACAGGGGTCTCAGCTTACCCCTGAGATGCCAATTCTGAACTGCCAAATTGAGGGACCACTTGCTATGGTTTGAGGCCCTCTTTCTTGCTTTTGCTTCCCTTCCTTCCTTCTTTCAACCTCTTCTCTCTCTCTCTCTGTATCCCTTCTCCCCTTCTCTTCCTTCATCCCCTCTCCCTGTCTCCCTTCCTTCCTCCATCTTTCTT
Source organism: Bramus lutescens (assembly GCA_001685075.1). Taxonomy (NCBI): domain Eukaryota; kingdom Metazoa; phylum Chordata; class Mammalia; order Rodentia; family Cricetidae; genus Bramus; species Bramus lutescens. The sequence goes on along the minus strand of LOEQ01000665.1, from coordinate 547,495 downwards.
CTTCCTTTTCTTCCACCTCTCTTCTTCCACATCTCTTCCTCTTCCTTATCTTACCTCTCCTTTTCTCCTTCACTGTCCATCCTCCCTTCTCTTCTGCCATTTTCCTCCTCCTTTCTTCCCCTCCTTCCCTGATTCCTTGTCTCCCTCCTTCCCCAAATCCCTCCCTCTCCCATCTTCTATCCTTTTCTTCTGTCTTCCTGCTCTTTGATTCAACACACATAGGAGTCCACAGGAGACTCTGAGAAAATCTGAAGACCCTGGTGTAGCATCACCCCTCAGCTGCCAGCCAGAGCTGTGGTGGAGGTGTAGTCCCAGGCTCAAGATACCCACATACCTTGTCATAGGAAGGCAAGACGTATAAAAACAAATCCAGGAATTTCCTGGACATGGAATGGGCAATGAATCTGGTAAAGGAACTGTATGGGTACCACTAAAACATCTTTTCTCTATGTTTCTCCCCAACCATCCTGTAGGTACAAGGGCTAGAGCTACAAACCAGTTCCCCTGTCTCTGAAGTCACCACACCGGAGCCAGGCATCTTCTTCGGGCTGTGTGAGTACTGTCCTGGGTCCCTAGCAGGGACCCCTTTGCACTAGCAGAGGGTCACTGTGGCATTTTGTACCCAGGCCATCTATGTGCTCACTGGGGGTATGGATGTAAGCCTGGTGGCCCCAGGCTGCTGCAGGCTCAATAGGTGGAGCTGTTCTGGAACTTAGCCACAGCTCAGCACTAACACAAAGCAAAGCAGGTTGTATGTGTGTAGGGGGTGTGGGTGGGAAGGGATTTTCATAAGGCCCAAGGCCAGGTCCTCTGTAATCCATGATTTTAGGCTGATTATGAAGTGTTGGCTAATTTCACAGATTGAAACATGAGCCCACAGCAGCCTGAGTAGATCTCATCCAGGCTCCTGGCCTCTCCCCGTCCTTCCTGACAGTTCCTCTTTTAGTTCACTCACAGCCACATCAGCCTCATTGTCTTGGGAAGCTCCAAGCCAGGGTCATGGCTGCCTGCAGCCTCCAACCTCCCTGCCTCCCCCAGGGTCCTGCTAACAGGCTCTCCGCACGCGTGCTCCCGCTGTCTTGCCTCCTGTTCTTCCCTGCCCTCCTGCTGCTGTGTCACCTGCTTTCAGTTTATCTCTGGAAAACAGGAGCCATGACCCACCCCACTTCTTCAGAAGCAGCCTCACACCTCCAGGTCCCAGTCTGCCCAGCCTAGCCCGGCCCCTCCCCTTCCACCTTAGTGTGTGGCAGATTTTCCTGTCTCCTCTTCTGGCTCCCTGCCTGCTCAGTCCATGTGATCTGAGTATGAGGTCTCCGCGGTAGCTCTGATGGAGGACGGCTGGAGCTATCCATCCCCACACTGAGGGGCAGGCAGGTCTGGACAGACGGCAAAGGTGGCCTCAGCAGCTAGATGTTCCCAGAAGCTGTGTTGGCTGCTGGTGATGTCCTGAGTTAGTGGCTGCTTAGTCTTCATGTCCCTATGTCCTCGTGTCATAGGTTGCATCTAGGAAGGACATGGCTTTCTGAAGATAGCCATTAGCTCACGGAAGGAAGTGGGGCAAGGGTCTGGGTGGCGCCTGGTGCACATTGCACCTCTTCCTGCTGGCTCTTCTGCATCCCCTTTCCCCAAATACCGTCCCATTGTCTTCAGTGAGAACCCGCCCCTGTCCCTTGCCCACCCAAAAGGAAAAAATGGTCTCTAAGACAGAAAAACGGTGACTTATTTTGAATCATTACAGCTTTTTCCATTCTAGGTCACTGAATTACTTTGGACTAAAAACTAAAGAGCTATAATTCTTGCACTTGAGAGGCAGGGCAGGAACATCTGAGTTCAAAGCCAGCCTGTATTCTAAGGGGAGATCTTGCCTGAATAAATGAATAAGCAAAGAAATATGTAAAGGGCAAGGATGTGGCTCATTTGGCATATAAGCTGGTGAATTCAGTTCCCAGCACCCACATAAAGTCAGGCATAGCAGTGCACACCTGTAATCCCAGTGTTGGCAGGATGGAAACAAATGAAATCTGGGACTCTCCTAATTGGTGTGTTCCAGGACCCAGTGACGCCCAAGGTGTCTTACACACACACACACACACACACACCAGCAATGGAAATTGAACTCAAACTGAATTCAGCAAATCTATTAGTTGATGCACCTAGAAGTTAGGGTCACTAGTTTCTTAGGCAACTGGATGTAGGCAGAGAAATGACACGCCATGGAGACTTGCTGTGTCTCTGTTTTTCTACCACGTTTGCTTCCTATTCTTCTCCATGGGGGCTGGCTCCTGGGAGGGCCATGCACCAGGGTTTGCTTCCTATTCTCCTTGGGAGCCAAGCACCAGGGGATCATGGGAGGGCCATGCACCAGGGTTTGCTTCCTGTTCCTTTCCATGGGGGGCCGGGAACCAAGGGCTCATGGGAGGGCCATGCACCAGGGTTTGCTTCCTATTCTCTTTGGGAGCCAAGCACCAAGGGATCATGGGAGGGCCATGCACCAGGATTTGCTTCCTGTTCTTTTCCATGGTGGGCCGTGCACCAAGGGATCATGGGAGGGCCATGCACCAGAGCCTTGTTGGAGCTTTGTGTTCACATCCAGCCATTACTAGCAACCCCAGAGAAAAAGCCACTTCTATTGCCCAGCAGATATAGCTCCAGAATGAAGTCTCTGAGTTTAGCGTATGTCTCAGGCCTGTCCATAAATCAATTTTGTGGTTTACCATGGTGGAGGTAGAAAGGTAGGAGATACAAAAACCATGTCTGGCCAAACTTGGGTTATTGGCTGTCCCTGCAGCCTGGTTAAGCATGGTCAGCAGCCCAGACAACCTGACTAAGCCAGTATTTCCCTAGAGGAGGAAGGCAGGTGAAGGTGCTGCCAGGCAGAAGCCACCACTGTCCTATCTGCCTGCTAATTTATCCCTAAAGACTGTTTACCAATGTCCTTTGCACTGAATCAACCCAGTCTTTCTCAGAAATGCCATTGCTGTTACTGAGGTTCGCCCTGGGGTAGAGCACCTTTGATCTTTGTACCTGTTAGGAGAGTGTTGAGGGCTCTCTACTGTGTCATTACCTCCCTCTGGGGCTTAGAATCCCAGGATTCGTGCATCTCTTCTCTGAACCCCTCTTCCATCCTCCACATGCTTAGCCACCTGTGCAAGTGGCATACACTTGAATAAAGCAGTCCTGGGGCAGGGAGGAGGGGCAGCAGTGGGCAAACATGGCCAATCCTCTTTCCTGCTTTGAAAGGGGATATATGACTTGCTAATTTGCAGATGACTCTCATTTGGGAAGTTTTGCAAATATCAGCCACAGTGAATAGGGAAGAAGTCAAGAGGGCCAAAGCATGAGAGAAATAACAAAATTAATTTCCATTTGTATAAATTCTAATTGATGCACCCGAGGAAAATGAATATGGAACATAGATAACAGCTCACAAGAAGAGCCGTTGCATTAGAGCCTGGGATCAATGGGATCAGGTGCATCTTGCCAGACACAAAGGACTGCAGGCTTGGGGAAAGGCTTGTTTCCAGGGAGAGGAGGCATTTCTGCCTCTTCCTGTCCCTCCCTTCCCAATCTACTCCCTCCTCTACCTCCAGGCCTTCTCCATCCCAGACACTCCCCACCCCATCCTGTCACATGGATCAATCCCTCCTTGTCCTTCTATATTCAAACCATTAGGTTCATTGCCTCCTAAACAGACCTTGATCCTGTCCCCTGCTGCCCTGTGAATGCCCTTGATGAGGTCACTCTCAGCAGCAAGTGTCTTCCCTGTCTGGCTCCCTTTACAGTCCCGCTGAAGTCCTTCCAAGACCCAGCCCAGCCTGCACCACTGCCCTGATGCCATATATAGGCCACCAAGGTGCTGCACACTGCAATTCCAGTACTCAGGAGGCCCGGCCTGGAGGATCCAAGGCCATCCTAGACCACAATGGGAGATCTTGTCTCAACAAAGCAAACAGAGCAAATAACCTTTGTAACTTCCCATTGCTACGTCATGGACATCTCAATTTCCACACGGGGTTGAGCCCTGCCTCCCTTTTTAGTCTCATACTTCTCTCCTCCCTTGGCCAGCTGCTTTCAGATGTAGGATCTACTTGTTCTCTCAGTCTAGAATGTTCTTCTTTTAGAAGTGTAGCATAGCATGCCTCTTCTTGGCATCAGGCCCCAGCCCAGATGCCCTCTCCCCTCCCTAAATACCCTGCTTGTACTCTAACATGCTCCACCCCATCCCATCATTTGGATTGGGCAGACAGCGGTGCGTCCAGCTGTGGTACTCAGCATTTGCCAGGTGTCTGTGGCCTGCAGAATGAGCACTGCTCACACTGAGACTCACTGCTATTTCCCTTATATCTCTAGTTCTAAAATCACAGTTGGCGTACACAGACAATCAGTGAGTATTCATTCACCATTCACTGTAAATTAGGGGGGACGTACCCACTGACCACCTACCTACTTTTCCTGTCAATCAGAAACAAAATGTGATTAAGCATCTATTTGTTGGGCACTGCTGTTATAGTCTCTGGGGATAGAACAGTTGGTCCTGGCCTCAGGGAAATCAAGCACATTAATGCAGAATACCTCTTGAGGTTAGGATGAAAGCAAGTGGAACAAGGGCAGGCAGAGTGGGGAGCACTGTCAGAAAATGGCTGAGAGATGACATTTGAACGTGATCAGTAGAAGGAATACATCAGTCAGCCTTTGTGCCTGGATGCAGTGCTCTGCGGCCACCGGTCCTCACAATGCTGTGGCTGGTTTGCCTCATCTGAGCACTGAAGTGCTTTCCCTCTGCTTGCTCATGCCTCTGACAGCCAGCACGTGGGCCAGCACCTGCCTGCATGTGCTGCT
>LOEQ01000665.1:520509-536374 GCA_001685075.1 Bramus lutescens | reverse complement strand
CCTCTTCTGGCACCTGTCCCTAGCCTAGGTCTGCCGAGTTCCCTGTGTTTCTGAGACCTTGCCAAGAGAGATGGAATCACTTCCCTCAACTGTGCCTCTGCATCTTTCAGAATGTTTGGACAACAGAAAAAAGAACCACCTCCCACCCCAGTGCACTTCTTCTGACCTCATTTCCAGCTGGAGCTGGCCACACCCCACATCTCATGATTGTCACTGTTCTGTTAGCCACAGCACATCTTAGGGTGCCTGCATCACAGCTCTGTGATAAGCTCATTTCTACAGTCACCCTTCCTGGCATGTGGATGTAATCATTAGCATAAGTCTCCCAACCTGCAGCCACTGGGCTGAGGAATTCCAAAGGGGGACACAGTTGTCTGTTAGCCTGGTGAGGATGAGCGCCTCTCAGCACCTTGATGAGCATACAGTTTTTCGCCCTTCTTAAGTGTCGTTGCTTGACTTCACTGTTCACCCATCTCCCAAGACACAGGTGGGTGCGGGAAGCGACTTTCTGAGGCCTCCCATCATGTGGCTGACCTGCCCTCGTTGCCTACAGGTTAATCGATGGCATGAACATCACCACCGAGGATGAGCACATGTGGCTGATTCCCTTTTCCCCTGGGTTGGACCATGTGGTTATGATCCACTTTGACAGAGCCCAAAGCATTGCTGGCCTGCGCCTCTGGAACTACAATAAATCTCCCGAGGACACCTACCGAGGGGTAAGCCAGGCAGAGCGGAGTCCACTGTCAGGGAGGCAGCATGATAAATGGCTGGTGTGGGTGCTGGAGAGGAGCATAAATCCTCCAGAACCTTCCAAATGGAGGGGGATGACATCCAGGGAGAGAACAAGCTGTGTTTCCTGCACACAGCAGACATAGCCCACAGCCCAGGGCAGCCTGGGGAACTGCAGGGCTTGCTTCTCCTGTGACTGTAGGTTCTCATCCCACACCATCCAGGGTTGTCATGTCAGCTATGGGCCTGCTATCCATTGAGCACTGGAGAGGGTGCTATGAGGCCGGCTGTGTGCCTTCCTCATTCCATCCGGCTCTCATCCTGCCTCCTCTTACTCCCTCATCTCTCAGGGTTCTAAGAAGGCAGGGAAAGAGTTGTCACTCTCTTGGGAACTACATAGCTAGAGTCTGTTCTCCGTCTGCCAAGCATGGAACCCACTTTCTCTTTCAGTTGCTGATGAAAAGGCAGGGGTGCCAAGTAGCCTCAGAAAGCATATAGCCCTTGCAGTTTGCTGGTAGAGCCTAGCAGCATGCTAGAAGATTCCTGCCTGGACAGTGTGTGCACTTATGTGTGATTGTGTGCACTCAGCAAGCTCTCAGTGAACACAGTGCTGCTACCTGTCAGAAGGACCAGCTGGGTCTCCGTTATGTACCTAGAAAGGACTTGCTAGGTGCTGAGGGTAGAAAGAGGGAAGCTGTGCCCACCTTCCAGATGGGGAGGGAGGTGAATGGAGGCTGGAGGCCTGCACAGTACTAGTGGTAAAGGTGGTACCCTTGACCATCTCACCGCACTGCCACAGGCTACTGCCACTGGTGTCTGGGGTCCTGCACCAAGTCCCATGCCTCCTCTGGGACTGAGACATGTAGATAGAATACACAGGTAAGTATCCTTTGGGCGTGGGCCTTACTCCAGGTGTCTTGTGTCCAAAATGGAACGTGACTGTCCTTGGAACTCAGGCCTGGCCTGATGTCCTGGTGTGGTAGAAAAGCCATCCACTGTCTTAGACTTAGGCAAGCTGTGTCTCCGCTAGGTCAAAATCGCCCACGTGTCCCTGGACGGCCTGTGTGTGTCTCCCGCAGAAGGCTTTCTTATCCGAAAGGGGCCTGGCAACTGTCACTTTGATTTTGCACAAGAAATCCTCTTTGGGGACTACCTGCAAACCCGGCTGTCACCGGCACCCACCAGGAGGTGAGGGAGTGTGGGCTGGCCCACCAGTGTCCTCTGTGTGTGCACCCTCAGGGCTGGAGCTGCGGCGTGTACATAACAGATCTTTGTCGAAGAGAAGGGATCAGGGGATCCAGAAAAAGAGCAGGTGGGAAGCTCTTGTTTGTGTTTGCCAGGATGCCCCGGCCCTAGTGTCCAGCATCCAGGTGTAAACCAAGTAAGTTTTACCCATTTACAGACCCCAATGTCTGAGCACCAAAGGGAAACAAAAGAGCTCCCTTCCCCAATGGCAAAATTGTTAACAGTATCTTTGCACAGCCCAGCCCAAGGATGCTGTTATGAAGCTGGAGGGGAGGGCAGTGTAATAGTTGTCTCTGTAGCCCTGGCCAGCCTAGAACTCACTATGTAGATTAGGCTGGCCTTGAACTCACAGAGATCTTCCTGTCTCTTAGAATTTACAGTTGGAAACTGGGATTTTATACCCATTTCATAGAAGTGGAAATTAAGGCTTGGACTGGGGATCATGAAGCCAGGAATGCTCAGGGCTTCCTCTCTGTTCCCTTTCTCTTCTGCATCCCCATCCTGCCTACATTTCAGGGCCTTTGCTATGGCCAACTTGATCGCCGTGCAAGGCCGCCTCAGACCTCTGTCCATCCAAATGGCCTGTCATACTCAGGCACCCTGCCCTATCAGCAGCACCCAGCCCTCAGCCTAGCAGATTCCACTCCTCTGGGAGAGCAGGGGGTGTGATTCAGAGAGTGACCCCGAGGCACATCTCACTCAATCACCTACCCCTGCATGGCTTTCCTAAGTGGCTTCACCACTCCGTCCAGGTGCCTTCATCCATGTGTCCCCACCTCTAGGCTACTCTGAGGATTGCAAGGGTCTGTAACAGAAGAATTGTGTCCCCCCCACCTCCCACAGCATCTCCCCTGGGTAAATGGGAGCTCACACAGTCCTTAGCAACCTGAAACAGAAGGGTTCACAGTGCTGTTTTGGTCTCTTTCTAGGCTGGATTCAAAGAGCCTGGAGCGAGCCAGTATGGACTACGAGGCCCCGCTCATGCCCTGTGGCTGTATCCTTCTGGCGGCTGAAGTGCTCATGGGAAAAGTGAGCTAAGGAAGGCGACACTCAGATGTAGGAACGGCACAGGTCCCATACCTCCTGAAAGACTGGGTTTGTGGAGGTGGCACAAAGGACCCAGCTGAGAGGGGCTGGAAAAGAGACAGGTGACCCAGGGAGCTGGCAGGAAGAAGGCAGGGACAGAGGCAGCAAAAGCCCCTCCTTCCTAGTGTGACCTCATTGCCTGACAGAGTAACATGACTCTGGGAGCAGGCCACAATGACAGCCCCACTTCCCAGCCTAGTAAACTAAATCACGGGAGTCAGGCATGATGGAGGCAGGAGGATCATGAGTACTAGACCATCCTAGACTACCTAGAGAGACACTGTCTCTTCAAAAAAGAAAAACATCCAAAAGCTAAATACAAAACAAACAAAAGAAGCAAGTCAGAGAGGTCAGATAATTTGCCCTGGTCTCTGCAGAGGTGTCCAGATCTGGAAGGAAGTAATGCCTTTGCCTGTGTCTACCTGGGATGTACCTGGGCTCCCAGGACTTCCATTCCTGCTTCTAGAAACTGAGGACCAGGAAGATCCAAGGGGGGACAGGTGTCACCTTGTCAGGAGGAATCGTTCTGCTGACCTGAGGCTGTTTCCCCACCCCTAACATGCTTATTCCCGTGAACTTGAAGACACAGAGGAGAAATGAGATGTCTTGTTCTAATCATTTTATTCCCAGGCAGACAGGGGCACAAGGCAGGAGAGTCCCACCAGAATCAACTGTCCACCCTGTCTGCTCCTAGAACTGCTCCTTACTGTCCACCCAGGGCAGGGGCTGCAGCAAGCGTGGTGCTGTATTCCTTTTAACAGGCATTCATCTCAGAGAGAGAGAGAGCCTTCCATGACAGACAAGAAGAGCCCCATCACCTCTGCCACTCTGTGGCCTTCTCCGGAAAATTGAGCTTCTCTCTTCCTTAACCGTAGCACAGTCATTTTCCAGTTCCAGCTGCTGTCCAGCTGGGGTGACCCCTACTACATTGGCCTCACGGGGCTGGAGCTGTATGACGAGCATGGGGAGAGGATCCCGTTGACCCAGAACAGTATCCTTTCTATTGGGAGCAGGAGGCAGCATGGAAAATGCAGCTGGCAGACCGGTGCAGGCTCCCAAGCCCGAAATTCTAGCCCTCAGGAGGAGGCAGGAGGATTTTTTCCCTATGTGAGAGCAGCCTGAACTACATAGCAAGGCCCTATTTCAAAAGACCAGATAAAGGTCAGACATGGTGGTGCACGCCTCAAGTATCTATGAGTTTGAGGCCAGCCTGGATTACCTTGTCACAAAACAAAAGACCTACTGATGATGATGATGATGATGATGATGATGATGATGACAGTGATGATAATGATGGCAACGGTGAAGTTGATTATAGTGGTAGTGGTGGCAGGGGTGGTGATGGTAGTTAGATGATACAGTATGATGCCACTGGACCCTTAGAGCTGCTCTTAACATGATTACAAAGGTACCTACAACCGGTTCTCTGCAGACCAGAGTCCCATGACTGAGAGTGCAAGGAGATCCCTGCTAAGCATAGGCCCTTGGAGGGCACAGACACCTGGTGTTCTAAAGGCCCTGACAGTCTGCAGCAGAACTCAGTGGGAGAGGAGTGCATTAACTGGGGGACCGTTTGCTCCTGATGTGCCCATGCTGGAGCTGTTGATTGGCCCAGAGAGTTCTGAAGTATTTCAGTTTGGTTGTTGGAATTTTCGGTGCAATGCCAGCCTCTGGAAGTTGACTTGAGATGTACTCATACAAGGCCCTTGGTCATGCGGAGTGACAGCGACTAAACCAAAGGTCTTGTGGACAACTTTTCAGTTTCCCTCAGTGCTGACTCCTGGGGCTCTTGTTGTCCGTCAGTCCCCCAAACTTAGTGCTTCCTGGGGACTTCTGTAGCAGGCACTGCAAGACTATACCCCATTCACCCACAGAAATCTTGGGAACAAAATATTCTGGAATCCTCATTGTCCAGAGGTGGAACTTTTGAAACCTGTTTACCCCCAGTCACACAGCACAGTTGCGAAGCTTTGAACTCTCTTGCCTGTCTTTTTTGTTGCCTGCTTATCGTCAAGCATCCTTGAGTGTGTGATCTCTGGCCCTCCAGGTAGGGAAATGCCAGTCTAGCCCCAAAGTGTGTCCTATGTCTACCTGGGGACCTGGGTGTCTCTGTAGTTACTGTCTTCCTCTTAATGTAGGGAATGGCTCCTGGATCTCTAAACTTCACTAATTTTACCAAGAGAGCTCATAGCCAGTGTCCTCTGAGGTTCTCCTGCCTATCTTAGAGCATAGAAGTTTTGTGCCCCTGTTACAGGTGAGGTGGCAGGATAGGTGGTGCCCAGTGACTTGCCTGAGATTTCCTGTGACAGCGACAGAGACAGACCCAGATTCTGCACATGTGCTTTGAGGTCCCTGCTCTAATAAGCTCCTGTTGGGCCAAGGTGGCAGACCCGACAAGACTGTGATTTGCCAAAGTCACTTGCCTGCCCAAGTGGGTGTGGCCTGTATTTCAGAGCAGTGGCAGCACTGCCATCCCTGTCTGTGCTTCTGCAAGTCCCTCATTTCCAGCTATCCCACCTGTGGTCTCCTGACTTTTAACTTGACCCCTTAGCCCCCCACACAATCCCTTCTCCTTGGCCACAACCTGATTTTCTTAGAAAATAGAATGTGCTGGGCGGTGGTGGCACATGCCTTTAATCCCAACACTCGGGAGGTATGGGCAGGCGGATCTCTATGAGTTTGAGGCCAGCCTGGTCTACAGAGTGAGTTCCAGGACAGGTTCCAAAGGTACAGAGAAACCCTGTTTTAAACAAACAAACAAACAAACAAATAAACAAAAATAGAATGCATCTATTTTCACTGTCATTCCCAGCCTGCTAAAGTGTAGGACGCCAGCCTAGCATCTCCTGAGACACAGTGCTGACCGCTTGACAGCCGCCTTGAGGGTGACACACTGTGCACAGCGTATGAGTTTGGGTTATGACAGCTTAACCTACACCTCAGACATTGCAGCCTTTCCGGACAGCGTGAACGCTCTTGAAGGTGTATACGGGGATGTGCGGACCCCTGACAAGCTTATTGACCAAGTCAACGACACCAGTGATGGCAGGCACATGTGGCTGGCCCCCATCCTGCCCGGTCTGGTGGGTACCTGCCCCCAGACCCAGTGACTCTGGGAGCCATCAGAGAGGTGCCAGCTGTGGCTAACGGCTCTTGCGTGACCCTTCCAAGCCCACAGTTCCTTCTCTTACTCCATGGACTTTACTAAAAAAGATACCAGATGTGTGAGGAGCTCCAGGGACCCTGAAGTCAGGGTCTCTGCATCTTTCTGCCTCTTTTTATAAGGCCTCTGCAGCCCACTCCACTGTGGCATTTTCCCCCTTTCCACTCTCCTTTGCCTGGTTCTGTTCCTTATATCACATGGCCCATGCCACAGTGTGGCCATCTTGCCCTCTCTCTGGCCCCAGTCAGCCAAGTCAGCCATTCTTACCACTTACCTCTTTCCTAGCTCTCAAACCCTGCAGTGGGTCTGATCCATCATCGCAGAGAGGGAGGAAGGTCCAGGAGAGGGTACAGGCCATCAGCACCCTCCACCTCAGGAGCAGAGCCTGTCAGCAGAACATGGTGGGACGCAGGGTCCCTGCCCCTCTCCTGTAACTGAGTATAAAATGACATTTTCCTCTTAGAGGAGGGAACAACTCCCACAGGGCCAACCCCTCAGCCTGGCCCCCCTGCTGTAAAGGAGTACACACAGCCCTTGTGGCCCTTAGAGCCCAGCCAAAACCGTTCACTGCCCTTCTCTGGCCACTGTCATTCTCTTAGTGGGAATCTAAGAGTCTGAGCAGAAGGAGTCCCCACCCAGCCATCACGATCTCCAGATCATTGCTCTCTGCAAGCTAGACTCACCTCGCATCCAGTTCTTTAACTTACTGGCCCTCCAAGTGAGGAGGGAGATTTTTCTGATGTTGAGCCTGCTGCACTGTTCAGTTCGTGCTGACCTGAGGCTGAATGCTAGCCGTTTGGTACTCCCTAGCAGGCATGGGCTAGAAGAAACCAGAGGACTCTGGCTTTTCCTCTGTAACTCTTGGGAAGGATAAATGGGTCAGGACCATGCGCATTGCTTGGTGGGGAGATGCTCCCGGCCTCAACAGGTGGGGACTGTCCCTGGGCTTGACCCAAGGAACAGAAGGCCAGGCTGCTCTCAGTTCTGTGCCAGGATTTAAATGAGGGCCACAGCAGCAGGAGGCAGCAGGCCCTCCCAGAGCCAGCTCAGCAGTTTGTTCCAAACACAACCACACGTGACTTGACTCAAAATGGGGTCTGAGAAGAGACCTTGGAACTTGAAGCTTCCCACAAGCTGCCACTGGCATCTGGGGCCCAGCTTCCTGCCCTGGTGCCCTGGGCCCAGCCTGCGGCTCTATTTCCAAACACAGCTGCTTTAATTAGCTTTGCTCTCTGACAGGTGAACCGGGTGTATGTCATTTTCGATCTGCCCACCACTGTGTCAATGATCAAACTGTGGAATTACACGAAAACACCTCAGCGAGGGGTGAAGGAGTTTGGCGTGAGTCCTCACTAGCTGGTGTGGGAGATCACTGTGCTCTCTGGGAATTAGGCGTGGGCAATTACCATTTGCTGCATTGGGTCTCTGTCTCCAGTTGCAACCTTGGAAATGCCTGGTCCCTTGGAGCAGGGAAATCGGCCACCCCACCGTGAATTCAGAACAGCTTTGGAATAATCCAAAGCAAGCTCTGAACTTGGCCCTGGACTTGGTGTTGCTTTCAGGGCTCTCTCTAGAATCACACAGCCTTAAGAGGCACCTGGGTGGCCAGAGGGAAAGATCAGAAGCCATGGGGGCCAGAGATTGAGTCTGCCTCTATCTCTACGGTTGGTCACCCAGTATTCTGAAATTCCTGGAGCCTCAGCTTCCAAACCTGCAGTCCACGCTGACATGTGTCCTTCATGCTGGTGTGGGGACGGGCCTACTATCAACACGGGTCTTCAGTGAAGCTTGGGTTTGGGACAGCAGAGGAGTTGGGTGAATGTAGGAGGGGCGGGGCCTTATTCCTATTCTGTCTCTTAGCTGCTGGTGGATGACTTGCTGGTGTACAATGGCATTCTTGCCATGGTGAGTCACCTGGTTGGGGGCATCCTGCCCACATGTGAGCCTACTGTGCCCCACCATACCATCCTCTTTGCCGAGGACACTGACTTGTGTCACCAAGAGAAACACACTATCAGGTACACCCTCTATGTGGTATGACCAGCTCTAATGAGGATGGGTGGCAGGGACCTGGCCTGGGAGGCTGATGGGCCTTCTGTCTGCCTCTCGCAGTAAGGCAGAGGAAGACCAGGACATACAGATGACGAATGAAAACCAGGTCATCACCACCTCGAGGAGGAAGCCAGGCACTGCTGACCCAGGCAGGTGGCACGTCTCTGCCCTGCACATCCCTGTCAGAGGTTTGGTCTGGGTGGAGAGGAAGCAGGCATCAGAGTCCACTGGCCTTGCCCTGCCTGCTCAACACCTCTTTCTGTCTGGGAACCTGTCCCAGAGTAACAAGCAGCTTCTGGCTGCATGCCTTCCCTGTGACCAGGAAGGAAGGGCAAGGCACACTGTGGGAAGCCAGGAAAGGGCACTAAGAAGAGGACTTCCTGGGACAGGTGGCATCTGATCTGGGTCCTAAAGGATGTCTAGTAGCATAGACAAAGGCCTTATAGGTTCCATGGTAGAGCCTACTTCATGCATGGGATAGGCCATGAAGGATGCCCAGAACACAGGCTAGCCAGGTCTGTCTGCTCTTAGGGACTGTATAACTCACTCCTATGTCCTGTTTCCACAGCCTTACGCCCCAAAACCTGCATACGTGAGAAGGAGATCTCCAGGCGTTGGCGGTGCTGACTGGGACAGGAGGGAGAGCCTCTCCAGGCTGGCTAGGCTCTATCACCAGTCCTGGACAGCGCCCATGTTCCTCACACTTCAGGGGTGGCCAGCTGGACCCCCAAGGGCTGAAAGAGTGTGAAGAGAGATGAGACTTTAATCACATCCTCAGGAACTCTGGGGGTCAGATGAAAGGGTCAAGAACAGAATAGCTGCCCCCGGCCACACTGGGCTGCTGCTGGGAGCCAGGGGTACCTGGTTTGGTTCCTCTTTGTGCCTCTCCTGTGAGGTCTGTAAGAGCAGGGCCTGTGGCACCCCAGTCCTAGGCAGCTTCTGATCCAGGCCAGAACTCAGTACATGACCATGGGGCCAGTGCCCCTTGCTGCACAGCCCTGCTCACTAAGGGCAACAGAGATGCTGAAAGGTCTGCTGTGCCACAGCTCCTCACCTATCCAGTGCCTCTGGAGGCCTGGAGGGGATAGGCCCAGGTGACCTCTGTCCTGCTAAGGAGAGGAAGTGAGCTGTAATGTGTGCTGAAATCTGCCCTCAGCCCCTGCCTCTCCTCCCATCACACACACACATACACACACACACACACACACACACACACACACACACACACACACACACACGTCAGAGTTGGGAGGACCTGGGCTCAGGCTTGCCCCTTCTCCCTGCAGCCCAGAGCCCCATGCCTGCATGTACGTCTATAGAACAAGCTCAGATCAGGGACCCAATCAGTCTCCCAGCAGTGGGTAATTTCTGGTTCCAAATATTAATCTGTTGTTTTCTTGGCTTGCAGCCCAGTGGGGCCAGTGCCATGGTACAGAGCTCAGTATGTTCTGATGCTACCAAGAAGCACAAAGGCTTCCAAGCGGCAACACCCAGCAGCTGTACAGATGTTTTAATTCGAAGCCAGCTGATGTGCAGATAGGATTGCCTCTCTAATGAGAATCCATCATCTCTGTAGCCTCCAGGGCCCCCTGGCTCCTCCACTCATTCCCAGATGAGCCGCACACCTCCCAAGAGGACCATCAGACCAGCTCCTAGAAGGAAGCTAAGACCACGGCTTTAACAGGAATCCAATTTCTAGGACTCAGGGTGGGCACAGTTTTTTTTTTTTGACCACCCAAGACTGTGACCTTGGTGTGCTCCCTGCAGATCCTTGGTGGGTGTTTATAAGTGTATAAACAGTGTATAAATGCAATCTGAGAGGGAAGGCACTGGTACAAGCATTAACTCTCAAATAAATGTCTATTTTTTCTTAACAAAATCAATAAAAAATGTTATTAAGAATAGAGTGTGGTACACTAGATGGGGTCAGCCTGAGGGAGCCTTTGCTGCCTCCAGCCCTATACCAGGGTTGATCTAAGGCTTGCTGAAAACTCGTGCATGTGCCTATCTGAGCTCTGCTTCCACTCCTGCAGGTGGGGACATGGCCCTGGACCCACTTTCTCTGCCGTGTCCACCTACCACACCTGGAAACTGTGCGTACATTACACACCAGGCACTAATCATTTAATCCATGTTACATATAAAGTATCTGGGGCACAGAGAAGCTGTATAACCTTCCCAGGGCACGTGACTTTGAAAGCTATTAATGAATGCACAGATCTTCAGGTGACTGCTTGCTGAACAGCAGGGTGACAGCCCCCTAGGAGTCTTTGACTATAGGGCCTCATCTAGGGCAACTTCAGATTCCTGGGGTCCTTACCCATGTCCTTCAGAAGAGTATGGCTGGTTCTTAGCATCAGGACTCAGTTGCTCTTGGACAGGAAGAGGGAGGCAAACATCTACACCCAGGTGACCTCAGTTCTCTAGAAAGTCACCACACCAACCATCTGTGGTACTGGTGAGGAGCACAGGCCCTGCAGAGCATGGACTCTGCACCTCCACACACTCTCACACACACACACACAGAGCATGGGCTCTGCACCTACACACACACACACACACACACACACACAGAGCATGGGCTCTGCACCTACACACACACACTCACACTCATCCACACAGTGTGTTGCCAGTAAGAAGCATGGCCTCTGTCCTGTGGGTCAGATGCTGGCCTAGATCCTGCCTCTGGGGGGACGTACAAAGCAGCCTCATCTGGTGATGGAGCCAGTGAGGGTGTTCACACTGTGGCCGCCCAGAACCAGACCAGGTGAGTGAGGCTAGATGTAGAAATGGCCTAGGGTAGTGCTCTTCAGATGTCCCCATGGCCCCTATGTTCTGCTGGCTTTCATCTTCACAGCCAGGAGAGATGAAGTCAGGGAGCACATGAAGGAGCAGGTGTGTGGCAACAGTGTTCACAAGGAGGCCCAACCCTGAGGACCTGCTACAGGCTTGGAGAGGGCTGCATGCCCCCTAGTGCCCAGGGCTGTCTCCCAGCTCACAGCCCTGGCATACGGGCAGCCTTGTTTCATAGTAACAGCACTAACACCAATGGTAGCCAACATATTTGAGGCTGGCTCTTTGCCAGGGAGCTAGGCCTGTGGGGGGTGGACACTGGTCCTCATTTGCTGTAGCTGCCCTTCTCCCAGCACATTGCATGCTGGGCCATGGTTCTGTGGCCGGAAGACCTGGGTTCAAGTACAGGTTCCATCATCCTCTCTTCCCCAATCCAAAGCACCTTCTCCTGAGCCACCCTAGCTGTATTACCTCAATGGAGTTTAGGCCCTGACCCAGGCTCCCCTGCACAGCAGTGGTACCTTCTTCCAGGAGCCGTCCCAGCATCCAGAGCTTGGGTCTCACAGTGCATTCCTCTCAGGAGACACTCAGCTAAGTCTCATTCCATGTACAGACTAGAGAGCAGGATGCACAGACCTCGGGCTGGATATCACTGGCAGGGACTCTTTCCCAGAGCAATAAGCTGTCCTCCTGCCCCTGAGTTCCAGGATGTGCTTGGCCTCAGCTGATTGTTCCAAAAGCGTCTCGTAGCCACTGACTGGACAGAGAGCTATGCCCGCTCTCCACTCCACTCCTACCCCTGTGCTTTGTGGCAGGATGGTCCCCTTTCTGCCAGTCTGAGACTCTTCACCCAGCTTGCTCCTTACCCAGCAGAGGGAGAGGAAGAGAGACACCCCAGGTGGCCCTATTCCAGCTTGGCCTCTTCCTACCTCTTCCTAGTTGACAGTGCGGGAGCAGGGTAGAAGGTCGTCCAGAAGGACTGGCCAGGGGACAGGAGCTGTGCTCCCTATGGGTTTGCATCCAGCCCTCCTGACTCTGTGGCTTTCTTGTATGGGGTTATGTGGGTAACCTCCTGGGATGGTATGTTTCTCCATCCTCTTACCCCGTGGCAGCACCGTGTACAGCTGTGTTCCATGTGTGCACGTCCTCTGGTGACTCCTTTTCAGATGGGGCCAACTGCAAGTATGCGATGGGGCAGGATTCACACCTAGGCCTGTCCAAGTGCACATCAGGATGCTTGGTGCAGCCCTCACTTCCTCCCTTGCAGCAGGAGCTCCTGCCAGCCTCGTCCTCAGGCCTGGCAGCAAAGGCCCATGAATCAAGCTGACATTTCCATTACCTAGGAGATGAGTATATGACCGGGTCCAGGTGCTGTGGTGGGGTGGGGTGGCAGGGTGACTACTCATCAAGACCACAAACCAGGGAAGAAGTGGAGACTGGGACCTGTCCATCAGCTTTGGCCAGGGAAAACTGCCGTGGGTTTGAGATGAGGGCATCAGGGAGACTGCAGCCTTAGTCTATGGATGGGGTTGTGTCGTGTACCCAGACGTAGGCATGGATGCTGTGCTCTTCCTAGCATGATCTCTGTAAACTGTCAGTCTGGCCAAGGTCAGCTTCTAAAGCTCAGTGGCCAGATGTGGTCCAGACTTGGGAAGGATAACAGGCATCCACCAGCTCAGAGTGTGGAACATTCAGACCAGCCCTCTGCTTCCCTTCCTGGACTCTGGGTGGTTTGGGCCCCTCCTAGGTTTCAGACCAGATGGCACCTCCTGGTTGTGGCTCCAGGAAGGACACACCGTGGTGTTAACTCCCAGCAGGAAGAAAGCCCTTCAGAAGGTGACTGTGAGACCCATGACATCACTAACCTGGAACTGCTTCCTTTGATCTAGCCAGCAGCCTTCCTGCTGTACTTGGAGACATTTAGGTTCCAGGCGCTTTCCTGAAGGACCTGAAGCCTCCTGGCCACATGCTCATCCTTTCTCCCTTCCCTCCTGACAATGGCCCCCATTCCAATCACCCACATACCATAATCATAGACCACTTGCATGATTATTTATTTAGTATTTTTCTTTAAGCCAGCTCTTTTTACTGAAATGCCTATTGTGGTTCATTCTAAGTCGCAATGCTTGACTCTGGAGCATGGACACGCCCACACAGTTTTCTAAGACACATTTACATAGACACAGCTATTAAAATAGATGACAGATTTGCAACTAAAATCATGTCCTGGGCCTCCTGGGGCCCATGATCAACCAACCTCACAGGGTCCTTGGATGACCATCAAGACCTACAAGAGTCCTGGTGGTGGGCCAGATTCTAGACCAGTGACCTCACTCGGGACCCCTCACATTGGCTCCCACTTGCACAAGGCCAGTGTTGCAGCTCCCCCATGCTGGCCCTCTGGTGCTTTCATAGCTGTGTAGGACTCTGCCCAGGCCAACTTCATCTCCCCGACAGCTGCCCACACCAACCATGTGAATGCAGAGTGGAAGAGAGGCGCTCTCAGAGTGGCTGAGCGAGCACAGGCATGCATGTACACAGAAGTGTGGGGTCCACCCTTTGCCCCCAGGTGCTCATCTCTTCTTTCCTGTGTCCTCCTCCCACACCAGTCCCTCCTCTTGGCCCCTCAGCTGGCCACCTGACCCTCCTCCACAAGCCTCTGCTCAGGCACAGCACCTTCTCTCACTCAGTGCCCTGCAAGGACCCGGGAGTCCCGCCTTAGGCATCTACTCTAGCCCATAGTTGGGGTGACTTCCTAGACTACACACCTTGGCCAGCCCCGCTCTGCCCAGAGCCCCCAGCTGTCCCCAGGATAAACTATGGATCCCTCATGAAGCTCTGAGTCCTTTCTCCAGCCTCATTCCACCCTCACAGCCCCATCTTCCTCCACGCTTGTCATTTGGACCATTTGAAAGGCCTCTCCTGTCCTGCTCTGCCCTCTACAACCTGACACCAGCAAGATGGCTTCGGTGTCATTCCCTTCATCACCTATCAGTCACTCAGGTGGTCTCCAACAGGCCCTGCCTCAGCCCTATGGCCCCATTTCCCCTCACTGACATGATGTCAGGGTGCTCTCCATGATCCATGCCCTCTGTGTCACCCTCCAGCAGCTGTAAGAGGTAGATAGATGGGTGAAGACGCCCATCTGTAGGGTAAGGCCCCCAGGGCTGAGAAGACAGGACCTGATGCTAGGCAGCCTGACCCCAGGGCGGGTACCACACCCAGCACACACACCCAGCACACACAACACACTAAGCACACACACACACACACACAGCTGTCATCTCCCATTTCATCACTTGTCTGCTTCTCTGGACATTTCAGTGGCACACAGTAGGGGGCACAGAGAAGACACCTGTATGCAGACAGTTGTACGGATGGGTAGCTGGATGATGAATATGGCTGATGCATCGGTGGGTAACTGACAAGAGGAATGGCAATGAAGGATAATGGATAGGTGGATCATGGGTGAATGGATAATTGAGGACAGAGAGATGGATGATCTATTCATGGTTAATGGATGGATGGACAGGTGGATGGATGCTGGATGGGTGGTTGGATAGGTGATGATGGATGCACACTGTTAAATGGATGAATGAATAGATGGATGGATCATAAATGTATGGTGGATAGGACGGATGTTGGCTAAATGGGTTGTGGTACATGGATGGGTGCTGGGTAAATGACGGATGATGGGTGGGTGGATGATGGAACATGTATGGATGAGTGGGTGGGTAGAAAGATGACGGTGGGTGAATGTTGGTTAAATGGATGGGTGGTGGGTGGGCGGGTAATGGCTGGAGAAGACCACATTCTGCCTTGCTCTGCCAATCTCTAGAAATCCTTCAGGGCAGCATGGGTCCTCTTGGGAAACTTAACTGAAAGCGAGTCTGATTGAAATTCACTCACCCACATGTCAGCTCTAATCTCAAGCAAGAAACTTCACTCTCTGGACCCCAAACTCTCACGGTCAAGACAGGAATTGCTTTTCACCAGGCAGATGAGCCAGAACTTTTATGTAAAGTGGCCATAGACACAAGGTAAAAGATCCCTAGGGTCAGGGTGGTGTCACATTGCTGAGGTTCCCGAACACATGTGCTCCCTCCAGCTCCTGGCCTGCTCCTCCTGCCATGCTCAGGACTCTGGTGCTCTGCCCACCTGTCTCTAGCCTGACCTCCCCAGGCCAGGCTGGACTCTAGCTCACAGATGGATGTTTGGCCCTGACTTCAGGGCCCAGGGCTCACACCTCCAGGGCAGGGTGATGATGAGGGAGCCAGCCCATACACAGCAAGAGAACAGGTTCAACAAGTATTTATTGAGCCCCTGCTGTGTGCCTGCTGTGATCCCTGCAGAGGCCCTGCTTGCTGTCCCCACAGGGCCCTGCCTCTCTGGGCATCTGCTTGGCTTTGTGTCTGATTATGGGTGTTCAACGTTCAATGGTCAATGCCCATGTCCTTCCTGGCTTCCCAGCTGGATGGGGCTCTAAGCGTGGTGGTGGCTGCTGCCTCCAAGTCTCTGTGTAGCCTGGACAGTCCCTCTGGCCTGCCTGACCCGTCTGTGGGGCCCCAAGACCCAGGCAGCGGTGGCAGTATAGGCCTGGTGTCTCCATGACTGGAGAGCTGAGTCCACAGCACACAGACCAGGCTTCCATGTTCTGTGGGAGGGGTAGTGCCAGCGATGGCAGGAAGGCAGGGGCTGGCTTGGGTCACGTCACACCCAGTGCCCCAGGACCCAGCACTGACGGTTTAGCTCGGCTGCCTCATGAGCTGAGCTCCGTGGCCAGGAGTCTCCCAT
>LOEQ01000665.1:502375-520429 GCA_001685075.1 Bramus lutescens | reverse complement strand
TCCACCTCTGCCACCTTGGCCTCTGGCCCAGCCCTAGCTTCCATCTGCTCCTGTCAACTCACCATGCTGCACTGTCCACCACCGTCCACGGACTCCCCAGCAATGGAACCCCAGCCTGTGTTTGCTGCCCACCAGTGTGTCCCACCAGCCCTCACACACAGCTTGCTCACCCACCCAAACCTACACACTACACATACCCCTCTCACCCACCAGCCCATCATCCCCTTCCACTCCACTGTACACCTCCCAGCCCTCTCTCTACACCTATATCTGCTGCAATCTAGACACCGGGGCTCTAACCCTTATACTCACCGGCACACCCACCAACAGTCTGCCACCCTGTCTGTGTGTCTGTCCATAGGCTCAATGGAGCATATCAGACTGACCTCCCATCCCTACCATCTAGTCACTCCCTACAACTGTCCCTTCAACCCTCCTTCCAGCAGATTCGCTGAGTCCTCCCTATCCCATTTACCACCCACCTACCCATCCCAGTCCCTTGCCCTAACGTCTCTCTGCCTTTCCATCCAACCCTCATAGCCAGGCTCCTCATGGGCCCTGAGGGACCTCAGAAGGAGTGTGGGCCAGAAGGCACTAGGAGTGGGTGACTCCACACCCCCTAGGTTCCATGCCCCACCCCAATAGTGAGTATGCATCGGTAAGCCCAAGTTGACCCTGAACACATTGTCCCCACCCAACCCCTGCCACTGCCCTGCATTTCAAGAGACCTGGCAAGCTGAAGGACAGCCCTTCCCAACCCACACACTCCCTCCTGTGCCCGGTTAGCTCTTGGATCTACCCCACCTTCCCTCAGGAGCCTCTTTGAAGTCCCTCTGATGTACCCAAGCCATCCCATTGAGGACCACCGTCCAGTGTCCTGGCACCTGCCATCCAGCAGAATCCTCCAGAGCAAGCTCAAACTGGTCCCTTATGAGGAGCCTGCCCTGACATCCTCCCCCACTTGTCAGACCAAAATGCTGTCCCCGTATTATCTAAGAGGGGACAGAGGCCCACCCCAGCTCCACAGCTGGGTCAGTGAGGCAGCCATATGGAGCTAGATAGGCCAGTGCTTCCAACCGTCTCCATGAAGAGTCCCTGTGCTTTCCAATCTGAGCTCCAGCATATGGAGGCATCCTCCAGGGTCAGACGGCTCTTATAGAGAACCCATCAGGATGAGATTCTGAGCAGACACTTGCAAACCTCTCAGGACAGAGCTCACTGCCAGTCCATCCGAAGGCACTGGCTGTTCAGTGCTGCTCTCTGGATGCAGAAGTTGGCACGGGCATGAGGAGGTTGTCATTTTCTTTCGGCTTTTCTCCCCTTCTGTTTTTAATATTCCTTAATGTTAGTGTTTTGTACATTTTGCTGTATTTTTAAAGGAGTGAAAAACATTTTGCAAACATTCTGGAATCATTTGGCCTTGGGGAAGGAACATTTGTTCTGGCCCCAGCTACCAAAACAGTTGCAGTCTTTGAATGAGCTTGTTGCCAACATAAAGGTGTTTGGTTTTTTTGTTTGTTTGTTTGTTTTTCCCTCTCTCTCTTCTAATGAGAAGCAAATATTTGGTGCACAGAAATGTTTGGCTGTTTTTCTAAATGAGTATTTAGGGATGACTGTAATTGCTCTCAGAGGAGCCAGCAGGCAGAACTGCAAATGGGAACTGAGAAAGTGGCTCTGTGGTTTTGAAGGAGGAGCAGACAGCATTCATCTCACTCCCAGGGATAAAATGAGGCTTTCTGACCCCTCGTTCTATGTGGCCACCCCATCATGGACTGGGGCTCCCCTCACTCTCTCTCTCACCTTCCAGAAGGTGCTCAGGGCCCAGAGCCATTGGCGTTAGGTCTCATCAGCCTGGCAAACCCCTCCCTGACTCCCTTTTCTCCTCCTCTCCTGGTTCCTTCACTTGGAGGGCATCCTCAGCCAGAAAGGCCTTGTGCTGGGATCCCCAAATCCCAGGGCTGCTTCTAGACCCAAGATGATGTCACAAGTGGGGACAGAAGCAGCTTGCTGCACTTCAGACAACATTACCACAGGAAATCTGGGTTCAGATCCTCCAGAAGGTTCAGAGACACTGAAATTTCTGATTTCAAAATAAAATTGTCTGGCTTTACATGATGACAATAAAACTGTCTGACTTTATATGATGACAATTAGCATGTTTAAAATATTTTCAGTGATACTATAGGCCATAAAGCCTGACTTCACCCAAGGGAGGCTGCCTGTGTTGCCTGTTTCCCAGCCTTCTTTGTGGACCCTGTCCTGTGGTTTCCCACACCCTGTCCTCTAGCCTCTGGTGCATCACTGGACGCTATCTCCCATCCTCATCCTGTATTTCCCGTACACTCTCTCCTGGGAAACACTGAAGGGCCCCCGGGTGAAGGCCCCTCCCTGATCCTGCTCTCACCCCCATCCCATCCTTGAGAGCATCTTACCTGGCGTGGGGCCATCTATATGTCCAGAAGAGAGCCCATAACCCATTGGCTTTTGGCCTGGCCCATACAAGTCCTAAGCTGATATTTTCTTAAGAAATGAAGCCAAGGAAAGGAAATAAGGGCTTCTGAGCTTGGGGGTGCTCTCCTCTACCATGCTATCTGACATGTGTGTATGATATAGCAGCTCTGTCCAGTCCTTCCTCTTCTGATGCAGGCTAAAGCGATAAAACTATACTTAGCTCTGATGGTCAAAGGTTCAAACCTATGCTCTATCAGACTCAAGCTATATGAAATGTGTGTATGTGCATGCATGATCAGGTGTAGGTGCACATACTCAAATGTGGCCCTAACTCTCCATATGCCTCTACCATGAGGGGGCTCCAGATGCACTGTGGCATTGGCAATATCAGTGCCCATTTCCTCCTGTCACAGCAGGACAAAGGCCAGCTTTGCTAGTGTGCACAGTGGGCTCCTAGCCACTGCCTTCATGCTGATGGTACTTCTGTTGAATGAATGATGTAGGTTCAGGACAAAGAACAGGCTTACACAGACCCATGTGAGAGGGAGGGCAGGTCTGTGGAGGGTGTTCATGCTGTGTCTGGGGCCTTGTGCCTCTGAACTATCACGGACCCTGCTCTCTTCCTCATACCTGAGATCAGGCTCGGTCTATTTGGTGCATCTTCCCCAGAAACAGCAATCCCTTGGATCTTTTATTAGGCATGTCCCCAGTGAGACAGGCACATATGGGAACCACTGCCTGCCTTCTAGATGCTTACAGGGAAGGGACGGAGACAGGCACAGCTATGAGAGATGACAGCAGCCCTAGCACAGATGTCCCTGTCACCTGGGACCAGTTCCTATGATCTGCACCCTGTAAGGCAGGTACTGGCTGTGGCTGCACCCATTCAGAGCGGAGAGACCTCGGGGACATAATTTGTTCAAGATGTTGGCACTGGGATTTGAGCCCTAAACCCTAGACTCACAAGTTCCATGAAATCTTGATTGTCAATGCACTAGACTGAGAGATGCCTAGGAGACTGGGTTGCCTGTGGGTGTGTTTCCAGAATCATTAGATCACCAGGGCCCTGACCAATGTGTCCAGTTAATTCACCGATGAATTAAAAATCTGCATAGACTATTGGGAGAGGTAAACTTGGGGAAGGTAGAGCCTGCTTAAAGAAAGTGGGTCACTGGGGCGAGCCATTCAAAGGTATTTTGACCCTAGTCCTGTACTGTTTCTACATCCTTGCTGCCAAAATGAGCAACTCTTCCTCCATATGCCCATCTACCATCAGCCAGGCTCACAGCAACAGGGCCAAGTTGACATGGACTGACACCTCTGAAACCGCGAGCCCAAATCAACCTTCCTCCCATAGGCTGCTTCTGTAAGGTGTTTGTCACAGAAATGGGAGTCTGACATGTCCTCCCTTTCACTCCCGCAGCAGCAGATGGTAGTGCGTGGAGATACGCAGCTTTCGATGCGGGGATGCCAGGTGGTAGTGGCCGTTCCCAGACACCACCAGTAGACTTTGCAATAGCTCCGGATTCTACTGCAGTTTATTTACTTCCCTATTGGAGGGCAGGGACAGATTGTTTCAGGCAGAAGTGACAAGGTATTAAATAGATTCTTGGCAGGCTGGAAAGCTTTTAAGAGGTGTGAGTGCCCAGCAATCTTGCCATTGGGGGAAGGTAAGTAACACACAGCAACAGAAGAAGGGGTGATGGCACCAGGTGCAGAGGCCCACTCTCCCCGTCTCTAAGGTTTTAGGAGTCATAAGACATATCATACTTTACAAGCAAGGCTCCCGCACCTCTTCAGCCAAGGAATTGACTCTCCAGGGAAATGTACAGATTCTTCTGTTTGCTTGGCTTCTGAGACATACTGAGACACTATGTCACCCAGGTTGGCCTCAAACTTGTAATCCTCCTGCCTTATCTGTGCTTGGTCCTGCGCTGCAGCAGCCTGTGTTTTAATGAGAATCCCAAAGTGTTTCTTGGCAACAGGCATGGCTAGAATACTATTACCTCGGAACAAACATCATACAAATAGGAAAGCATCAGCATTGGCTAGCTTAGAGGTGGTCAGACCTGTGACAGTCCCTAGAGCCAAGTTCCTTTGCGGCAAGACAGATGCTTCTGACTTCACAGGGACCAAGCAGGTTAAATCATTACCAGAACTGCAGGGGGACCTGCTGTGGGGTTACACTGTGCTACTACTGTTGGTACAGGGTCCTGTGTTGACAATATCAACATTCTGGTAGGTAGAGAGTGGAAACAAGCTAGTTAGCAAGGGGCTCAGAGAGAGGGAGAGAGCCACAGACAAGACAGAAGAGGTTCCTGGGGGGTGCTGTGCCACCCATACCGCAGGCAGGGAGGGGCCTGGCTCCGGAGCTGGGATGATGAGGTTGGGCTGATGTTTCCTGAAGATGGGTGAAGGACACTGAAGCAAAGATTCCCACCTTCACGCTGCTGAGTGGCCCAGCCTGTGACCCAGGCAGACAGCTGCAGGCAAGAATCACTCTGAACTGGGTCTGAGACCAGTGGGCCCCACCAGCACAGGTGAACTGTTTGGAAGGCAGACTTCAGATGGTGGAGGCAGGAAGATCGCAAGTTTGAGGCCAGCCTGGGCTATATAGAGAGATGCTGCCTCAATACAAAATGCAGAACCCCAACTTGAACCCAGATCATTCTTTATTCAACTCTCCAACCCAGCATGATATCAAATGGGACCCCTGACCTCCAGATGGCAGGTCTCAGAGGTCCTCAGGTTGCATTCCCATCTGTGCCCAGCAAATTGGCCTTGATATTTATTTTGAAAATATGGTCTGGTCTGTTTCCATTTTAATAACAGGAGGGACACTGGAAGTGTTCTATTGAATTTGATTTTGATCTAATCAAAACACCAAGTTGCTCTGGGTCCACACACAAAAAATAAAATCTCCCTTAAAATTTGCTCTGCTGTCCTGAGGGCAGCTGTAGCCAAAGCCCATCAAGACAGTGTTCCCACAAGCTGCCTCTGTGCCCAGCAAGCAACAAGCTCGTTCAGAGCCCTGCCTCACAGACACACCTGGCAAATCAAAATCTTGTCCCGGGTATCATACTTGACAGGAGCCAGGAGCTGCAAACCCCGACTGCCCCAGAGGTCGACACAGACACCCAGATCGGATGGCAGCATGGCTTCCGTAAAATGTCACATCGATGTGCTCCTGAGCTAGCTGGTGGCACTGAAAAGCCCCAAAGGTGGGTTTCAAAGGCAGCCTCTCCCCGGGAGCAAAAAGACGGTGGCAATATCTGTATCATAGAAGGACCGAGGGGAAGATAGATAGCAACCTTGGCAGCAGTCAGGAGAAGTAAAAGAAAGTTTATATAACTCTTCACATCAGAGTAGCTGCTCGGGGAGGAAGCGGCGGGAGACATGCAGAGGTGCAGGGGCACCAACTGAGCACCGACTGGATGCTACTCACCAACCTGGTCTACAGACACAGGCAATATGGACAAGGTGTTTATCAGAGAGATGAGAGAAATGGGAGCCACGTGCATAACAAAACGTCAAGATGGGGAGGGACAAATGCTGGAAAGAGCTTTAAAGGGGGAGCACAGGTATAGCAAGGCCCCCAGAAGGGAAAGAGCTTGGCACAGTGTAGCTATTGCCCAAAGTGGCAAGAGGGAAGGGAGAGAGGAAGGTGGGGAGATGGGGGCTCTGGGGAGCCCATAGGGAGCAGAATGTCTATGTGCTAGGCTAGGTTTCATCACAGACTAGATAAAGTGAGGTCACTGCTCAGCAAAGTTGCCTGGTAATTCTTCCTTCTTCCGCCCTCTGGATGGATCAGTCATCAGAGAGCTAGCAGGCAGGAGCTTTTCAGAGAGCACGCAGCAAGTGTTTAATAACGTGGCTCCCTGACACCCTCCTCCCCCATGCCTCCTGCTGACAAGCTGTCCCTGGCAGGAACTGAGCAGCTGCTTCACGAGGAAATATTGCAAAACTCGCCCAGGCAATTCCAAAATATTTTCTGGGCAGCAACCCCGCAGCCGCTAAGA
This sequence comes from Bramus lutescens, assembly GCA_001685075.1. Taxonomy (NCBI): domain Eukaryota; kingdom Metazoa; phylum Chordata; class Mammalia; order Rodentia; family Cricetidae; genus Bramus; species Bramus lutescens. The sequence continues at coordinate 513,959 of LOEQ01000665.1, read as the reverse complement.
GGCCGGGTTCNTGGGGACCGGCTGCTTCTCTAGGCTGTTAGCACTTTGCTCTTGCTGGACCCCCACCCTCAGGACCCCACCTGGGGAGATGGGTTCACACAGACAGTTCCTCCACACTACTGAGCCTACATGCCCTCTGATACCGCCTGACTATATGATGTTGGATAAGCCCCAGTCTTTTGGTTTGTTGAGACAGGGTCTCACTATGCTGGATAGGCTGGCCTCTAGCTTACGATCTTTCTGCCTTGAACTATGAATATTGGGACGACAGGAATGTTCCACCATGCCTGGCCAGAGCTATTTTTAGCCTCCCCAGGATTCCTTGTCTTGTGTGCCATGGGGTTGAATTGACTCAGTGAGTGAGAGAGCTCATCCTCTCTAGTCCCTGTGCTGTGCCCAAGATAAGGTGGCACACTCTGATGTCACCGGGAACATCAGCAGGGACCCCACTGTGGCTCTCGCCACAGTATGCAGTAACAGCATGGATCTTGTTTTGTTTGTCTCTCTGTTTCTGGGGCCCACAGAAGTCCATGAGTAGTGAGAGTGATTGGATGAATGAATGAGTAAAGGAACAAGTGAATGCCTTTTGAGCATCACAGAAACAGTCTCTTCAGATAAACGGGTTCCTTCCTTGGGTATCCATTCTCTGTACGCTGGTGGTTTCCAGAAGCCCCAGGAAGGAGCACAGCTATCTCTACCAACTGCCCTGATGAAGGACCCACAGACAGAGATGCTCGGGCACTAGGCTCTTTTCTCCCTCTGGGAAGCCAGGGTAGAGAAAGTCTTCCTACTTGCTCCTTGGAGCCCTAGGGCACAGCTCCCCGTACCCACCCTTCTCCACAGATGATCTTGTAATCCCTCAGTGCCAACTGCCTGGTTTGCATCCCTCCTATGGGCCTGTGATCTCCTTCCATCCAGCCTCCTCAGAGATGCCCACCCACACAGCCCATAGACTCAACACCTGCAAAGCCTCAAGGCTTCTTGCCAAACTCTTCCATTGGCAGTCACACACACCTTTGAAGGGTCCCACAGAAGTTCTGTGCAACCTCAAGGCTCCTTTCTCCCTGCCCTTGCTTTAATGTGTGTGGTCATGGGGGCACACCTGCCAAGTGCCTGTTAGCTAGTTCATGATTCTACATGCTGGCAGCCCCCTTCAGTGACCCATAGAGCTCTTGTCACGGCTGGGGCAGTACCAGGCCTGTGTCACTGTTCTGATGCTCTCTGCTAGAGCCAATGAGTTGCCTCTTCCTTGAGTCCCATCCCTGTTCCAACTTGTGATGTCTTGATTCCCTAAGCAAAATAGTTCTGTGGATGCAGCCTTGTTATTCTCATTGTGAGTGTGTGTGTGTGCATGTGTGTGCATGAATATATGTATGAGTGTATGAGTATGCATGTAAGTGTGCAAATGTGTGTGAGTGTGTATGTATGGGAGAGTGTGAGTGTGTATGTGTGAGAGCATGTGTGTGAGAAAGAGAGAGAGAGAGAGAGAGAGAGAGAGAGAGAGAGAGAAAATATGGTGTCAGGGTCTGATCCCAGAGAAGCCCAGTCTGAGCCACTCTGACAATGTCATCAAAAAGCTCTCAAATCCATGCTTCTCTCTGGCCACATTCAGACCACTGCCATGTCCCCTAGGAAAGAGGGACTTACCCAGCCTCCAAACTGGCCTGCCTACAGCTTGCACTGCCCTCTACCTCTGGCTCTGAGCTCACTGCAGAGGTGTGTGCATGGAGAGAGAGGCTAAAGGCAAAGGTAGAAAGGTCAACAGAGACCTCCAACAGATGAGGTGGGCAGTGGGTCCAACAAAAGATAGATGATAGATAACAGGTGGAGAGATAGATAGGAGGTGACAGATATATAGATGGATGGATAGATAGAGATAGATGATAATGATAGATAGATATAGAGATAGAGGATAATTAACTAGATAAATAATAGACATACAGATAAATAGGAAGATGATAGATGGATAGATAGATAGATGGATGGATGGATGGATGGATGGATGGATGGATGGATAGATGGATGGATAGATAGATAGTCAGACAGACAGGTACATAGATACATTGAGACAGAGGATGTGGATGAGGAGAACACTGAGGGTTGAGGACTCGGGCTTTAGACTCAGCTCCCAGCACTCCTGGCCTCCCATAGTGACCCAGGTATAGATGGAATCCTCCAAAGCATCTTCAAAGATCTAAGAGGTTTATGCTGACTGGCAAGGCTGTGTGGCCTGCGACAAGTTACTCTACCTCTCTGAGGTTGAATTTGCTCATATGCTAAGCTTCTTGACAGTGGGAGTGGGGGGATCAGCAGGGTAATGAGATGAGGCCTGAAAAACACCCATGTGGAGATGGAACGGGCAGAGAAAAATAGCTCACTGGGATATAATGGCCTCACCTGCCATCTTCAGCGGCTCGTTCTCTTCTGATGTGAGAAAGGCCCTCAGCTCTGCCTCCCTTTGATGGCTAGAGCTGACGCTTGTTCTTATGGCTGACCAGCATCCTTCCTAATATGTCCCTCAGCATGAGACAGATGTAACGAAGGCACCCAAATCCCCGAAGCGAACCAGTCCCCTCCCTGCCTCAGCAAGTCCCACCCAAGGCTAATCTCAAAGGCCATTGGTGAAGTCAGGTCAGGCCTGGGGTTGCTGGCCTCAGCTTAGATGTATGCTAGGGGAGGATGCTAGGGTGGGGTCCCCAGCCCCCTGCCAGCACAGTAAGCACTTACGGGTGGGGTATCTCTCGTGGCGGCAGGCGAGGCGGAAGTCTTCGTCTTCACTCACATCCCCCTTCTCAATCCTGGAAAGAAACAAGAACACCACGAAGCTGGAATGAGAGGGGGCAGGCGGAGCTGTGGGCACCCAGGGCCTGAGGAGCACAATGCCCACTTTCTACCTGTGCCCACAGACCTTTACTTGGGCCCTGTGAGATGGATACCACTTTCTAATTTATGGATAAGAAAATGAGGCATCTGGGGGGCAATTAAGACAACAAACAATCGGTGAGCATCCACATGGCCAGGGCTCACACACACACACACGTGCATGTGCACACATATACACGCACACACACACATGAACCCATATACACACACATGGGGAGGATAGGAGGATAGGGAGGGAGAAGGAAGGGAGAGAAGGGGGAGGAAAAAGGGGTGGAGGGAGAGAGGGAGGAGGGAGAAAGGGGGTCATACTATACACATATATAAGAAAAATAAAGTCCTGCTGGTAGGTTGGTTGTTGTCAGCCCCTGGCTGAGCCCAGTGGGTCTCCGCTTGGCTACTGATGGAAGCTATCATTAGGAGTTTTAAACCCCTTGTGGGCTAGCCTCGCATTCTCTCCTCATTTCCTCCCTTCCTCTTTCCTTTCTCACACAGTGCCAGGACCAAGCCTTCAGTTCTTGAAGCAACTCTAGAGGCATTAGTGTTGCTATTACAAGCATAGCAGAGACCACAGTGTGGTGGCTGCTATCACTAACACAGCAATGACCACCACTGTGCCCACCAAACACATAAGGAAAATGAGGTACAGGGTAGCTGGGAGCTACAGGGTAACACTGCCTTGTCACCAATGAACTGAACACCACAATTGCCCCCGCCCCAGTGTGCCAGGTCTCCAGATGTCCGAAGTCTCTCTGCCCCTGTGTTTTCCTGCTAGAAGCAAACACTTAGCCCCTAAAGGCTGCAGAAGGGTGATCAAGCCCTTACCCAGACTGACCTTCACAAGTTCTGCTGCAGCCCTACGGAGCCTGCGGACATGGGACTTAGCCGGAGACTCTGCCAGAACTGACTCTGGGAGAGGAAACCCGCTCTATAGAAGGGCTGCACAGGAGGCTGAGACAAAGAGATCATGATTTGGAAAGCAAGGTACCACCATCTCAACGAAGGTTAAAAGGAGTAAGAAGAAAAGTGAAGCGGAAAAATGTGGCGCCGAGGCCCAGCAGGTTAGGCCTTGACTTTCAGGTTGTCAGGTCCAGTGCCACCTCAGCCTCCAAGCCCCTGCAGTCCCCACACTGAGGCTGCTCCTGGTCACAACATCCCTCCAGGGGCATCAAGCTCTTGTTTGAAAACAACTGCAAATGTCACGAGGTGACCCATCTTAGATTTGAGTAGAAATTTACTGGGAAATACATTGCCCTGTGTTCACCTTTTAAAGAACAGCAGGTGCTGTCGCAAGAGACCTAGAAAGTACCCTCAAGAACTGACAGGGCCTCGGTGGAACCTGCACGGGTGGCAGGCGGGACCAGGCATCTTGGATGTGGCATATGCACCCTCCTGGGCCACAGGTTCCCCTGAGTTGTGTCTCCACCTTGTTCTGACTGCTTAGGTTTGCAGTGTCCCTTGTCCTCCCCTCTCTTCTTTCCTCTCATGAGTAGATGTACACTAGTTTTTGCTTAAGGCTGTGGTGTGCGCTGGACAAATTCATCAATTGGTCCAGGACTTCCATCACCTCTTGCCCTCGTAACTGTCAGTTGTCCCTCGTCTCAGCAGCGGCGTGCTCTGTCACTGTGAAGCTCCAGTCACACTGTCACTGTGAAGCTCCTGTCACAGACAGGCACTTCTTTGCCATGTTGGCCCATGTGCTCTTCTTCCATCCCAGTCAGCTCTCTTGCTGACATTTGCCTCAAGATTTTTGGCTTTTGTTTGTTTTGTTTTGAGACAAGGTCCTCATTACGTAGGCTGGCATTGAACTTGAGATCCTCTTGCCTCGGGCCTCCTGAGTGATGGAATGACAGGCCTGCTCTTCCTTGCCTGACCAGAAAGTCCTGTTTTGAAGGCAGCAAAGGAAAGACTTAGAATTGTCAAGGCTCTGGTCCAGGGTCAGTGGACCCACAGGCAGCTGCAGCCTCCTGCCCCAGAAGCCACTGAGCCCAAGGGCAGTCATAACCAAAGCTGAGAGCCGGATCCTGAGAGTGAAAGAGTCATAGGGGAGGGTGGTAGTGCAGAGGGGCCCTCAACACCCACATTTGGCTCTCTAAGAGGAAGAAGAGCCCAGGGCACAGCAGACCTCTATGGGCCGAGTTTTCTCATGTGGCCAGACGGACAGAGACCCATCATCAGCTTTCCCTCATTCCCTCACGCTCTCTATTGCACAGTGTCCCATCAGCATCATCCTCAAAGCCAGCTTCCTTTCCCTGACTCAGTGTTTCCAGCCACTGCCTCCATCTGACCTGCCTGTGGGAAAGGTTTCTTTCCTCTCTATTTTCAGCACACCTTGAATGTCCCCCCACCCTGCCAATCACCCCTGCACATGTGCACAGATGGGCTTGAACCTCCCAGCAATGCCAGCTGAAGAGCCTGCACCTGCGCCATTTCTGTCACTCTGATGATGTTAGCAAGCAGCACTGATCTACAGGCGACACTTTGAGCAGCTGCCTGTCTGCTGGCCCTTGCTGGCCACATTGCCTCCTGGGATCCTGAGAGTGGCTATCTGCTCTGTTTCGCAGTCCAGTGATTCCTAAACTTACAGGGCACAGATGCCACCTGAAGACGTGAGATTATGAGATTATGAGAGGCCGGTCTTGGGTGTAGGGCTAGATTATGCTTTTCTCACAGGTACCATGGGAGCCCATACTGTGGTTCCCAGATTCTGCTAAGCCTGTGTCTTAGGGCTTTGCAGAAAGGAAGTTGCGGGACAGGACTCTCTCCAACACTTTCTCTTCCCAGCTGGTTGGTCCTAGCTCAGGAGTTCAGGAGGTGGCCATTTCTTCCAGATATTGCCTAAAGATGTTCCTCCCACCCTTCCTCCATTGTTTCCCACTCTAAGGATTACCCCCTGCTCTCTGCCTTCCCTTCCAGCGCGGCTGTAGATCAGCAGTGTCGATGATGTCATCCTTGGAGCAGGGCAAGGATGTGGCCATCTCCTGGGTGTCATCCCTAAAACCTGGGGCCACAGTCCTCCCAGGAATAACAATTTGAGAGGGCACCAGCCAGAGCGGTAGCTGTAAGGCGTCACTGGGAAGTCCCATCAAAGCCTCCTCAAAGGAAGGTGGGAAGGCGAGCCAAGATTCAGAAGTCACAGATCCAGGAGACACTCTCAGAGGACAAAGAGCACACTGATTTTAAATGATCAATTTAGAAAGGAATGAAGGATAGAATTAGAAGAAATAAAAGAAATAAATGACCCCATAGATAGCAAATTAAGATTCCATAACATTCCACCAAAAGGGCAGTTGCAAGAAAGGGGAATGTAGATGGGTTTTAAAAAGATGCTATTTTTCTACTTTTTTCTCCTTTCTTCTGCATGATAGAGTCATTTGGAATATAACAGGAAAGAGCAGTTCCCCACAGTGCTCACGCTCTGGCCTGGTCTTTAGGGGTGGTTAATTTTGTCTCATTTCTGCAAAGAGGCCTGCAGACACCTTGTGAATGGCAAGGGTAGAAATCATTCCCCGGAAAAACAGGAACTCCCTAGCGTCAGTACCATCAGATCACCAATTCTCCATCACACCTCTGACCTCCACAAGCTCCCTCCCACCACAAGGCCCCAAGGACAGTGTGATGACCTCCTTGTTTGTAGGAGAAGACCCTTCCACCACCACAGGGAAGGGGCACAGCAGTCATCAAGCCAGAAAGCCTGTGATATGATCATGCGTTCCTGCTCGAATGCCCAGAGTGCATGCAGATCAAAGACCCTGGGCAGGAAAAGAAGCAGGCAGAATACATGGGACATTTCCATGATGTCCTGGGGACCCTGGAAGCCCTGTTAGTGATCTGGATAGAAAGGTGGGTCCATTATTCTGATCACATCAGAGTGTTACAGAGCAATGGCTGCTGGGAGAATAGATTCTAGAGTCACAAAATGGCCAGGAAGAGGTGAGGGGATTGCTGGGTTCACCCAGCTGAGTGTGAGGTGACTCAGCCTTACCTGAGTGACCAAGGGTGGAGGTGGGAGGAGTAAACGACAGCCTCCCCACTTATCTACCGGAAGCACCCTGAGACCCCAGTGGGTCCTGAAGACCAGGGCTTTGCAAATCCTATACAGCAGATTGTTTTCCCTCTGTACAAACCCATGAGAAAGTTAATTCATAAATCAGGCACAGTGAGAGATTAACAATAAGATCTGGCAATAAAACATTAAAAACTTTTATTTCAAGACATAATCTCATGATGTAGCCCAGGCTAACCTTGAATTCACAATCTTCCTGCCTCTACCACCCAAGGGTTGGAATTATAAGTTTGTGTCTAGCAAAAAACAAAAGCACTAAGAATAAGAAGAAGTAAGAAATAAAGAAAAACTATTTAAAACTTGGTCCAGGTCTTTAATTCTAGCACTCAGGAGGTAGAGGTGGGTGCATCTCTAGGTGTCCAAGCTAGTCTGATCTATATAGCGAGTTCCAGGCTAGCCAAGGCTATAAAGTGAGATGCTGGGGGGGGTGTTTAAAGCTTATGGTGTGCTGGATTCTGTAACTTTCCATGTGTTTCTGTGGCTCCCTAAAGCTGCAGAAGGGGCATGTAGTTAGGGAGGCTGTGGGGGTTTAGTCACCAAGGAGTGGAACTGTTTGAGAAGGATCAGAAGGATGAGAAGGTGTGGCTTTGTTGGAGGGATGGGATAAGAGGTTTCAAAAAGCTGACACTAAGCCCAGTGTTTCTGTTTGCTGCCTATGGATCAAGATGTAGCTCTCAACTACTGCTCTAGTGCCAAGCTCCTGCCATGCTCCCTGCCATGACAATCAAGGGCTAAGCCTCTGAAACTGTAAACCTGCCCCAATTAAATGCTTTTTTTTGTAAGCATTGCCTTGGTCATGGTGTCTCTTCACAGTAAGAGAGAGAGCAGGGACTAAGAGAGAGGCCTAGTGTAGCTGTAAGGAGAATTCACTGTCTTGGGGTGAAGAAGAGCTGTGGGACCAGGGGCCCATCAGAACTTGACCATTCCAGCACACCTTTAACCTCAGCACTTGGGAGGCAGAGGCAGGTGGATCTCTGTGAGTTCGAGGCCAGCCTGGTCTAAAGAGTGAGTTCCAGGACAGCCAGGCTATGCAGAGAAACCTTCTCTCTCTCAAAAAAAAGAATAAAACAAAACACACAACGCCCCCCCCAAAAAAACCACCAAAAACCAAAAACAAGAGTAGAACTAGGCTATTGCATATTTTCATCAGCTGGGACACCTATGAAAAGAGACATACAAAAAGGACAGAGAGACCAGTAAACTGGACTGGGTTTGGAGGGCAAGCACAGTGAGTTTGGCCATGTTGATGGTGGTAACTTTGAGAAGCTGAAGTAGGAAGTACAACAGCAACAAGAAGTGGGCTCCTGAGATGTGGGGGTCCTTGGCCCTGTGGTCACTGGGGGAAGAATAGGATGGCTGAGCCTGGCCCAACAAAGAGGTGAAGGAGGGCAGGAAACGAGAAAGCAGACAGTCCCTGCAGTGTCCACACTTTGGTCTGATCTTTGTGTGTGGTCAGTTTTGCCACACTGTTGTGTTTCAAAGTCCTACAAGTACCTTGCAAATGGAAAGGCTAGAAATGGCTCCCTGGAAAAGCATTAGGAAGCGTAGGAGGGGGACTGATGAGCCGGGTTGGCTGCAGGGAGGGTCTGCAGAACCGGGGCAGCAGATCTCTGATGTCAGGGCTGGGCGATTATGCCACATAGAGTGTGTTGAACTGTCTGCTGAGAGCACCTCAGTGGGTCGAGGAGGGCCTGGGAGACAGATTGGTGTGGGTGGTGTCATGAGTGGGAAGTGAGAATGGGAGAGAAGCCTTCCATGTATCCCGGGAGCGAGCAGAAGAAGGGACTGCAGTGGTGGGGGTGGACTCAGCACACCCTCTGGGACAGCTGAGATATGTGGTCACTCGGAAGGCAGAGGTATCCTGCAACACCCAGAAATAACAATGTCCAGGCAGGTTCCTGCCTTGCAGGGCAACTTGCTTTGTGACCTTCTGGGAAACTCAGTGAGAGCTGGCTTCAGGGGATGGGCTCTTGTAACCGTTTCTGCTCCATGTGACACACAGAGAAAGGAGACTTACTCAGTGTGGCTGCACTGGGGATATATATATATNGGCCTGTCAAAGTGTGGTCTGTCTCTCCATCACTGACCCATCATTGTCTGGGCTCTGGTCTGGTCTACAAGGTGTTTGATAGGCCCACAGTGCCCTGTGACATCTCTCCTGGGAGACAAGCTGCTCCCTGGCTGTGCTAGACTTCAGCATAAGATTCCTGTGAAATTTCAGTTTCTTGGGGCCCATTCATTGCCTTAATGAAAGGAGAGACCCGGTGTCTCTCTTCAGAGTCCCTACTCTTCTGCTAGGATGGCTACAGGAATAGAAAACGCTCAGCTTGCCGGATGCCACTGGCCTCTTCCACAGGAGGGGGTATGAGTCCCCTTACACAGGGAGGTCTCAGAAGTGAACAAGGAGCAAGAGAGGATATGCCTCCTAAATTTGGAGTTCTTGTTACCTACTGACCAGACTGGGAGGTAGGACACACCCACATTCCAGCCAGACAACAGAACTCACCAGAGGTGAAGCAACTTGGTGGGGGCACTCATAACTGGGAAATGCAGGGTCATTCTATTTATTTTTATATGTGTATACATATTTATGAAATATGAATATATATATATATAGAGAGGGGGGTCTCACTACGTAGATTATACCAGCCTTGAAAGTACGGAGATCTCCCTCCCTCTGCCTAGACTAAAGCATCTGCCATCATACCCAGCTCTCTCCTTTTAAAATTTATTTCCTCTTCTTTTCAGACAGAGTCTCACTAAGTTGCCCTTGAACTTACTCTGTAGCCCAGGAAGGCTTTGAACTTGCCATCCTTGCCCACATGAGTACTGAGTTCATAATCTGTGCCAACAGGTCCAGCTTGCAGATTCAACTCAAAGTCTGGTTCCACAAGGACTCAGGGCTCAATGCAGGCTCAGAGCTAGAAGGGCGGCTGCCGTGGGAAACCCCAGCTGACCTGCTTTTAATTAACAATACGTGCATTGCAGAGCCCTTGTGGCTCCAGGTGCTGGGACACGCTGGGAAGCAAGAACAAGTTCCCTTTGGAGGGAGAGGCTGATGCGCAGGCAGGGAGCAGAGGCATAGCATGTGCCTGTGTGAGTCATCAGGACAGCGGAGAAGCAGGAGGGGAGCGGTGGCAGGAGGCTACCTCCAGTGGGAGCTCCGAGCTCCTTGCTTCCCACAGGCTGCTGCACCCGCAGGGAGGCAGGGTGCTTGTTCAACATGGCTGAGTTCTCTCCAGGCTCTGACCCCAACAGGTCTTATTTTCTCTCACATGCTGTTAAACCAAATCTGAGCATTTAAGTATTCAAGGGAACCCGGATCTGCAAATATCTGTGCACCGCCAGCGGCTCCCACCCACTCCGAAGGAGGCCAATTAGGACTCCTTCATTGGGGACAGCAGGCAGCCTGACAGCGGGACTGCTGAATTCCAGAGGCTTCACAGACCCGGGTGCCCACTCCCAGCTGCCAGTGATCAGGGGGGCTGCATCAGCTAGCCTGCTGGCTGGCATCCTACCCCTACCCATGAGAATGCTATGTGTTAACATGTGGGCACATGCATTTGTGTATATGTGCACTTGCACACACACACACACACACATACAGAAAGAGAGAGAGAGAGACAGACAGAGAGGGTGGAACAATATTTCAAAGCCCCCAGTCATTCAGAACCTGCCTAACAGCCCCTCGTACTTTTGAAGGACTCTTGCAGAGAAAATTCCCAAAGGACCTGGGTGGCAGTGGGGGCAAAGTAGGAAGGGACAGCCCAAGTCCATCTGCCCAACAGCTTCCCAGAGGGTTAGTTTGTCCCCAGATCTCAGGAGGATAGACAGAGTGGGACACAGACTCTTCTAATGATGGCAATGGGGGTAGCAGGAGTCAGCACCCTGCTCTGACCGCCATCATACCAAAGATGCTCACACTTCCCAAGCCGCACGTATCTGCCTGCCTTGCACTGTGGCTCCCCCACCCGAAGACCCCTCACTACCCCTCTCTGCTCAGGTTAGCCTGTACCTGCCACACATTCATCACCAGGCCCAAGATTAAATGCCACGGTGACTATGTGGCCTGGGACGGCACTAGCCAGCTGTGTGGTCTTGAACAAATCACTGAACGTCTGTGTGTCTCAACTTGGCTACTCACACCTCCTAGAGATGTGGTGGAAATCAATGGAGTCACATTTGGGGTGTTTAGGGTGTGTGGGTCAGGTTGGGCTGTGACAAAATCATTAATGACCCATCTGAAGCAGCATCCCGCCTCCATCGCAGGGGGTTGCTGCACTCAGAGGCCCAACAAGGCCATTAGGAGAAGGGACAGGGACACACACACACACAGCCTTCGTATACCAGGCCCTGAACCCAGTATATCACAGGGGAACAAAATGTCAGCACTTCCAGATGCCAAGGGCTCCAGATTCTTTCTTCGTGCGCGCAGAAGACCTGAGTTGTTGGGTGCCTACAGTCAAGTTACACAGAAATGAAGGGACAGATCAGCCTATGACACTCTTTGCTTCCCATCAGTCCTTCTGTGTGTCTTGCTGTCCCTGCTCTCGGCTGCCCTGCTCTGAAAAAGCCATTCAAAAAAGTCATATGCTCTGAGCTGCTTGTAGGCAAAGAGCAGTACAAAAAAAAAAAAAA
>LOEQ01000665.1:490916-502370 GCA_001685075.1 Bramus lutescens | reverse complement strand
AAAAGAAAAAAAAAAAGAAAATAGAACGGAGCAGCAGAGCTGAAACATTCTCCTTGGAGGGAAAGGAAATCAAATTTGATGAACCTCTGCCTAATGTTATGAATGTGCAAAGTAATATTCCGCACATATGCTGTGAAGGGCTCATCGTGGGTCTGAGCAGTTGGGGCTGCAGGAGCTGTGGCTTGATGAGAAGTGGCTGCCTGGGTGAGGTACGCATGGTATGAGCTGCGCCCTCAACAGCACAGGGTGCAGTTTCCCCAGGTGGATTGTATTGAAGCTCGATAAGCAGTTGCAGTGTTAATGAGGCACGGGAGCGGGACAAGGGAGGAGCTTCAGGTCATTCACCACTGCTTTAAGGGATCACTGCCCCCTTCTAGTCCTGGCTACGGATACCTGGGCTGGGACAAGCTCCTGACCATGCCAAGAATGAATGGCCTCCTCCCTTCCAGGACACTGCAGACAAGGAGGCTGGAGCTAAATGCTAAGCAAGAGGGCAGCAACATCCATGCTTTTCTGGATCTCCAGAAAAGCACCTCATGAGTTCCTAGTAGGTTTCTGGTACAATCCTGGGGGTCTGGGTACGGTGAGTGGCACACGGGTGATACTAGCCCCCAGCGTAGGTATGTGGGGCACACATGCAGGGAAGTGACCAGAAAGAGGGGTGAGCTGATGTGCACCCCAGATGGAGCACCGCAAGTGCAAAGGTCTGGGATAGGGAAGTCTCTGAGTGCCCATGGGAGAAAGGAGGAGGCAGAGAAAGGTCTGGAATAAATCAGAGATGGGTCCATCCTCCATCATTTGGTATTCGTGTTCTATCTCTGCCTGAAAGTACCTCATTGCCTCCTCTGGTCCTCCACATGCCCTGAGGGCACACCTCTGAGGCCACTCAGTTCTACCCACTGAAAGTATTGCTTTTGCCTCATTCTCTCCCCTCCTACCTCTCCCTACACCTTATCTCACCCTGCACCCAAAGACCAGGTACAGGACTCACCTGTCAGGTGGTTACAAGATTCACAAGGAGAAGAGAAAGAGGACAAGGAAGGAGGGAGGGATCGGAAAAGGTGTGCTCATGGCCAGGCTCCCACTCAGGGCTCAGGTGCCACTGAGAGCAAGCTAGATGGCAGTTTCTCCTATGCATAGGAGGCCCAGGCCTTTATCCACCATTGCTGACATCCTTGTGGACATTCTAGCAGGCACCATGTTCTTGAGAAGGCTGACTCCCCAATCACAAAGACTCCTTACTCTGAGAGTCCCGTATACCTGCAATAAGAGTCCCACTCCCACCCCCCAGACACACAGAGCACTGGGTAGGCATGCCCACGGTTTCAGAACACCTGTGTGGACATGAGCAGGTGCTTAGGTTTGGTGTTAAGTCTGCTTCTTCCCACTGAGCGGCCTGATCCTCGGGGACATGACCGGCTTGAAAAGATTCAAAGCTGCACAGACCTGGGCCCACATCCTCCATTGCTGTGTGGTTTTAAATAAGTGTCTTCACATCTCTGAGTCTCATCTATCATATGAAGCTAATGGTGCTCACTAGGAGATCAAAAGGATGGTGTTAGATGCCTAGACACAGAACCCAGCATAGCTGGCTGGCTCTGTCTTGGACTCCACTCAGGGGAAGGTGGTGTGGGCTGTGGTGAAGCTCATTGGGAGAGTAGCATTAGCATATGTGAGACATTTGGTTCCACCCCTAGCACAGGGGAAAACAGAAGCACCGGGAGACACTGGGAGTGGAGACCCCAGGCCGGATCTGCTCTTCTTATAGTCCCACAGTATAGGAGCTCAGGCAGGATGTGCTGTGTGTGGTCAAGACAGGAGGCAGAACGCTTCTGCCTTGCCTCTGCTGTCATTGGCCACTGCCAGCCTAGGAGGTGGGCAGAGGAGGGCAGCACTGGCCATGCTGGGTGGGGCCCATTTCCTGGGCATGAAAGAGACAGTAAGGAGGGCAGGGTCTTTTATGGCCCAGAAGAGATTCCAGCAGCTAAAGCCGGGTAAGGCAGCACTAGATTGTAGCTGACCCCCAGGAATGACTTTGGATGAACTAGGAAATAAGAATAAGGTAGGTTCAGAACCAATGAACTGAGGTGGAACAGGAGGCACCCTAAATACCAGGGGTCCCCCAGATGATTCTGAGGGTCTTCAGAAGAACAGTTGAGAGGAGTCTGGCCTAATGGGGTCTCCAGCTTCTAAAATCCTGACATCCATCCTCTACCCTGTGTCTGCCTATCCTGCCATGTATTACTCCTTCTATCAATCTATCCATACAACTCATCTACCCATTTGCTTCTCTACTCATCCACCTACCCACCCAATCACCTAATGATCTAATCACTCAATTATCCATCTGTTCATCCAACAACTTACCTATATATCCATCCATCCTCCCATTCACCTGTGTATCTGTCCAACATTACCGACCTCATTCACCATCTACCCAGCTACCTTATCTACCCACCCGCTCAATTATCTGTCTATATACGCATCCATTCATCTACCTGCTACCATCAATTCATTTACCTACTTATCCAGATTTTAACCATTCAACTGCCCATCTATCCATCCAAGCATTCAGCAACCATCCATCCATCCGTCCATCCATCCATCCATCCATCCATCCATCCATCCATCCATCCATCCATCCATCCATCCATCCATCTATCCGTCCATCTGTCCATCAATCCATTCACTTACCTATCTTGCCACCCATTAACTATTTGTTGCCACCTATGTTATTCCCAGATCACTTCTGAATACACAGGTGATCAGGGTTCATCCTTTACCTTGAGAAGTCACCAATCTCTGGTGAGATCACCAACCCTACTGCTGGATCCTTTCACACAGCACGATTGCAGGGCCCGAGAAAGAAGTCATCACAGTTCAGCCTTCTGGTCATAGCTGAAGTAGGCCAGGACTGAATGGCTACCACTTACATGTTGTTTCTTTCTGAGTTTTCTATAATCTGGTCACATAAGTCCTAAGCAACCATTTTTTAAAAAAAAAGATGTATTTATTTATTATATATAGTGTTCTGCCTGAAGGTGTCCCTGCACACCAGAAGAGGGTACCAGATCTCATTATAGATGGTTGTGAGCCGCCATGCGGTTGCTGGAACCGAATTTAGGACTTCTGAAGAGCAGCTTAACCTCTTAACCTCTGAGCAACCTCTCCAACACAGTCCTAAGCAATCTTAAACTCACAACACTTTTGAAATCCCAGAAATCCCAAAGTCCATACTATCTCTTACCCAGCTTGTCCCAGCTCCAAGATCACCCCAGGCAGACCATTTTCTCCAGTCTTGACTGGGGTCTCTGGGATACTGAAGTCAGGCCCTGGACTTCAGAAGCCTAGCACTAGCCAGATGTACGCACTGACCTCTCCCGGAAGTACTTGATGGCCTCGGGATCTATGAAGGTCGGCTCCTCCCGGTAGCCCTGCTCAAAAACTTTGCGCTTGTGCCGGAACTCAATGACTGTCTTGGTGTAGGAGTTGAGCGTGGTGACAGACGCCGCCATGCAGCAGGTAAATGAACCCCAGGCCAAGCTGCCAAGAGACCAGAAGAGAGATGCCACCGTGACAAGGAGCCACATCCATGCACATGTGTCTGTCTACCTAGCCCAGCTCCAGGCCCTCAGACTTGTTTCCCACTCAATTTTGATCTGGGGAGAATTACAGCGGTCTTCACATTGTACAAAGACACATTATTCAGGCATGACTGTGAGAGCAAGGAGAGAGAATCAGGGACAGTTTTCCAGAATACAGTGATGACCAATACTGGTCCTGGTAGGATGAAGAAGTCCTGGCCAGAGAAGAACATTCTAGAAAGAAGGAGCGGTACATGCAAAGGCATGGAGGCATGAAGCAGCAGGATACATAAACACACTGTGGGAGGCAGGGATTCTGGAGTGGGGAAGACTGGAGATACTGAAGTTAGTGCTGGAGAAGAAGGTGGGGCATGTTTAGCTTGAGGGTTAAGTTGCCTTTGCTCTCAGACGCTCCTGGAAAATATTCTTGGACTCTGTGCCATGCACTCCTCACACCCAGTCTTGTGGGTAGCATGGATGTTGCAGGAATTAATAACCAGACTAGTGGCTGACATATTGAGGAGCTCAGGAGAGGCTCGCTATCATTACTGCCATCACTGGACAGGCATTCCTACTCCTGCTTCTTTACGGCTCAGAGTTCAAGTTCCCCCTCTAGGAGATGGAGCTCTGTTGTCCTGCTCGGATGTCTACTCCATATCTTTCCTCCTGTAGCTGCACTGCTTGGCCGCTCTACCCGATGAGGGCACTGAACGTGTCACAAAGTCAGATACCTTACCCTAATTGCAGCCTTCATTTCCAGAAAGGGCCTCCTGCCTGGTTCCTCTGACCTGGACTGTACACTTGCAGTTAGTGCCAGGAGTGGGGAGCCCACCTGGCTCCAGTCCCACCAGCCTGATTTCCATCCAGGCTGCGGATCTCTTCTGATCTCATTTCACGAGCTCCTTTCTGCTCTCTCAACACCACAGTACCTGAGAGCTCCAGGCTTTACCTGCCACCAGACTATCTGGAGCCCTCTGAACACGACCATCCCTAGTGCCCTATTATCAGGGCAGCCCTGCTTTCTTCTTGACAACAGCCTCGGCAAATCCCAGAAGGAAAGTCAAAGAAAAGTCTGTAGATTTGGCCTTTCTCAAATGGATATTCAATAATCACTTATTTCCATTCATGCCTAATTCACTAATAGATTCTTCACATCTTTTGGAGCCAATTTAGATCTTCTAGAAGCCTGGAGTGTCTATAATAGAAAAATTTAAGGTGTTAGCCTCTCTAAGGACTTTCATGCCCATTAAAGTGTTCAATATGTTACACATAGGGTAGGGAGAGGGAGAGAGACAGAGAGACATAGAGAGACAATGAAAGACAGAGGGAGAGAAGGTGGGAGGGAGGGAGAAAGAGGCAGGGAAAGAGAGAGAGACAGAGAAAGAGAAAGAGAGAGAGAGATTATAGATGACTCTAGTCAAAGCTGATCCAATCAAGTACTATCTCCTAAGCAATGGCGCTGAAATGCCATCTTAGTCTGTGATGTCCTGTGATAGAAACTCACAACCTGAGGTAGAAGAATTAAAAAGCACACTTGTTTGGAGAATTTGGTGTGTGGTAGCTTGACTTGCCCCGTGTCCATTCCTACTTCTAGTAACCTTACTTCCATCCACTTAGGCCACCTAGTTTGGGTGGATCTGGCCTGCTTTCAACTTCTAGGAATGAGCACCTGACTAGGACTGGCCAATCAAAGTGTTACTTCCTGTTGCCTCAGTCCTTGGCTTAGGGATGGACCTTGGTCTAGGTCTGGAGCAGGAGACACCATCTCAGAACTTCAGCTGGAGCTATGGAGAAGAGCCCATTCTCTCTCCTGGGCTGATGAGCTGGTGAGCTGTCTTCCAGGAACTGCTGGGGATCATGTGGTCTCCACCCAACCTGAAGCATAAGCTGGCTCAGGAGAAAGCAGAGGCATTAAGGAGCCAATGCTATTGTCCTTGAACCTGTCGCTCATGGGAACCTAGATCCTTTCCTTTGGAGTTTTCTCCATCAGTCAATTCACACTGGCTTTCTGCCACTGGCAACAGAAGCCCTTATTTACTTATCTGTGTAAACATCTTCTTTCGTGTAAGTTAGTTTTGAGGTGAATTTTCAGTCCTTACAGCTAGAAATATTAACTTTAACTAAGCCTTTACTCCCACCCTGGTTGATCCCAGTAAAAGGATAAAGCTGAAAGTCTGCAGGCAGATATCTGAGCAAAGCAAAAAGGTTCAAGGGAGGGAGCCTAGTCTGTAGGAATGATGCTTGGGCTGAATGACGGTGCCTAGGTCACAGGAATTGTCCTGGCTAGTTATTGTCAACTTGACATAGTTAGAGTTACCTGAGAAGAGGGAACCACAATTGAGAAAATGCCTCTGTGAGACTGTTATGTAGGCACGCCTGTGGGTGCAGTTTCTTAATTATATATGGATGTGGCAATGCCACCCTTGCACAGGTAGTCCTGGATTGTATAAGAAAGAAGTCTGAGCAATCCCTGAGGAGTGAGTCAGTAAACAGCACTCCACCATGGCTTTAGTTCCTGCCTCCAGTTCCAGCTTGGCTTGAGTTCCTGTCCTGACTTCTCTTAGTGATGAGTTGTAATCTGGATGTATAAGATGAACTAAATCCTTTCCTCTCAATTTGCTCTTGGTCATAGTGTTTTATCACAGCAATTGAGGCCTAAGGAAGACATGAATGATCAAAAGCTGTAGGGATAGAGCCTAGGCTGTAGGGATAGGACCAGGGCTATAACAATGGAGCCTAGCATGTAGAGATGGAATCTAGGCTGTAGGGATAGAGTCTAGGCTTTAACAATGGAGTCTAGGATATAGAGATGGAACCTGGGCTATAGGGATGGAGCATAGAATGTAGGGATGGAGCTTAGGCTGTAGGGATAGAGTCTAGGCTTTAACAATGGATGTAGAGATGGATCCTGAGCTATAGGGATGGAGCCTAGGATGTAGGAATGGAGCCCAAACTGTAGAAATGGAGCTAGAATGTAGGAATAGAACATAGGCTACAGGGATGGAACATAAGATATAGGGATGGAACAGAGACTACATGGATGGAACAGAGGTTGCAGGGATGGAACAGAGACTACAGGGATGGAACAGAGACTACAGGGATGGAACAGAGGATACAGGGATGGAACAGAGGCTGCAGGGATGGAACAGAGGCTGCAGGGATGGAACAGAGACTACAGGGATGGAACAGAGGCTACAGGGATGGAACAGAGGCTGCAGGGATGGAACAGAGGCTGCATAGATGGAATAGAAGCAAACAAACTTCTGGGCAGAAAGGCAGGCTGACTTATAGACCATGTCCACACCCCATCTACTCTTTCTGTAGGACTTTCAATCAGAGGAAGTGCCACCCTAAGCTAGCTCAACATTACACATTCCAGTTATCACCCAGGAACCTGGTACTCTCTACTGCCAAGCTTTTCCCATGTTTCCAGCCCAGCAGTTTAATTCTCACCTCCAGTGTCACTCCTCAGCCCCTACTCCCCGTCTCTATTAAGCCTCAGTCTTCATCACACCATATGATTTTCTTGAATCCTTCCCCTTTAATTATCCTTTGATTTTAAATTAATTAAAAATTGTAAGATACTTATAGATTAAAATGAAGCTGTAGTTAGTATACACAAAGAGATGGGAGGAGTTGTATTGTCTTTAGCTAGTTTCCTCCAATTACAACATATTACAGAATGAGTGCAACTGTGTGTGATACAGTATCAGGACCAGTACAGATGAAAGTTTCTGTCCCACCAGGTCCTGTGGCTGTTCAGTCTCAAACATGCAGAGGCTTACATTAATTATAAACTGTTTGGCCTATAAGCTCAGGCTTATTATTATCTAGGTCTTACAACTTAAATTAACCCATAATTCTTGTCTATGTTTAGCCACGTGGCTCAGTACCTTTTCTCAGTAAGGCATTCTCATCTTGCTTTCTCTTCATCTGGCTGCTGACTGATTTTCTGCCCTTCCTCTTCCCAGAATTCTCCTAGTCTGGTCACCCCACCTATACTTCCTGCCTGGCTATTGGTCAATCAGCATTTTATTAAACCAATATGAGAGAAATTTTTATAATGTACAGGAACATTATTAGCCCATAGCGTTTCCTTTTCTTTCTTATCAAAACAAAAACCCTGAATCTAATCTCTTTTGTTTAGTTTTTATCCAGATCATTATCTATAATAACTTGCAACCAGCATGCTAAACAAAGACAAACATCCATAATCTTTTTTTAAGGGAATGTGGGCATAGTTTTCTAGGCAACTTCCTGTTAAATGAGGGTGCTCGTAATCTTAGAGGTACCCAAAGAAAATTTAGGATTATGGTTAAGTCCTGACCAGAGTATTCTGTGAGGCTGGATTATCTCAGCCAGCAGCCTTGAAGCTGTTCTGGATGCAGAACTCAGAAGAAACTGCAACAGAGGTGCTCTAGAATTTCGGGTCATCTGGGCCATCTGCTCCTATTGGAGTTTTTCAGGGGTCTTCCTTGATCAAACCTTATTTTTTTAACCAAGAATAAACCCACAGACTTTCATTTCCTGTAAAAACAAAAGTAAAACCTCTTCTCCAAAGAAGCATATCTTTTTACTTAAAATTTGAAGTCAAGACATTTTTAAAATATACAGGTTATATAAATCCAGCACAATTTATAGCCAGATGTCTTTAGGCAGCTGTTGCTCCTTCCTCAGCAGTCAAACAACTCAAAGACAACACAATACATACAGCATCCAGATTCTCTGTGCATTTTCCATGGATTTTTAAAAAAACTCTATTTTTTTTATTTTTATCTTTTGGTTTTTTGAGACAGGGTTTCTCTGTGTATCTTTGACTATCCTGGATCTCACTCTGTAGAACAGGTTGGCCTCAAACTCACAGAGATCTACCTGCCTCTGCCTCCCAAATGCTGGGATTAAAGATGTGTATCACCATGCCCAACTATTCTATTTCTTTTTTTAAAGGTCTTTCTCTATTCTTTTTCTTTTCTCTTGTTTTGAAAAGAAAAAGGGGGAAATGCTGTAGGATAGTACCCTTGTACACTGTAAAAATTTGTCACTTGTATTAGTTTAATAAAATGCTGATTGGCTAGTAGCCAGGCAGGAAGTAAAGGCAAGGTGACCAGACTAAAAGAATTCTGGGAAGAGGAAAGGCAGAGACACAGCCACTACCCAGACATAAAGGAAGCAAGGTGAGAATGCCTTACCAAGAGAGGTACCAAGACACATGGCTAACATAGATAAGAATTATTAATTAATTTAAGTTGTAAGAGCTAGCAATAGGCCAACCAGTTTAAAATTAACATAAGCCTCTGCATGTTTATTTGGGACTGAATGGCTATGGGACTGGGTAGGACAGAAACTTCCATCTACAACTAGGGTACTCCTTAGTCACAATCGAACTACAGCATACAGTGGATCCCTCCTTTTGTCATTTTAGAGTCACATCCACTTTCTTCCTGACTTCCTCTGGTCCTTGGTGATCATTACTCTGTTCTTCATCTTTAGAATCTTACCATTTGCAGAATTTGATATTGGTGGAAGCATACATCATGCATGTTGAGACTAGCATTTTTACTTAGCACTGTTCTGGGAGTGACCCAATTTGTATCTATCAATAGTTTTCCTATATATATTGCTGAGAATGTGTGTGTCTCCCACATCCCACCCGCATTTGCTTGGGTCACTATTTGTTATTTGAGCTGGCCTAAGAGAGGTATGGCTCTAGCTCCTTGTGACTTTAATGTACATTTCCTAATGGCTAAAAGTGTTGAACTTTTCATTTGCTTGTCTGTAATCTGCATACCTTCTTGCCTGTTCACTTTTTAATTAAGGGGTTCTGTTGCCCTTGTGGTCTTCTTCATTTTCAGAGTCCAGTTCTTTCTATGTACTAGGTGGATTAGCTGCTTTTGTGTTGCTGTGATAACCATGATCAAAGGTAACTCAAGAAAAAGAGAGTTTATTTCAGCTCATGGTTCCAGAGGGTTAAGAGTCCCTCAAGGAAAGGTGGAGGCATGACAGCAACAGCAGGCCTGGAGGCTGGAGCAGGAAGCTGAGAGCTCATATCCTCAACGGTAGCACAAAGCAGAAAGTGCTACCGTAAGGTGGGAATATATAAGTACACCTTGCCCCTGGGGATGTACTTCCTCCAGCAAGGCTGTACCACCTTAACCCTCAAAGTGGACCACCAACTGGGAACCAAGTGTTCAAATACCTGTGCCTATGTGGGGGGCGTTTCTCTTTCAAAACCCCATGTCAGAGTAGCCATTTATCAGATGTGTGGCTTAAAGATGCTCTCTTGCAGTCATAGCAAGTCTCCACAGCTTCCCAGAACACGTATCTAATGCTGATTAAATCTGATTGGTTCATTCTTTTCCTTTTATGCTTTTGTTGTGAAATCTAAACATGTTTGCTGAGCCTTCGTACCCAAAGGGTTTCCTCCTATATTTTTCTAAAACTTTTATAGTTTTACATCTTATGCTTAGGCCTGTGGTCTGTTTTAGTGCAGAATTTGCATGAAGGTTGGCTTTCTCTGGGTATCCAATAGCCCCAGTGACATTTGTGAGGAAGTTTGTGCACACTCCACTGAACTGATTAGTACCTAGTCAGAAATTAGGTGGGCATTTGAGTCTACTCTGGAGTCCTTTGTTCT
This sequence comes from Bramus lutescens, assembly GCA_001685075.1. Classification (NCBI taxonomy): domain Eukaryota; kingdom Metazoa; phylum Chordata; class Mammalia; order Rodentia; family Cricetidae; genus Bramus; species Bramus lutescens. The sequence goes on along the minus strand of LOEQ01000665.1, from coordinate 492,152 downwards.
GTCCCATTAGGTGTGCCTACCCCTCCCCCACACTAACATCAGTATGGGTTACTGTAACTGTAATAGGTCTTGAAATTGGATAAACTGAGTCCCCCATTTTCTCTTTCTTTAAAATTATTTTAGCTATTTTATTTCTTTTGCATTTCCATCTGCATTTTAAAATATCCTATCTATATATGTGTGTTCTTAAAATTTTGATAGGTCCCATTAAGCCTGTATTCCATGTCGAGAATTGCTGTGGACCTCACGTTGAGTGTTTGATCCATGAACATGGTCTACCTATTAAGATTAGTGATTTCTGCAGGGCAGTGTGGTGCATGCCTTTAATCCCAGCACTCAAGAGGCAGAAGCAGATGGATCTCTGTGAGTTTGAGACCAGCCTGGTCTACAGAGCAAGTTCCAGAACTGGCTCCATAGCTACTGAGTAATCCTGTCTCAATAAACAACAAGAAAAAAAGAACAAAACAAGATCAGTGATTTCTTTCATTGGTGTTTTCCAGTTTTTAGCATAGGAGTTCTAGAAATGCTTTATCGATCTAAAGCCTATGCATTTAATTTTCTTCCTAGTAGAAATGTCATTATGTTTTTATTTTGTGTCCAAAATTTCACTGCAAGTTTATAGAAATAAAACTGACTCTGTGTTACCTTCTTCTTATGGACTAAAGCTGTGCTTAATTCACTGATCCAGTAGAAGAAGCTTTGGTAGGTTCCTTGGCTATTTCCACAGAGACGACCATTATCTGTCCATTCCTTTCTGATCTGTATGGCTTTTATTGCCTTTTATATTGAAATGTGATACCAGAACTTCCAGTTGTCTAACAGTGGCGTTTTCAACATCATAGAGAAAATGTCCTTCAACATTAGTTCAATGCTGTTTACAGGTGCTTCTCAGCTTTTGTTATCAAGTTGACATTCCCCGTTCATCTTTGTTTTCTGGAAGAAATTTTCAGGAACATAAAATAGCTCAGGTTCTTTTCCTATATCAGTTGATAATGGTCATGAGGAGTTTCCTCCTTTGGTTGCTAATGTGGTAGATGGCACTGATTGTGTTTCAAATTCTTCATCACTAGGTAACTCTCCTCAATAAGGTCTATGCTTTCTTATATTCTGGACTCCTGCTTGTTATTCTTTTATTTTTTTAGATTTATTTATTAAGTATACAGTGGTCTGCCTGGCCTGCATGCCAGAAGAGGGCACCAGATCTCATTACAGGTGGTTGTGAACCACCATGTGGTT
>LOEQ01000665.1:478278-490809 GCA_001685075.1 Bramus lutescens | reverse complement strand
CCCGCTTGTTATTCTTTTGTGAAGGATTTTCAAGACTATATTTAAGATAGCTATTAGTCTTTCTTCTCTCTCTTTTTTATTTTTGCACTATCTTTGTCTGGTTTTAATATCAGAATAACACTAACCTCATAAAATAAATTGCTAAATGTTCTCTTGTCTTCTATTATCTGACAGAAAATAGGTATTAGTTATAATTTAAATATTTGGCAAGGTATCCCAGGAAGATCATGTGGGTCTAGAGATTTCTTTTTGAACATTTTAAAACTATTATTTCAGTGTTCTTAGTAGTTACTAGAATATCCAGTTATTTCCTGCTGGATGAGAAGGACCAGTCTGTGCTTTCAGAAGAACTGCATCAATCCATCCAATTGTCAAGTTCACATGTAATATGTCCTTGCTATGCTTTTGATGTCCTCAGGGCCTGTCATGGCTGTACCTCATTTTCATTTCAGACTAATGGTCTGTCAATTTTATTTGCCATAGTTTCTGAAAAGCAGAGCTTTTGTTTCATTGATTTTTCTTCTTCTTTTTTTCATTGTTTATTTTCAATTTTGCTAATTTCTGCTCTTTTTTATTTTGCTTGCTTTAGGGCTATTTTGCTCCATTATTTTATTTGTTTTGTTTTGTTTTGGAGATTGTTGTTGTTGTTTTACAATCTTGGAGTGAAAACTTTCATTACTGGTTTAAAATATTTTCCCTCTTTATAAAAAGATTCACTCATTTTTTTCATTCATGTGTGCATGCCTGTGTTCATGTGTATGACCGCATGCACACATGCGTGCAGGTGCTCATGCGTATGTGTGTACACAGAGGCCCGAAGGCATCAAGTATCCCCCTCTCTCACTCTCTGCCTATTCCTGTAAGGCAGGGTCTCTGCCTGAACATGTGGCTTGTATTTTGATGGCTAGGTTGGAAGCCCCAGTGATCTTACGGTCTCTGCCCCACTCAGAGCTGGGGTTATGTATGTAGGGGCTGGGATCGGAACTCTGGTCCTCACAACTGAGCAGCAAGCACTCTTAGCCACTGAGCTGCTCCTCCAGTCCCATTCTTTCTCTTTGATAAGGAATCACTCAGCACTGTTCTGTCCCCTCTTGGTGCTACTTTAGCTCCATAAGTTTTGGGATGTATTTTAATTTGTTCACTTCAATGTACTTTAAAGTTTTCCCCAAGGCCCCTCCTGTGGCTCAGGGGCTGTTGAGAAGCGTGCTCTTTAGTTTACAAGTGCTTCCCAATTTTCTTCCATCTTTGTTTGATTTCACTGTGGCCAGAAAACACATTTTATCTAGATTCTTTTTCTATTTTTTTTAACACCTGGAGTTTGTTAGGGTCCAGGATGTAGCCTGTCTTGGCATGCTACTTTACAATGCACACTCAGCTGTCATTGATGGGATGGTCTATAAATAGCCCATGGATGTTCGTGTGTTTGAGATAGTCTTCACCTGCAGCCTAGCTGACCTGCACCCTTCCATGTACTCAGGTTAGCATTGAACTCACATGGACCCTTCTGCCTTAGCCTCCCCAAATTCTGGGATTACAGGGGTAAGCCATCATGTCTGGCTCATTTGGGGGGAGATCCTGGGTCTTGTTTGATCCTTCTACTTCAGCTGGCTTCTTTTGATCACATTCTGGCAAGGAAAAGAGCTCCCACCCCTGGTAACTAGCAAGAAGGCATAAAAACCAAAAGTTTCCCACTAGGCCACCACTGTCATTTAAGGTGGGAAGGGATTCCTGACTTCTGCTGGGCAGGGGTTGGCCTTCCTGCTGCCCACCATACTTCTGCTGACATATCCTGGCAGTGACAGAGGCAGGAGTGTGCCATTCTGCACCTCATTGCCTTCTACAACTCCATGAGGAAGGTGGTTTCATCAGCTTTAGGTCAGCTGGTAAAATCCCTGGCTTCACACTGATGCCTGCAAAGGGGACACACGGGGTGTTTGTTCTATCTGGAAGAGTGCCAAGTCCATGCATCCCACACGGTCTTGACTGAACTGAATGGGAAGGCTTGCTGCTGACCTGTGTGGGGGGCTCCCTAGTCTGCTACCACTCAGCAAGTGGGGAAGCTGGGGGCCTCCGCCAGGTCTAAGATGCTCAGCTGCATCCTCAGCCCTCTCCTTTCCATGCTGCCCAGGGTGGAGAACCACAGGGATCCCCTGAATGGCGGCAGCTGGGTAACTGGAGCAGCAAAACTTCCCCTTAACGCGTTCATCTCCATTAGCAGCTGGTGAGAGTCAGTGTTAATTGTCAACCTGACAGGAGCTGGAATCACCATAGAGACAGCCTCTAGGCATTCCCATGAGGAGTCACTCAGTTTCTGGACATGCCTGTGAGGAACTATGTTGATTAAGTCACTTGAGATGAGAAGGTCCAGGCATTGGTGGTGATAGAGTTCCCTGGTAGCGAGGCAAGGAGGGGGTTCTGAGCCGAGTGAGCAAATGAGTTAACCCAGAGAAGATGAAAACTGGTTAAAAGCAGATAAGAAGAAAAAAAAGAGCAGATAAGAAGACACTCTTCCCCTCATGGGCTAGGGGTGGGGCTCAGGCTATACCCCATCAACTCTTATCTTTCAGTCCGTCTTCTTCAGGCCCCTGGGTCCCCGCACAGGGCACAACTTGAAGCCTCTGGGCCTGGAAACTTCTGGTGTCTGCAGTTCACATTGCTGAGCTGGTGCAGGGAAGTATGGGGGTGGCTGGCCTGGTTTCACAGCTAAGAGCACAGTGGACACTTGGGGACGAGAGAGAAGGTGGTATAACAAGAGAGTGTCCCCTGGGAGACACAAAGGCATGTGAGAGAGTAGATCTGAAGGTAGCGGTCTACCACTCGGCAACGGACCCCAGGCCCTGCACAGAGAGGAGACCACAGCTGAGCACCAAGGGAAGCCTCCCACAGACAGCTGCAGACTGAGGGTAGACTGTTCGAGACAGGGCACCAATGCCTACCCCAAGCCACTCTTTGAGCCCAAGAGCATTAGGAGCAAAATGGCTGCAGGGTCTCGGGGCTCCAAGGTGCAGCTGTCAGGCAGCTGCAGCCCTTTCGCTGTACTGATCCTAGACAAAAGGAGGGCAGAGTTTCAGCTGACCACAGCCTCTGGGAAGAACATCAGCCAACCCAGCAAAAGCCCCACAGTGGTCTTGGGGCCCTCAGGCAATCCTGGAGTACTGCAGCAGAGGTACCTGCTGGGACCAGCCTGCAGCATGGGTGTCCAGTGGTTCTCAGCAGAGAAACATCCCAGAGGTTCCTGCTCCCATGGGGTCAGGGAGATGGGAAAGGAAGGAAGGGCAGTAGTGGGGCATGGGACAAGGGGCTCGTGGTAGAGAGTCTCCTCTGGGCCAGGAGACAAACTTTTCAGGGACCCAACTCACTCTTCTCCTGTGTGGCATGGCTGAACTATTAGCCTCTTTTGGTCTTGTGTGTGTGTGTGTGTGTGTGTGTGTATTTGAGACAGGATCTCAAATGTAGCCCAGGCTGGCCTCAAGTTCATAATCCTCCTGGCACCAAGAATGTGCCACTAGGGCTGGCTGTTCTCGTTGTTTACAGTCTGCAGAGACTGCCTGAAATGGGGCTTGCTCCGTGTGTCGAGTAGGGAAGACCCTCTTCCCCCCATATTTTGATCAAGAGCAAAGCAGAGAAGCCAGTGTTTGCTCAGGACGACATCTGCACTCTCTTGGCCTTCCCAGCAGCATCAACCAGGGGAGGCAGTGGGACACAGTGGAGAATGGGGAGAGTCGAAGGGCAGAGGTCAGTCACTCTTGGTCCTGCTTGAGCATGTTACGGCAGTGGATTGTGTCGGCCAATCCCGCGGTGCAGGCAGGTCTTCCATCAAACCACAAGCCAGAAACCTGCACTGCCATGCGACAGTCTAAACTCTGCAGCTATTAGAAAACTACCAGTTGAGGTTCAGGCCCAGCAAACCCTCCACAGGCCGACTGGTATTTCAGGCAGTGGGCAGCCTCTGAGGCTAACTGTGGGACTCCTTAGGGACAGATACTCCACACTGTTACTACCTTTCTGATCTCACAAGTGGGGCCAGTGACTTCTTGGGAGGCAAAGGCAGACTGAGGGGGGCACTCACCACGTCTGGTCTGGAGCTGCTGGTCCACTCAACTCTAACTCTACCTGGCCTTTGCTCCCAACTGGATGCCCACCACTGTCTTGCCCTGCATGTGCTCGGTGGGCTAAGGGGAAGTGAGACAGCCAAAGAGAAAAGCATCTTCGCGTGCTCCCCAAATGTGGGCTGCTGGACATCTGGGTTATGGACAACTAAATGCTGATGGTGGGGGTCTTTCATGGCCACCGTTGTTCACAGAACATTGGCCTTGTACAGATATGAGAAGCTGACCTCACACATACCAATAAGCCTGCCAAGCCTGAGTGGCTATCTCAGCCTGGGTGACCCCAAAACATGGACTTTTCTTTGCTTCTGTCTATGAGAGCTGCTAACAAGGGCCACAACCCCTGCTCCTGGCCTTGACCCACAGAGTGCACATAGTGACACAGGACCTCACACACTAGGCTGCAGTTCCCACCCAAGTTTCTTGAAATGCTTGATCGTGGGACATTGTCCCAAAGGACCAACCACCACACACAGGTATCCTCCAGAGAATTCTCAGCAGCCCTCAATGCCCAGTGTCCCAGGGTCCTCAGTCTTATTCTTCCTGATGGACTTCAAGCTGGAGGCCAGGACCTCCTCACTCAAAGTGGGTCTCTTCCACCCTGAAGTGAGCCAGGGAGGCTTAGGCAAGAATTTTAACAAATGGCCTCTCATATATGAAGCAAAAGATATGGCCTCCTTTGGCCTTGGTGGGGCCCCACAGACAAGGAATGAGAAATGGGGCTGTCTGTCCTGCAGGTCTCTGTGACAAGAAGAGATGTGTTAGCCTTAATCCAGGCCTCATGGTAGGTGGCTTTAATCAGCCCTGTGGAATCTGGTGCTATATCGGAAGCAGTATGGGAAAAGAAGCCAGGTCAGAGGGAAACATAAGGCCCATGGTCAAAAACAAAAGCAGGCTCAGCTTGGAAGCCCAGTGCTACGGTAGAAGCAGGGGCTGCTGGGTGCCATGGGGTGTAGACAAACCCTAGGGCTGCACTAAAGCTGTGTGACCCAGGGCAAGCACTTTACCCTTTCTGAGCTGTGGTTCCCACATTTGCAACAGGAGGTCACTTCACTGTTCATGTCACCCAGGCTGCTTGTGTCCTTGGCGGTAGCAGTCTAAGAAGTCTGTGGAATGCAGGTAAGGAACACCATGCCTAGAACACCTGCCGCTCATCACCAGTGGCCACCAGACCACTGGACGCAGGTCCCTTCTGCTACCAGGGCTGCGTTCCTCAGTCAGGTTTCTTGAGTTCCCTGAGTCTCCTGAAGTCAACTGCCCCAGAGCCCTGTTGGGATGCGTGGGACCTGAGCCACCGCTGCTGCATCTCCAGCACCATGGAATAGCCACTGTGTGCCTAGTCACAGTGCACAGGAAATAAGCTGAATAACCCAGCCAACAAGTGTCTCCAGCCACCAGGACAAGGTCTAGACAGCTAGGCCAGCAACACTGTGGGCAAACACTCTCTGTCTGTTAACAGCTCGCTCCACCATTGTCGCCTGTGTCCTTGTGACCCCCTCTACTCCCTGTGGAAGGGATGAGACTAGGGTACGACCCTTCAGCTCCTTCTCCTTTCCCCAGGATGTAAACCATTGGCTCACAGATCCCATAAGCCAACAAAACCACTCTCATCCCCCCCACTTCCAACCCCTTCCCATCCCCCACCCTGCCCTTTTCGATTGCCGTACATTTATCTGTAAGGTGTTCTGGAGCGGTGCTTGGCAACCATCTTCAGCACCACTGGGAGGAAAGCTGTTGGAGATCAAAGCTGTGATAGACTGAGGAAGGGGGAGAGAAAGACTGGGTCCCTGAGGAAGTCACCAGATCTGGAGCCAGCTGTGCCTGAAGCAGGACCTGCAGGGGCCCACCCAGCATGCGTTCCACCTAGACACTTGAGACTTACTCCTAGCTCCAGATGTTGGCCTGCTTGAGCTGGCCACTCTCAAGCCACTCCCCACTTGCTGTGACCATTCAAGGGAAAGAAAAGGACCTGTGCCCTTCAGCCCATGCTGGAGAAAGAGAGGCCTCATCTCTGCAAGTGAGGGACACACTGGCCATGGGGAAGTTGCTTACTATCGCTGAGTTCCATGGTCTCTCTGCTTAGACTGATGGAGCAGGATATTGTCATAAGCCATAGTCCCAGATAGTTGTATGTGCCCACGCACACAGCCTCCTTCCCCACCCCCATCCCATACACCACCCACACGCTTGCTTCTGATTTAAACCAATGAGTAAGCACCCTTGTTCTTGTCAGCATGGGCTTCCGCCATTCACAAACCAAAGGGTTTTGACACACTCCTTTGTCTATTCAGCATTACTCAGACTCTGGTACCTGAAGGTCAAAGGTCACTTACCAGAAGGACCACCCATAATCCCAAGAATGAGGTCTCCAGTCTTCAGGGCCAAGGCTCACGGTGACCTGGAACACCTGTGTGTACATCATGTGCGCGACCATTCCCAGGAGGCCTGTGGAGCAGAGCAGGCGTCAGGATCCAGGGAAGGACCTTGTCCTCATCTCAAGCACCACCCCCCTCCCCAGCCACTTGCCAGCTAGCCTGTTAGAACTGGGAGAGTTCCTGGACCCCATGGAAGGGACCTTATCCGGAGCAGAGGCTGGGAGGCAGCGGGTGGTCCAGAGGATGGAGGGCAGCCCTGAGCAAGTTTAAGCAAAGCAAACAGGTGTGTGTTAGAAACAGGTTCCTGAAAGGGGCCACAAAAGTAAGTATTTGAGGCTGGGGCCACAGGGTCTCTGTTAAAACTATTTAACTCATCCTGTGGGTAATATGGGAACTAATGAGTTTCCCCATTTTATTTACAAAGCAGACAAGGGGCTGGGTTTAGCCTGCAGTCATGTTTACTAACAACTGTGTTAGAAAGACCATGTGGCAGAAGTGGTTTCTGGAGTAATTTTCAAAGCTCGCTGTAGAGCAACCGTTCTCAACCTATGGGTCTCCGACCCTTTCCACAGGGGTTTCCTAAGACCATCAGAAAACACAGACATTTACATTACAATTCATAGCAATATCAAAATTAGTTATGAAGCAGCAATAAAAATAATTTTATGGTTGGGGGTCACCACAACACGAGGAACTGTATTAAAGGGTTGCAGCACTAGGAAGGTTGAGGACCACTGTTGTTGAGGGACATAAAATCAACTTCACAGATTTCTTTTTAACACAACCAGTATTTTGAAAAGAATGGGATAGTGTATAGTTTGAATCTTAAATGTCCCCATAGAATGTCCCCACAAGTTCAAATTTTGGACACTTGATCTTGCTGCAGCTGGTGGTGCTTTTATGGAAACTGTGGACACCTTAGGAAGTGTGACCCAACTGAAGGTAGTCACAGCTTGGACCCGTTATCCCTGGCTCTCAACCTGTCTTGTTCTCTGCCTCTTGGTCCGCCATGACGTAAGCAGTTGCTGTCATATCCTTGCTGCCAAGAATGAGCTATACAGCCTGCCTCTCCCACCATGGCAGACTTAAAGCACAAACCAAAATAAATCCTTTTCCTTTAGGTTGCCGCTGCCAGGTATTGTGGTTACAGTGACCAAAAGTAACCCACGGCACAGCCGAATATAGCCAGAGCAAATGTGCTGTGGACTATTTAACTCTGAGCGTGCGCAGTGTTGCAAGTCGGGATATCTCACCAATTGGAGCACTCTGAGCTGGAGGAATACTGGGGTGGGTGGGCTCTTTTCTAACACATGTTTCTGTGTGGTTTGGGGCTAAGCTCTTGACCTCTCTGAATTTCCAATCTTTCCCTCATCCTCAAGACAAGGATGGTGACAAGTGTGGGCAATCTCAAGGGACTCAAGAAAGGGCAAGTGTTAGTATCTGATGCCCACCAGGCACAAATCCTTACAGCCACTGAGATTATTACAAAACAGAGCACATCTCTTGGGGAGCGGGTTATAGACCGCCATCGAAGGCCTCCTCTATGGCCAACTGTACGATACAGACTCAGTCTTAAGGAGGGAGTGTCGCGAGCAAGAAGGTAGATACACAGAGTATAACAAAAGTTATATTACTATGATGAAGGTCATCACAAGGCTCACACTCTAAATTCTTAACTACTGTCTTAAGCTAATTCCCCCAGAGTTGCTCACACGTGTGATTATCTTAGCTGAAGATCAGGTTCAATCTCTAACAGAAGTCTCTGATTTGAGAGTCAAGATCCTAGGGAGACTCCCCAGCAGATCAAGGTGGGGTCTCTCCAAATGTGCAGAGCAGAGCCTTGCTATTGGTCTCTTATATACTGTCCAGTGGGTATCACAGGGTCTAGGACTAAGTCTGGTTATCTTGAGTGAGTGATGTCACTAAGTTCTGGTTATCAGGTGCAACTTTGGGTATAGTGGGGATCCTGACTAGGCTATTTTTAGACAAGTCTAAAAGGCATAATTTCCTATGCTCTTTACAAGGAGACAGTCCTGATGAGAGGAAGAAAGGAGATCAACATGTTCCAGTTCTCAGGTAACACCATCATTGAAGGAGTTGAGGCTGGAGTCCAGGGCAGGAACCTAGAGGCAGGAGCTGATGCTGGGGCAATAGATGAATGTTGCTTACTGGCTTGTTCCTCATGGCTTGCTCAGCCTGCTTTCTTATAGCTCCGGGACCCAGGTGTGGCTCTTCCTACAGTAAGCTGGACCCACCCACATCAAACATCAATCAATAGAATAACCTGCAGACTTGCCTATAGGCCAATCAGATGGGAGCACTTTCTCAGTTGAGGTTTCCCCCTCCCCAGATGACTCTAGCTTGTGTCAAGCTGATAAAAACAAAACCCAAAACCCTAACCAGGACAAAATACTAACCAGATTTGGATTTGCTTGAATTTTGTTGTTGTTGTGTGGTTTGTTTTATTTTGCTCTGGGTTTTGTGGTTGTTGTTGGCCTAAACCTTACCATATAGATCAGGGTAGCTTTGAATTTAATTAGCCTTATTTTGGGCTCACCACCACACCTAGCTCCCAAATACTCTTAAAAACTTTTCTTGGTGTGTGTTGTATACACGTATTCATGCTCAACTATGTAGTATGTGTTTAGATGTGCGAGTGTGGGGCCAGAGGTGTGTGGGTGTCTTAGATTGCTCTCCACCTTATGGAACCTGGTGCTCACCAATTGCCAAGACTAGCTGGCCAGTGAACCCCACTGGGTCCCCCCTAGCAGTGGGATGGTAGGGCGCACCGCCACACCCAGCTTTTTGTGTGAGTGCTGGTGATCCGCACCCAGATGGTCACTCTTCCCGGCAGACACTTTACTGGCAATCATCCTCCCAGGCCAGATAGTCTTATGACTAGGCTTCTTCCCCTGCTGCTTAGGCTGCTGCTGTCCCTCCTCTTACTGCCTCTCACGCTTCGTCCTGCCGCTAAACAGGAGGCAAGAGAGCCATGGTGATAAGAAACAGAGGTGGCGGTGGATGGAGTAAAGGGGGCAAAGAGATGGGAGGGAGAGGATGCCTCATGCTTCGCTGTATGAAGGTAAACATCTAACAACTCTAAAAAAAAAAATAAGGCATAAAGGAGGGAAAGACCTACTTGTATCATTCACCAAGTCCCACAGCTAACCTTGAGCTACCAAGGCAATGTCCCAAGAGTGGAGCAGAGGAGATGTGTCCATTGTGGCCTCCTGAGCGAGCCACAGCCCTCACCCCAAGCTTCCACATGGGACCCCAAGGCTCTGAGATAGAGGATTCCAGGCTGCTATCAGTCTCGGGCCATAGCAGGTGCTGAGTCCTCATGATGCTGAGCCCCATGATGCTGATCCCAGGCCTTACCAATGCTTGATGCTGTAAAGTATTAAAGATCTAACCATCGCATGGCCACACTGTGTGCTATTGTCCTGTAATGCCACTGAGATGGGCATTGCTATGTTTATTAACTGTTTCTGCTTCTTCCACTCTGAATATGTGTGGCCGCATCATTCCTCAGTCTTGTGTGTGTGTGTGGTAGGGTGTAGAATGTGTGGTATGCATGTGTGATGTGGTATATATGTGTGTGTGTGTGTGTGTGTGGTATGTGAGAGTCTATGTGTGTGTGTGGTGTGGCATGTGTATGTATGTGTTGTGAATATTTGTATGTGGTGTGTGTGTGTGGTAGGTAGGGTGTAGAATGTGTGGTGTGTGGTGTCTGTGGTATATGCAGTGTGTAGTTTATGTGTGTGTATGTATATAGGTGTGTGGTGTGGTATGTGTTGTGGGTATGTGTATGCGGTGTATGTGGTGTATATGTGTGTGGTGTGTGTACTGTGTGGTGTGTGGGCACATATGTGTGCAGGTTATTCTGGAGGTTGAGGAGGATTCTGGGTTCCTGGTTTACTGTTCTCTATCTTAGTCCTTTTGGGACATGGCCTGTTATTGAACTTGGAGCTGAGCCAGTGGCCGACAAGTTTCAGCAGTTCTGTGTCTGTGCCCCCACAGAATTGGTTACAGGTGTGCACAGCATCGTGCCCCGTCTTATATGTGGTTTCTAGACTTTAGAGCTCAAGTCCTTGTCCTGGCTCACACGTCTCTCAGCCTAGCCCATGTGCATTCTCTAAATCTATACCTCAGGGACCTGGGAAATGCTCAGTGGATGAAATTCCTGCTAAGATAGTGTGAGGAGGTGGCATGGTGTGCTCCCGCAAGTCCAGCATTGGGGTACAGGTGGAGAGAGATGATCCCTGAAACTAACTAGCCAGCCTGCTTAGCTGCTCAGTGAAAGACCCTGCCTCAAAAAAGAAAGGTGGAGGCCAATAGAGGAAGGCACAGACATCAACCTTGAATCTCCAGGTGACATTCATACATGTAAACACCCCAAAGGAACACATACATCTCACATCACACATTGTACCTACCACACCGCAGACACACACTACACCCCACACATATACCATGAACCACAGACACAGACCACACACTCCACACATACACACACACAAACGCCACACATACCACACATGCCATACCACACCATGCACATATCCAACACACACCACACACATACTCTCATACATGTATCGTACGCACTCATACAAACCATACACACCTCCACACACATACCATGCAGTCTCACACAATACACACACAAACCACTCACACACACATCATGCACACACACATACACACCACTCACACACCATGCAATACACACACACACAATCTCTCTGTGTCTTAGTAGAGGTTCTTTATGTACCCAGGCTACTAATCCTGGCTGCTGCACGGTTGGCAAAGCCGACTACTTTCTTTTTCAGTAATAGGCTTTTTTTTTTCCAGAGAAGTTTGGTTGTCAAACACAGAGTGCTCATATCTTGCCCCTACCCTCAGCTCAGCAGTCAATTTATTGTCCTTCTATGAGGAGCCAGAGTCTGAGCACTGCTATTCACTAAAGCTCACGGTGAGCCCCATGACTCCTGTTTGTGCAGCACACCCATGGGCCAGGCAACTCTGTAGTGACGCATGTGTACCATGAAGTGCCCTCCAAAAGAGTTTCAAGTCTCTAAAACTCTCCTGGCTCCACCTGCTCACCTTCCTCCTACGCCCCCTAAGCTGACTGTAGCCTCTAATCCGGTTTCCTGTCCCCACGGTCATGTGGTAGTGCTGGAGTCAGTGAGTCTTCACCCTGGCTTGTCACCACACAATAAGCATTATCAGTCCCTCTGTGTCTTCTCATGACTGGAATGCTCATTTGTTTTTATTTCTGAAGAAACATCCAAGATATGGGAGGACCACAGTTTGTCCGTTAGTCTACAGAAGGAAGGCATCTTGGTTGCGCCAAGGTTTTGGCAATTATGGATAAAGCTGCTTTTGCTTTACATTTCTGCAGTGGGTTGTGTTTATTGGCCTTTTCTCGCTTTGCTTCTTGTCTCCGGTCTTTCCCCAACACACTTACGGAAGTTTATGTCGGTTCACCCGGACTCTAGGGTTCAGCTGTTACACAGTGTAAGGTAAGGATCTGACTTCATTTCCTCAGCTTTGAACCCTGACAGGCGGTTCCTTCTTTCTCCACTGGTTTTAAATGATTCTTTTATGAGGGTTGAGGATATCAAAAATCCCCAAAACCCAAAATGCTCTGAAATCGCAAACTCCTTCAGTGCTGACAAGCAGCAGACTTGCCCCCTGACGTCATGTGACAAGCCACAGTCAAAACACAGGTGTGAACATCTCATAAAAATTACCTCCTGGCTGTGTCTGAGGTGTAGATAAAGTAAAAATGAACTTCCTGTTTAACCTTGGGTCCCTCCCAAGATACGTCATTTGCATACGCAAATAACTTAAATCTAGAAAAAATACTCCAAATTTTTCTGGGCTCCAGCAGCATTTCAGATGAGGGATGCTCACACACACACCATTACAAGTCTTCTAATATATGCAGCTCTACTTCCTAGCCCATTGTCCATCCCACCTGTGTTCTGTCCCACCAACCCAGACACCTGCTACCCATGCTGAGTCAACACCACACTTTTTTT
>LOEQ01000665.1:442985-478175 GCA_001685075.1 Bramus lutescens | reverse complement strand
ACTCACAGAGATCTGCCTGCCTCAGCCTCCCAAGTGCTGGGATTAAAGGTGTGCGCCACCATGCCCGGTCATACCACACTATTTTAATCATTCCATTTTACTATAGAAACCATGACCTGGAAGAACAAGGCTCTCCCCTGAGTTGTGCTCATCAGCTCTGATATTACTGTCCTCTCAGAAGCTCCGCCCCCTGGGTGAGCCTCCCCACCTCCGGCCTCTCCCAACCTGGTCCAGTCCCTTTTCTAAGGCTGTATCTTGCCCTTGCCCAAAGGCTTTAAGAGTCACTGGGACTATCAGAAATATGGTCTCCTCATTTGTAAAACGGGGCCAGCGGGGTGGCTCAGTGGGTAGGACCCCTTTCAGTACAGGCCTGACGACCACTGTGGAAGGAGAGAACGGACTGACTCCTGAGAGTTGAACTGCAGGCTTAGAACAACACTGATCCCGAGACTGAATTCTACTTATTCCTGAATGGGAAGGGCCTCACTTTAAGAAAGCTCAATACATGAAAATTGTGCATCTCAAAGACATGGTGGAATTCTCTGCCTTTTAAAGATTCTGCTTTGAAAATCAGACCCATGACTGTGAATGCTAGGAAATCAGTCCACCATTGAGCCTCAGGTCCAGCCCAATTTACCTTTTAAATCACACTGTCAGTTACTGGCCATGGGGTAAAGGGGATGCTTTAGGGGAAGGGAGAAGAAAGGAGGCTGGTAAGAAGGTTGAGCTGAGCTGCTTGGGCCCAGTCTGGAGGCAGTTCTGGGCAAGGGTTGAAATCTACAGTCACAGTTTATGTGTGGCCCACCAAAGCTTATGTCATATGTTGAAAACAGAACCCATAGATTTGGATCTAATGGAATTTGGAGGTGTAACTTTGGAGGTGATTAGGGTTGGATGATATGGCGGTGTCTAGCAGAGGAAGGAGGCTCAAGCTGCCTCACTTGCTCTGAGTCAACACGAGACGCCTCACTAGGTACCAGAGTGGATGCCAGTCTCATGATCTCAAGTTTCCAAGCTCCAGAACCACGTACTCACTAAACTTCTATTTTGTATCAATGTCTAGTCTCAAGTATTTTGTTTCAGCAACAGAAAAAGATAAAGCTTTATATGTCTGTAGTATTTGCCAGTGGCTGGATGTGGGTGGCAAGACCATCTTAAAGTCAAGGCTGGCCTTTGGTTTGAGCACTGGACAGATGCATGCATGTGTTGAGATAGGAAGTCCAAGAGAACAACAGAAGAAGTCTTGGTGGGTGGAATCCTTTACGGCCGTATTTGCTTGAAATGCTTATTTTCCATCTTTACAGACAGTGAGTGAGCCATTAGTGTATAACTCTGTGGTTGGGAGCGGTTGAGCTGGAAACAGATGTGCACAGCATCAGCACAGAAGAAGAAATGAGGTGGAATCTTGAGAGCCATGGTAGAGAGAATGGGAGAGCATAGGAGAGCTGTGGAGCTCAGCACGGGGCAGGTGGGGGGCAGGGACCAGCCAAGGAACCTAAACTAGAGACAGGGAGGGGAAGAAAACTGGGGCAGCCTGGAGCCAGGGGGAAAGGCACTCAAGGAAGAGAGTAGGTATCAGCCAAATGATGACGGAATAGAAAAGTGACCCTTGGACCGGCTAACCAGAGGTCACAGGCGACCTTGGCAGGCTCCCTCTGGAGTGTGGTGGAGAGGATGGGTGCTCAACTAGCATGGGTTGAGAAAAACTGAAGCAGAGACGATAGAGGAGGTTCTGAGCCTAGTGTCTTGGGGTGGCAGGCTGGGGAGTGACTATGGGAAAGGGTAGGGGTCAAGTGGGAGGTGAAACTTCTGGTTTACTGTCTACTTGGACAGATCGGGTAACAGCAGTGGGGTGGGGTGTGTGCCCCTGGTGCAGGCTAGCATGAGCCCAATCCCGGAAGCAATACACAGAAAAGATAAACAGGTGACAGAGGGTTCTAGAACCCAGTGGCTGGCTGGCAACCCAGATACTCTGCCCAAGGACGCAAAGGAAAGAGAACTTGAGTAAGATTTGAGTTGGGTGGTGGTATGTGCTTTTCCTGGGGCTGTGACAGACCTAAGGAACCTAAACTAGCGACAGGGACCTAAGAAATGGTTTCCACCCAAGTCCTGTTTACTCGGCTGAATGGTCCAGGAGTGTGGGTGACTCTTGCAGCTAGACCACCAAGAAGCCCACACAGCATAGGTCATGACCTTCCGATGCTGCGTGATGGCATCTGTTTCTAGGTCAATCTTCTGCCCACACCCACCCCTACCTTAACTCTTGCACCTCCCCTTAAGCCCTGTGTAGCTGGGCCAGGCTTATATAAATGAATGGCAGCAAAGGCGCTGGGACCTTGGGTGGGGATTGTCATGACCCTTCTCCTTCTATGAGGAAACACAGGGCAAACCTTGTGGAGGTCTCCTGCAGGTAATCACAGCAGTTCTGACTAAGCTGGATGACAAGCAGATCCATGACTCTCCTCATCAGTGAGCAAGGGCGACCTAAGGTTACCAACCATGAGTGAGGCTAGGCAGGCAAACGGGCAGCCAAGGCTTGCGGGTTGAAGAGACAGGAAACAGTCTTCCCAGAGAGCAGAAAACTGCGACAGCCTCGAAGTGTTCCCTGCATGCCCTTTGGGTCCTGTACTCATGAGTAAAAGCCAGTCCAGGAAGCAAGGGTGGGGATGCAGGTGAAGAGAATGGTGGACCTGGCCTCTCAGGGTTTGCCACATGGCATTTCCCAAATCAGGTTTTGGCCCACTGCTGGGGGACAAGGGTTGCTTCCTAATCATCCCTGAGGTCTGACAGATCAGGATCCAGGCTCCCTATTCTGAAGACACACTCTCCGATCTGAAAACTGCACCTGCATCAGGTGAGGTCTGGGAGCAGTGGCAGCACCCCAGTTTCCAGGCCTCAGCTACTCCTGGTCCAGTTCTCTTTTGCAGTAGTGAAAGCTTTGCAAGATTGCCATGCTCCATTTAATGGTACGAGCATGGAGGTGGCTGACTAATTAGCTTATAATAAGGTTTGTTATTAAAGATGTTATTAAAGTCTCAGTTATTACAGAGAACACTTGGGGAGCATTCATGTCTAAATAAATATTCTTGCACGCATTGAAAGTTGATCTAGAGCTGTTAGCAGGTCCCAGAGTCACATCAGGGACTTGAGAACCAGGCGGGGCAGTTGGGGACACACCACAAGCTGGAAGCAGATACAAGAGGGCAGGAATGGGGTGAGGGCCCCTCTGCTGGGGAGCCTGGAATGATATGCAGTCTCACTGAACCTGCGCTGAGCACCTGCTGGCTGCTAGACTTTTCTTTTTCTTTTTGGTTTTGTGATGGGAAATTAACTTTATTCATAGGCTGCCTCAAATGCATTGCCAGGCAGGTCATCTTGAGATAAGTGAACTGAGAGGCCATAGATGAAATTAAAATGCTCACATCACACGCTTATGGAGTTAATAATGCAGTTGAAGGAGGGGGATAGAGACTCAGGGGCTTTTAGAGGAAGAGCAGGTTCTCCAGGGTAGAATCCCGAGGACCCTCTCCAAACACACCCAGGTTCTGTAGGGTGCTGGTGACCAGCACATGCCTGCACTGTTGGAGGGACACATGTAGGACTTCACCGTCACTGTGACTAGCCTGAGTCTCACCTCTGCCCTGCCAAGAAGCTGTGACTTTTCATCTATATTCCATGGCCAGGGGACAGTGACTCCCCAGCATACACCTGGATTCATTTCCAGCCTGGGTTCCTTCCCTGTAACATGACCAAATTGATTTTTTTTTCTTCTGTTCTAAATGGCTCCTTAAGCTGGGACAGAGTTCTCGCCTAGAGAGACGGCTGTTACCAGTGTCTGGGCCTCTATTGTCTGGTCTAAACTCAGCCTAGTCCGTCCTGGTCAGCTGGAATGGAGCAGGGTGAAGGAGGGACAGGCCACTGTAGGGAAACTGCTCACTTCCTCCCTTGACTCTTTTCCTCCCCCCTCACTTGCCTACTCTCCTTCTCTCTCCGGTAGCCAAGACTGGCCTCCAACTCCTGATCCTCCCCACTCTGCCCCCAAAGTGCTGGAATCTCAGGTTGCCACACCTGGTAAAAAATGAATGATCTGTCACCAATGGCAGACTGCCTCTTCCCCCAACCTTTTTTATGAGACAGAGTCTCATTCTGTAAGCCAGGATGACCTCAGTTTCCCAAGTGCTAGGGTTACAAGTGTGACCCACCACACTGAGCAGTGTGCATCTTGCCATTCCTCCCACCAAGTCAGCTCAAAGCCCTGGCTGGAAGCCCCAGACCTTCTCTCTGGGCAGGCGGTGTGTATCTGGGGGCAGATGTATGACCTCATCTCAAAATGGGACAGAAAGCTCTGTGTGTCAAGGCAGTCAACAGGAGGTCCAGGGGTGTAGGGTGGGGAGCCCCTATAGTAGATGCCATCCAGGCTGAGGGTCTAAAAGAGTCTGGGGAAAGGAAGTGTGGCAGGTCATAGAAGGGCTGGCTCACAGCTTCCGGGAATCTGGAGTTGAGATGGGGCTTGGGTAGGGCATGCCAGAGCTGAGAGATGCTGGTGGAGCAGTAAGAACCCTTTAAGGAAAGTTGGAAGTCATCTAGGGAGTTTGGACTTGATCCTGAGATCCTGTGGGGAAAGGAGGGGGCAGCGCATTCCTACAGCAAGGCATTCTTGGGGATCCGTTGTTTGTTTGGTCAGTGGTGGGACCCAGAGCTTCATATATGACTTCACACTCTATCACTGAGCTATACCCCAAGTCCAGACCTGCTTCCTAAAAGCCCCTCTGGCTGCATAGTGGGGAAGGGACTAGAGAGAAGCAGCAAGCTGGAAGCCAGGGTGAAGGGCTACTATCCTCGGAGGTGGTCAGGACCCTAGGGGAGCTAAGAAGCAAGAGGTGGAATGAGCTGCCTGACTCCAAGATGGATACACCCCCACCAACTCTCAGAGCTGGGGTGCAGCAACAGGGAGGGCCAGAGTAAGCAGAAGCAACTGAGGGTGGGGTGGTTGCTGGAACCAATGTAGACAGACAGCACCAAGTGTCCTCCCCTGTTAGAGCCCTGAGACCCATGCATGGGTGACTCGGGCTCGAGGGCTGTGGAAAAGGTTGCTTTTCTGCACGAATCTGAGACACCCAGACACCATCTCAGCAGGACCACTGTCTGGGGCTGAGGGGCAACAGGGCCAAGTAGACAGCACTGCGAGACCATCTCCATGCCCGCGCTGGCAAGGTTTAAAGCTGCCCAGACCTATTTTTAAAGAATGAGCTATTTTTAGCCTCTCTGTGGAGAACCCGCAGCCTCTCTCGGTAGCATATTTCAGAGTTGAGAAAGTTCCTTCTTACATATAACCTAAATCTTTCCAGCTCCAATTTGAGCTAATTTCTTGCTCTGCCCTCTGAGGACGAGGGCGCGAGCTGGTTGGCATCCTCTCCAGAGAGTGGCAATTAGCGGGGCGCCCTCCACCCAGTCCGCTATGCAGAGACCGTAGGTTTTCTCTGCCCTTCTACAAAGGTCTAATCTCAGACCACTTGAGTCATTAGCACTGCTCTTGTGTGGATCCTGCCTTTTAAAGTGAAGTGGCCCAAATCGGAGATGGCATTTAACAGGGACCTTCCAATATCACACAGTGGGTTTCCTGGGCTCCCAGCAGCCTGTGCGCTCCACCTACACCTTTTAGCCTGAGGCTATGGTGGCGTTCAGGCCATGCAGGCAAGGTCCACAGGGGTCCTGTGGGTCTTGGGTGACCAGTAGCAAATGTGTGGGGGTGATTTTTAATATTAACAAATATGCCCCCATCCTAGTATCCCCTGGTAGCCCATGCCCTCCACACCAGGCAGCTAGATATGAAACATTCATGGCCTCAGGGCTCAGCTGCAGGAGAGGCAGAAAACAGGACGCAAATTGTGGCTTTGGGGATTTCAGAAGCCTGCACAGAGGAAACAGGACAGGAGGAATACATAATCAAGCAGGAATACATAATCATCTGGACCAGGTAAAGGGGAGGTGGAGGGGGTGGGGAGGGAGGAGACAGAAGAAAAGGGGGAAAGGGAAGAGAGTAGAAACTAAGACAAGGGAGAGGGAGGGTGGATTGGAGGAGGAAGAGGGGTTAAGTCAAAGTGGGGAGGAGGAAGGAGAAGGAAGGAGGGAGACGTGGGGAGGAGGCAAAGCAAAGGAGATGGGGAAGAGGGAAGAAGAGAATAGGGAGGCAGGAGAGGATGAGGGATGGGGAGAGACAGAGAAGAGCAGGGGGGAAGAGAATGAGTACCAAGAGGCTGTGAAGTGACAGACAGATCAGAGTCTCTAAAAGGCCTGACCCCCTTCGGGTACCTCCACGACATCCCTCCCACAGTCAGCCCCCCAGACATACATTCCCTAGTCCTGTTCCCTCCTGTCTGTCTTGGATGTCTATTCCAGGAACCCGTTGGCTACAGCCATGGACTCTAGCTGCCTCCAGGGGGAATGGCCTCTGACCCTTGGAGTGAGACCCATGACTTCAGGGCCATGACGGCTTTCTCAGAAGCGCCTCCCAGAGGCTCTCAGACATTATGCACAATTCTAAGAGTCTTCCCATTCCAAAGGCTGGAGCCAGTGCAGAGGACCAGGCGAGGCCAGGGCTCAGAGCATGGTCCTGACAGGTCTCAGTGCCCTGGGCTCTCTGCTGACCTACAGGTCTAGAAGCCCTGGGGGCTGGAGGATCAAAGGAATTATTGCAGGAGGTGGGGACTTCTGTGAGAGGGAAGGCACTGTTAGCAGTCACCTCCATGCCAGGGGACATCAGGGCGGTGGCAATGCCTGGGAAGTAAGATCTTGTCTGCAAGACTGAATCCTCCTCTGCTGAGAGGGTGCCCTTGGCCGGGTGGGGGTGCCCTTGGCCGGGTGGTCCTGCGTGCATGTCAGTTTGGAAAGCCGAATTCCAATGGAGCTTGGGAGAGGCATGAGCCCAGCAGGTGTGCTGAGTCCCAGAGCAGAGGCCATGCCCCTGGGGCCAGCATCATTCAAGCACTCATTCCACACCTAACTCATAAGAACCTGCCCTGACTTCATTACCGTGCTTGAAGCACTGAGGGCTGGAGCAAGGTGCACTAGACAGATGCCCTGCCCACTGGGAGCCTCTGCTCCAGTGAGGAACAACAGGCTGTGGAAGGCAAGAATCTCCATGAGGAGGGCTGGCTCAGGGCTTAAGAGCCCTGGCAGGTCTTACGGAAGACTACGGTCCCAGCACCCATGTGGTGGCTCACAACCATCCTAACTCCAGTCCCAGGGGATCAGACACTCTCTTCTGGCCTTTCTGGGCTTCAGGCACACATGTGGTGCACATACATACATTCAGGCAAAACACTCATACACGTAAAAATAAATGAATTGAAAAGAAACATTTTTAAAAGGAACCCTCAAGGGCCTGGGTATTAGTAGCAGGGACCCAGGAGTTCTGGGTTCTAGAGGCCAGGAAAGCTTCTCCAGGATGGATGTTTCAGCAGAGCTCAGAGGCTGAGGCCTTCAGCTGGTCAGTACTGCCCCAAGCATGTGCACATCTGCTTGGAGCCTGCTGATTATGGATTGGGATATGGAAACCTCAACACTACACATATTTAGTGATGGATGGGCTGTGGGGCTGTCCCGAGTATTGCAGTTCTCCCCGTTAGATGCAGGGTGTCAACACATGCGCACACACACACATGCAAAAGCACATGCATATCACACACACACACACACACACACAGTAGGTATAACTGTGTCTCCAGACACTGCTGAATGTCCTGGAGGAGGGAAGGAAGGGAACAGAATCGTTTACAGAGCAGTCTCCCAATGTCACATGCAGCACCAGTTTTCAGTGACAATGGCTGGTGTCATCATCTTCTCTCTACTGCCAGTGGCACCTGCTTTTTATTTCTCATAGTGATCTGGGGTTTCCTTTCTGAGTAAATCTCAGTTACATTGAAACTGAGTGACTTAGACAAAAATGCTAAGTCAATAAAAACTAGTTTAGCCTGTGACAATGGTGACAGTTGTCGGGGGGGATGTCTGGGGAAGGGGTCAAGTGGCCCTGGAGAAGCTAGAGCTGAGGCAGCCCTCTAGTAATAGGAAGGCTGCTCTAGAAGTGTGACCTGCAGGTGACAAGCCTGGGAAAGCTGAGGCGGAGCATCTAGAGGGCAAACCTCCTTACTGGAAGTTCAAAGCTTTCCTTCAGCCTTCTTGGGGGCTATGCTTCTTTTGACTGGCCACCAGAGGAAGGGGTCAGCTTGACTTTGTAGACCACGGAGGGCTGAGCCTGGACACTCGAACCACGTATGGTGG
Source organism: Bramus lutescens (assembly GCA_001685075.1). Classification (NCBI taxonomy): domain Eukaryota; kingdom Metazoa; phylum Chordata; class Mammalia; order Rodentia; family Cricetidae; genus Bramus; species Bramus lutescens. The sequence continues at coordinate 469,895 of LOEQ01000665.1, read as the reverse complement.
CTCACACCTGCCATGGCGGCACCTGAGAAGCAGAGGCAGGAGACTCTTGGGTCTGAGGTCAACCTGGGCTCTGTGGCAAGATCCTGTCTCCCAAACAAAAACAAAACAAGAGAACTCAGGCTGCTGGAACCGCCACCTGGCAGGCCCAAGGGGCTCTGGGACCTGTGTGGGACCCTGCCAAGCTGCCACCATGCTTTCTCATCAGTCTCTCTGTCACCCTGGCCTGTGCTGTCCCTCTCGTGTCTGTCTCTGTTCTTCCTCTCTGAATGTCCCTTTGATTCTCTCTGCTTCTTCCCTCTTGCTAACTCCCGCCCCACGCCAGTCTCCTCCACCCTCCAAGCCTTCTAGCTCATCTGTTCACAAGAAAAACAAGCCAAATATTGTTCCCGTTTGCAGCTCTGCGGTAGAATCTTTCCTGTTCCCCCATTTTGGTCATGAGAGTGCTGCACACACACAGACAAGCCCACAACAGGTTAAGGACTGATACAATATCACCCCTGCCCACTGCAGGTAGCCTCCCTGTTAGCCCTCCCACCACTCTCTCCCTGGCATCAGCTGAACATCATGTCCTGCTCTGAACTTCTGCTCAGGAAACTGCTGCACGTGAGGAGAGTCAGGGGACAGGCAGCTGTCTTGCAGCACACCCCAGAGAGCCTAAGAAAACAGCTTCAATTCTCAAGCACTTTACAGTTTGCAAAACACTCCAGCCATTCTGCACTGTTCTTGCCTCAGCCCAGACTAACCAAGCTGGCCACAGGCTCTTAGATAGATAAGAGTAAATTCTCAGAGGAAAACACCCCCCTCGGGGCAGCACAACAAAAGGAACAGTGTATCTGAGCAGGGGCCTGTTCGACCCGAAGTCCAGATGTTTTTCCATTCCATCATAGCCCCATTCGCTCACTTATTCAATCAGTAAATCTCAAACACTAACCATGTCCCAGGGGACAACTTTCAGACGCCCCCCTCCCGACCTATGGAAGTCTTGTAGTGCCACATAGGCAGTTTCTGACTTGGCTCTATCCCGAGTCAAGAGCCTAGGAGATAGAGCCCTCCCTTCTAGGCAAGCCGTCTTCTGTCCTGTGTCAGATTCTACCAGCAGCCACCTTCCCAAGGACAAGCAGTGGTCTAGCCTGTGCTTACTTCTTTTTTTAATTTTTTTTATTATGTATACAATATTCTGTCTACATGTATGCCTGAAGGCCAGAGGAGGGCAACAGACCCTATTACAGATGGTTGTGAGCCACCATGTGGTTGCTGGGAATTGAACTCAGAACCTTTGGAAGAGCAAGCAATGCTCTTAACCGCTGAGCCATCTCACCAGCCCTCCTGTGCTTACTTCTTGTCTCAAAGTAGCTGCTGGGGAGTTTACAGCTTCTGGGACAGCAGGCTGCAGAGACTATATATGAGAAGAGTTGTCGCTGAGTAGAGAGTCGCCATCAAGGGACATGTCCTTCAAGGTTTCTGAGGGCTGTTGAACTCCCTGGCCATCTGCATCTATCTGAAGGGATGGGGTGGGATGAGGGAAGGTAGGTCCAGGAAGACAAATGGCTTTTCAGGGGGGAATGACCAGGTGGAGACAGAGTGAAGGGACAGGAAGGACCCTTACATGGCCAGCACAGGGGCTGCCCCTGCAGAGGGGACTTTGGTGATTACTGTAAAGGTGACATTGCTTCCTTAGAGTTAGCAGCCCCAGCTCTTGGCACAAGCCCTGAGATTCACTTCCCCATGGGCAGATATGTAGTGTATAATACACAAGGACATGTATTATAGCAGGGGATGGAAACCCCTAAAAATCAACCATGAGGGGCTGGCTAAGCTATGACAATGGAGAGGTATATAGTCACCCTTGATTTTAGTTCTCACCCCTTTATCCTCTTTGTTACCCCTACGTTGTAGAATATTGTTTTAAGGTGTGTTACATTTGTTTATTCTATGGAACATTTGTTTAATGATGCAAAGATGTATTGCGTTCTTTTATGCTGCATTTGTTTAACTCTGTGAAGCTGTGTTACTTTGCCTACATTAAACACCCGATTGGTTTAATAAAGAGCTGAATGGCCAATAGCAAGGCAGGAGCAAGGATAGGTGGGGCTGGTAGGCAGAGAGAATAAATAGGAGAAAAAGAGAAAAGGAGATCAAGGAGTGAGAAGCAGGAGCCGGCCACACAGTCAGCCACAGAGGAAGAGCGAAAGTCAGATTACAGAAGAAAAGGAAAAAGCCCAGAGGCAAGAGGTAGGTGGGATAATTTAAGAAAAGCTGGCAAGAAGCAAGCCAAGCTAAGGTTGGGCATTTATAAGTAATAATAAGCCTCTGTGTGTGATTTATTTGGGAGCTGGGTGGCAAGGTCCCCCAAGATCTAAAGAGTGAAGAACAACCAACAACACCCCTTAGACTACCTGAGACGTATGTCTGACTCAGGATCTTTGCACCTTCTGTCCTCACTCTAGAGAAGTTCTTCCCTAATGACACATCTTGCTGCTTATTTCTGTCTCAGGCTTTCCCACACATCATGGCTAGGGCACTGGAGGCTGTGTTCCATGGGCTTAGGACTAGGCCTTGGAAATGAGATCCTTGAGTCAAGGAATTCTTGACAGCCTCTATGGTGATCAAACCAGAGGGATGGTGTCCTGGTAGTTTTATTTCAACTTGTCATAAGCTAGAGCCATCTGAGAAGAGAGAACCCCAATTGAGAAAATGCCTCCATAGAATAGGGCTGTAGGCAAACCTGTAGGATATTTGCTTAACCAGAGATTGATGTGGAGGGCCCAGCACATTGTGGATGGGGATACCCCCAAGCTGGTGGTCCTGGTGTCTATAAGAATGCACATGAACACACATAAAAACACATACATGTACACATACATGAACATACCCATGTGCTCATCCTTACAAGGAAGAATGATACACAGCTTTGGAAAACTGACTAAGTTGGGCTCAGATCTCAACACATTTGTTCATGTTCTATGAGTTACTAAAATGCTATGTTGTTCTCCAGGGCTTTATTTGGGACTAGGAAATATAATTCTCTTTATACTTAGTAATTCTAGCTTACAAATTGCTTTCTTTGAGTCTTCTGTTTCTCTGTTTCTGAGCATGTTAAAGACCTCTGACTACAACTAGGGGTTTATCTATTTCTTCATGAGATTCAGATGGTTATTGTTTTGAGTTGTATTTAATTGTCATCACTATTTTATGATGCTAAGGCATCATGATAAGCAACTGCTTGGCACTTTGAAGCCAGTGTTGCCAGGTAGTTGCATAACTACAATGAATAAATGCTTTCTCAGTTTGTTATTCTTTTTATATCTATCATTTCCTTTCTTGACCCTTATGATTTTTCTTTTGGTCTTAAATTCTATTTAGTCAGATAAGAAAACTACTTGTCCAGATCACTTTTGTTCCTGTTTTCTAGGTGTCTCCTTACCCATTCTTCTCTCATCTACATTTCTACCTCTCTCAGAGCATACTTCTTGCATTATTGAATTGACTTGTTTTTATCCATGACCCAAGAGCTCTTCCAGTTGCTGAATTTAACCCAGTTACATTGAATACAATTCAGATTTCTTTGTACAGCTTCAGCACTTGCTGATTGGGCCACAAATATCTCAGAGGCACGGGCTGACCCAAGAAAGGCCTAGGCAGATCACAGGAACCTTGTGGCTCTGATATAACCAGAAAGTCCAAAGTCTTCAAAGTGTGATAGTAAAACAGAGTCACAAGCCCAGGATTTGGTGGCTCCATGAAGAAGAGCCTCCTAACTGCCTCTCACCAAGGACTTGATGCTCTGTTTAAACCATCCCAGCCCTGTTAGAATTGTCATGGTCACAGGTGATGACACAGGTGTAACTAAGGTGAGAGATACTACAATAGCTCAAGACACTGAAGGCATGTGAGCTGTGCACATGAGAAGCATGAGCTAGGTGTTGGAAGGAGCAGGAGGGAAGTCTGTGTCTCCTGAAGCTTCAGGAAGGTGTTCTTATAGTGACCCCACCAGCATCAAGCTTACAGCTGTGGGTCCCAACAGAACGTCTCAGATATCTCACAGCTGAACACTATATGTTTACCCATGAATCAAGCATAGTGGAGGTGGAGCTGGGATGTTTGGATTGACCAGGCTATGGGACAGGGGTAGGGTGTGATCAACATGACCCAAGACTGGAGAACAGGTTTCTGAGAGATAGTCACAGTCATTTAATGAATGTGAAAAAGTAAAGCAAAAACATACTAGAAACATTACAACCTAAGCATAGTCAGAGACCAATAGGGCAGAGACCCTTCCATACCCTCAACCCCCCACCTACAATAGCCTTTCCCTGCTGTTCTCGGCCATGACTTCAAAAGTCAAGATCAGCATCTGGACTGAATCTTCTCAGGGGCAGCTGTCATCTCTCTTCTCTGCCACCTGCAGCCACCACCAAGCAATTTTATCATGAGATAAAATTACATGGTGACCTTCAGAAAACTACCATTCTGCCTCAGATCAAATAAGTCTCAGAAGCTTGGACCTCAAGCTAATCTTAAGCCAGAAAACAAGAGCCCAGAAAGCTCTAGCAGCAAGGATGAAGGCCACAAGCCCCTGTGGATAGCTCCCAGGAAGGCGCTCAACTTCTGCCTATGAGGCTAAGGCCCAGCTCCCTGATGGCTGTACACTAGCCACAGGAAGGATCCACCCACATTCAAAGACAGCTACATAGGCCAGCCATCTTCTCACCTGACACACTCAGAGAGGTTGACTCTCAATGGTTCACGAGGTGCCAGAGACACAGAGGTAAGCAAACATGGCCACCACCGTGGGCTCAGCAGCTGCTCTATGCATTCCTGGGCTTCCTCATATTTGGATCCAACTCTGCTGCCTGATGCCGGAGGCTGAGATGGCATGCCACTCTCATAAATACCTGGGCTCCTAACCATGGTGAGCATGGTCCTAGAGTCCTCCTTGCTTCCTCCCAACCTTGATTTTATTGGCCCTGTGCTGTGAGACATTAGGCTCCTGGCCTAATTGTCAGCTGGCCTCTGGCCTGGGCCACTGAGCATGTCTTTCTAACTGGTAGGCACTGGAGGTCAGCCTTTACTCTGCCTTCTGGTCACCTTGTTACGGAGGTCCTACACCAGCACAACCTGGGACCAACCTCTGGCTGCTCTGTCACTTGGCCAGGAACCCAGGAGCCTTTCAAGCCTTGGGGAAGGCAGCCGCTGTTACACAGGGGTGAGGAGGATTGGGGTGGGAAGTGTGGACTAGAGGCAACCACACTGGGATGGCACTGGTAACTGGGCTTAGCACCATGTCTGTCTCTTAGCCCAAGACCCTCTATGTCTCTTTAGGTTTTCTCTATGACTCTCTCTGTGTATGTCTCTCTGTCTCTGTGTCTCTGTCCTGTCACACCGGGACACCGTCATCCTTCTCTGTGACTGGTGGTCTCTGACCTTACCCATCTAGTCACTAGGCCATGTCAGAGGCCATGTCACTAGGCTTTGGACACTGTGTAGTGAACATCCTGGGGTTGAAGCCATCATCCTGAGAGCCGACCACAGAGTGATTATTGGATGATTGTCCTTAGTAGAAAGTGTCCAGTGCACACCCCAAGAGTGACTTGGGTCCTAATGAAGCTCATACCATCCCCTTCCAAGTAGAAGGGATGCAGGAACAAAGGCTCAGGGCAGTGGGGAGGAGAGGTGGGATAAATACAAACCTGGGGCAGTGAGAGCTCAGGGTGGACACTGTAGGGCTCTGGGTCCAGCTTTCCCACCCACAACTGTGTGACTTAGGCTAGCTGATCTCTCTGAACTTGCTTTTCCTCATCTCTAAAAATGGAGGGGGGGTGTCATGCCCAAAGACTGGGTGCACTGGTGGGGAGACAGGATATAGGAGGCCTGGGGTTAATTGAGTCCCTCCTGGGTTGGGCACAGGCAGTGTGAACTCTCCTGGACACACTAGAGTATGGCTTTCATATTATGTCTAAGGGATTCCATAAGCTTGACTTTTTCCTCTGCCAAGGAGTTTTGACCTCAGTTTCCCTACTAGCTCCTTACTTAAGCCCTTCCTCTAGGCCTAATCCTAGAGAGATTTCTGGCCACTCAGAAGAAGGTGGATAAGACCTAGGGCTGATGCTTGGGTCTCCCAGACCTGCCTCCAGACTCCTGGCACATTGCCTCTGAGCTCCCAGCATCCTTTGCTCCACCAGTCCTTTAAGTCCATTAAAACTGATAGAAACCAGCCGTTCCGCCAGCTTGGGTTTTACTTTCCGTTTTTATTAAACTTGTTACAATTCTTAGCTCTTCCAATCCCCGAAAGGCCAGCCTCTTCCTGGCCCTGTGCCTGGGGCCAGGCTCATCTGTATAAATGGCCTGGTGGCCTGCACAGTCCCTGGCTTACAGGACTGAGCAAAGGAGGTGATGGAATTTAAATCACAAATGACCAGGAGCTGCCTGTCCTTCAACCAGGATTCTCACACTTGCAGGCTGCTCCCTGGAGAACCTTCGGATCCCCACCAGGGTGCTGTAGCATGCTTGGAACCTCTACCACACTCACTGCACTAGCATGCAACATCATCTAAATGCCAGCTATGGGGGCAGCCGCAGGAGCCTTGGCATGGCTGTACCCTGAGGCTAATGAGGAGAAGGACATAACTCAAAGTAAAATCAATCATTACATATATAGAAATAGAAACACGTGCAGCCATGGTAGAAGTTGGCAGCCAGAGAGCTGAATCCAACCTGCAGGTGTTGGTGAAAGCCAGGAGAACGGATGAGGCTTTTGGCCAACATTTAAAAACTGGAGGATTTCCATTAAAATATGGGAGTTTTGGCTTCTCTTGTAAGAGTCTGAAATTCTGGCCTCACTGGGTTTCCATCCTCCTGGTGGCTGTTGTGGCCTGAGTGTATATCCCGACCAAATTCGCCTGCCATGATGCTGGGAGTCAGAATCAGCAGGTAGGCCTTGGAAAGTGATTAGGTCATGGGGGTGGAGCCCTCACAAAGGATTAATGCCCTTCTGAGACTGGATGGCAGGGAGCTGTGTGGTGCTGCCAAACCACGAGGATGTAGCTAGAAGGTAGATTTTATAAGCCAGGAAGCCCTCAGCAGGCAGCCAGTGTCATGATCCTGGGCTTTTTGCAGCCTCTGGAGCTCAGTTCATGGTCTTTTTATTCTAGCTTCCGTCTATGCAGGCAACACTTTCCTCTTGAGCTGAGTGAGTTGCCCTGTAGCGGAGGCTCAGATGGAGCTGAAGGACGATAGAAAATTTGATAGAAGGCATACCGTGGTGCCATCAGCTCCTTGGCTACTGTCCTTGACTGTCATCCTGCAATATCCCAGCATACCCACATGCCCACATTTCCTTCCAGGTTACTGATAACATTTAAGCTCCAACGTAAAGGAATGAGCATAGCCCCTGTGGCTTGGCCTTCCCAATGGCTTCAAAAAGAAAGGGAGCTTGGAACCACGAGTGTGTGAGGAAACCAACCTGTTTACCTGGGGGTACGGAGTGAAAGGGACTGCTCCCAGGAGCTCTGACCCAGGTGGGTCCCAGCCTCCATCCATCCCCTTGCACTCACCCTAGGAAGCTAAGAACAAGTATCTGGGTGAGGAGCTGCCATTTGGGACAAGGAACCACACAAAGAAGGCTCCTCAGGGTTGCAGTGGAGAGGGGCTTGGGGGAGGGTCTAGGGCTCATTTCTTCTTCAGTACACTAGGGATGGAACCCAGGGCCGTGCCCACACAAGACGAACATTCCACCGCTGAATTGCATCCTCTGGCCTTATTTTTATATTTATGGTTTTTATTGTGAGACAGGGCCTTTTGTGGTACAGGCAAACCTGATCCTGCCTCTTGAGAAGCTGGGAAGATGGGCCTTGTCTTGGGACCCACTTTGTGTGGCAGCGGGAGAGATGGGCCTGTGTGACTGTGCCCGGCCCGTCTCCCTCATGCTTCCTTTCTTCCACCGCTCTTTTTCCCCTTCTCCGTCCTTGTGTCTCTCTCTATACTGGTGTGCCCTTCTGTCATAGTGGGCCCAGTCACCATCTTCCTCTGTCTCCTTGTCGCTTGGCCTTCCCTCTCCTTTCCTTGGACTCCTCAGTCCTTGCTCGGCAGAGACCTAAAAAATGGTGTTGCTTCCCACTGCTATTTCTGTCTCCAGCCTTACAGTCCAGGAACTGGGCAGGGCCCCCTCGGTGTTCCTAACACCTGGACCATACACCCAATCCCATCCCAGCCCCTTCCTCCATGCCTCTCATCCCTCTTCTTCAGCCCACAGAACCTCCCTGGGAGGGGAGGGGAAGTGAGCTACAGCAGAGTAGTGAGGGAATGACTGAACAGAATAGAGCAGTCAGGTCCAAGCTCCCAGAGTGGAGCAAAGAGAGCGCCAAGAGACAGGAGGTGGGGCCGAGAGGGCAGCAAGGGGCTGTGTCCCTGCCGAGCAGCTCATAGATCCAAGATGATTAAATGAGGCCAAGGGCAAACTCAGTTTGGTATACTGTGGCATCTCTTGAGGGACTAAAACTTGAGTAACACACAGAACTGGTGATAGACCCCACCTTCAGTCAAACAACCAAAACAGAGATAGGTCCAGAGATGGCCAGGTACTAATCTGTATTTTTTCCTTTGCTTTCATTCAACAGGCTCTGGACTCTGACCACTCCTCATCCCCCAGGAGGTCAGGGGGAAACTAAACCTCTGGCAAATGCTTCCTGCTTTTTCCCATCTTCAAAGCCTGAACTGACGGAGCATATTCTTCTGGGGTGAGGGTGGAAAGATGGGACACTAGGTTAGTTCTAAGCATGGAAAGAGGGAGGTATGACCTTCAGGGCAGGAGACTGGGCTGAGGGTCTGGGGTGATGTCTCCTTGACTAGCGCAATGGTTAAAAGCATGTGACCCAGCCTTGTGACCCAGCAGTTCCTTTCCCAGGCTCAAGAGAAGCAAAATATGTGCCCACAGAAATGCTTTCTTACAATGTCCATTATTCCAGCAGCCCAAAGGCATGAGACAGCCCCGCTCCCTCTGCCTGCGGAGTCTATAAAGAAAAGGTGGTATGTCCATACAATGAACACTTAGCCAGCAATGAAAAGGAATATGAGTCTAGTTCCTGCTGCAATCTCAAACAGATTACTCATAAAAGGCAATAGACCACGTGGTCCATTTCTCGGAAATGTCGAGACGAGGCTAGATTATGGGGCAGAAAGTGAGCAATGGTCTCCCAGGGTTGGAAGTGGAGAGTAACTGCTCCTGGGTTTGGGATTTATTTAAGGTTAGTGGAAATGTTTTTGAATTAGACTATCATGATGCCTACTAAAAATTACCTTAAAATTCCATGTTTTATATGGCAAAAGATTATGGTATGTAAATTACACCTTAATAAAGATGTTTTTAAAACTTTTTTTATAATTAAAAGTAAGGAGACTCTTCTATAAAAAAAAAAAACCCAGATTTTGGCTTTCCTTGAATGCCATGTATACTTCTCCATGGTAACCATGAGCTGTGGGATACACGTCCCCAAGTTTACCTTGGCCGCTGCACTGCCTGCTGAGGTACACCTGGGTGGCTTTGTTAATACATGCCACTCATACGGAACATTTGCGCACTGGACAGGAGCCTCGGTCAGAGCGGTAAAACCACAGGTGCTGAAGTTCCCAGCCCCATTCTCCCTCCCCATGGCTGCCCCAACAGCAGTGTGCCCTGGACTAGAAAGGCCCACGTGGGTGCAGGCAGAGGCTCAGCCCAGAACTCAGGCATGTGTGCTCTGAAGCTAGCTTGGCTGACGGGGACCGTGTCTCACTTTTCTCAGCTGTAAAATAGCAACGTCATAGCACCTGGCTAGCAACAGTAGGATCAAACAAATGGAAACTACTGACTCCAGACATAACTTTAGACAGAACCTTGCTACGTAGCCCAAGCTGGCCTAGAGCCCAGGTTGACCTTGAACTCACAGTGTTCCTGCTTTGGCTTCCTGGCTGCTTTTACAGGTGTAAGTCACCATATCAGGCTGACTCTAATTTCTTGCACTGCGTTTTACAATTCCCAGAAGTTCTGAAACCTGGGAGTTTTTCTAGAACTCATTTGGCCACAGACATGACTTGGCTTGAACTCATAGATACCACTGCAGCCTACAGGGGCATGTCCTATTATTGTGTGGAAATGTGGGCATGTGAGTCCAGGCTGCTGCCAGGCTGCTTCTGGGTGCTATGGAATGGGAAGTCTGTGTTACCATCTAAATCCAAAAAGGGATGAATTCTGGAACATTCTGGTCCCCAAAAGGCTGGGAACTGTGGCCTATATGAGGAAGAGGATTATGACCAAGACCAAACCCTGTTGAGCTTTGCCTGGTATCACATAAGACTATAAAATCATGGTGAGGTACCAGAGGCAGCAGGGTGAAGGGCCTGAAGATTTTCAAAGTTGACTCTTCTGCCAGCCCTAGAGCATGAACATTTAGAGTCAGAATTAAGATCCCAGGAAGAAGCAGACGTGTACTGCCCCTGCACATCTAGGTTCGGAGAGGAGATCAGTCATGGCCATGTCTGCAGGACTGTGTGTAGAGAGCTTGGCTAGGACCACGATCTCAGGGCACAGAGGGGCCAGAAGGGTCACTGCAGAGGCAAAGCCTATAACAATTCCACACTCAAAGGGAGTCCTGGATGTCCAGGCCTAACAATGCCTTCCTGTAGACCCTTAGGTCCTTGTGCCAAACAGGGGAGCTGTCTTGGCCCTCCCCTCCCTCTAGTTATATTGGTGACTTCAGTGTCCGTAACCAAGGCACAGATGAGAATGGGCAACAGCGTGACTGCCCACTAGACCCTTGTTAGGAAATAAACAATTTGACTGGGTGTTGTCCTTGATGCCTGGAGAGGGAGGGGTTGCTCTAAATCCTAAGACTTTCCCTGTATTAGGAGTGTCTGTCATTCAGGAGCCCCTGGCACTGTCATGAGCTTATGCAGATGAGATGAAGTGACTGGGTCTGGTCACCAGAACAGTTGGAGCAAGCCTGGCAGGAGTGAGACACAGGATCATGATGAACTTCTCACTCAAGACCTATTAGAACAGTCCAGAAAGGACTGAAGCATCTGTGTGGTTTGTACCAGAACTTCACTAGTCTTTATGTGACTTTCTGTGGCAGGAGCCCCTATGCCTTGTCTCCATGGCCCAGGTCACAGGCCTCCTACAATTTTAGGTTACCTAGGGGCTTCCTTCCTTAAGCTCTTGGTCTCCTGGGTGAGAGACGATGAGAATCTCTTAGTGCAGGAGGGACCCTAAGCCGCTGCTGGATGGGAGCTAGTGAATAACGACCCCTTGGAGCAACCTTGGAGCAAGAAGTTCTGGCTGAGCTCTGAAGCCTCCTATGAACCTAGTGGCCAGCAATGGTCACCTGCTCATCTGTGCTTCCTTTCCTTGCTTTGGTCCTCCTGACCAGCTTCTCCATACTTCTGCCACACTCCCTGGGATTGCCTCCTTCCCACAAGCATCCTGGGATTGACTTCCAAGAACTCTCAGTTTAGGGTCTATCTAAAGCTAGTATATGAAATGGGCCTTGATCCCCCAGCTGGTAGGGCTATTTTGGAAGGTTCTAGAAACTTTAGGAGGTGGTGCTACATATCCTTGAGGGTTATACATTGCCCTGACCGCTATCTCCTGCTCTCTGCCTCCTGGCCTCCATGAGGTGAGCAGCTCAGCTCCCACGCTGCCCTGTCTAACCCCAGGTCTGGAAGCAGCAGTGCCAGCTGCCCCATGCTGGACCCTCAGACACCATGATCCAAAACAAGCTTTAAGCTGATCCTGTGGGGTATTCTGTCACAGTGATGTAAAGTCTGACTAATACTCAGAAAACTGGTATCCAAGAAGTGAGGTCACTGCTGTGGTTACCTGACACGTGCTTGAGAAGTTCTAGCAATTGAATTTCAGAAGTTTGGAAATTGGAAGATTCAGGCTAGAGAAGCACTCGAGCCTGGCTGTGAGCTTAGTTTAGTGAGAGATTCTGGTGGGAGCACAGAGGACCAGGACAGAGTTGGGAATGCAGACAAGCGATACTGTTGAACTTTCATTTAGAAACAAACGCTTTATTGGGAACCGGACTAGATGATATCATGTTGCATTGTGGCAAAGAACTTGCCAGAACTTGCCAACATGTTTCCATGCCTGAGACCCTGTGGAAATCTAAGGCTAAAGGCATTGGACTGAGTAATCTGGGGGCAGGGGGACTTTAAGGCACCCTGGCATTCAGAATGTGATTTTAAACAAGTTTATAGTGATCATTAGGAGCAAAGGGCAGAGCGGAGAGGTCCGGAAGACTTCTTGTTTGGTCTGAAAAGGATCACACTTGATGCTGTTGACACGGAGGATATAGTTGTTAAAGAGAATGACACCATTTAAAAAAATCCCTGAATGTATTGAGCGATGAATACAACCCACACGTTATGTGTGTGTGTCTGGAGATGGCCTAACAAAACCCAGACCGCATACAGCTTGACACACGCTAACAGAACAGGCAGGTGCTTTGAAAGGTGTCCTGTGAAACTGGCAGGACCCTACCCACTTTCAGGGGATAAAAATGAAGTCATGTCTAAAAGACTACCCCTTAAGGAGAAGGCACTGTGAAGCATGATCCCAGGTCAGGACCCAGGCACTCAGCTGGCATTCCAAGGTGGCCTGGCCACTGTTCAAGGGCTGACAGACCCTGGTTTCATCCACGCTGTGCTAGCTTTGCAGACGTACAGAACATACAGGGTGGCAGGGACATGCAGGCTTCCACCCAGCTTCCAAAGGATGGCTCAGAAAGGCAGGCATTGTACCGCTGAGCCAGATTTGCTGAAGGCAGCCCCTGAGAGAGCAGTTTGTGAAACTGTAGGGGTGGGGGTGGGGATGAGGCTGGCGATGTGGGGGCTGCCAAAGGAGACCATGGGGAAGTTGGAGATGCCAGAAGCATGTAGCATCAGCTGAGGAGGCCAAACACAGAAGCAGCCTAGGAGAGAAGCTAAATGGACCGCCTGCATGGTGGTCGGGGTGCTGATGCTGCCCCAGGTCTTCAGAACCTGCATCATGCCACTGCGTGTCCCAGGTGCCATACACAGAGCTACAGGAATCAGCACGGGCTGCTGGCTTTCAGCCTTTTCTTGGGCCAGTTGTTGCCTGTTGTTTTCCCACAACTCCAGTTTGCGAACAGGAATCTGTGCTCTGATGCGTGGCCTCTCAAGAGTGTGTGGCTAGTTCTTTATGGCTCGCTTAGTTGGGTTTAAAAACTCTTACCTGATGCTAAGAGTTCTTGAGTCTCAGAAGAGACTTGAGACTTCAACTTTTGAGCAATGCTGGGACTATTAACACTTTGGGGACTTTTGGACGTAGAACAAATGCATCTTGCATTATGAGATGGCCACAAATCCTTGGGACCAAGTGTGGGATGTTATGGTTTGAATATCAACTGTCCCCACGGGCTTATATTCACCTGGGGAGTTGCTGGAAACTTCAGAATAGGGCCTGACTAGAGAAAATAGGTCAGTGTGGGTGTGTTCCCGCAGGCTGTGTCTTGCCCTGACCTCCCCACCTCCCTCCCTCCATCCCTCCCTCCCTATCTCCTTTTCTCTTACCCTTTCTCTTGCTGTGTCTCTGTCTGTCTGTCCCTCTGTGTGTCTGGCTGGCTGGCTCGNGCTGGCTGGCTCGCTCCCATCCCTGGCCACCATGATGAGGTTGGCCCTTCCTCTATGATGCTGTGCTTTACACAGGACAGAAACAATAGAACCAGCCAGAACCTTCTGGAAACCAGAGCCAAAATATACCTTTCTCTTTTAAATTATTTCTCCCTAGTATTTTGTCATAGGGATGAAAACGTTCATACTATTTAGTGAAGGAACTGCTTATTCCTAGAAGCCTAAGTCCCTTGGCTCCACCTCAGAGCCTGTCAGGCCTCTAACTTAACAAACCCATCTGGATTTGCTGTCAGCAAATTTCCTTGAGCCCACCATTGCCCAGACCCCGCTTGGTCCAAGCATTAAGCCCACAGCATGGAGAGAACTCCAGGAGCAGGCCTTTCTACCTCTGGGAGTTCCATGAGTCTGGAGTCCCACGACAAGCCTTCTCTGTACTGACAGAGTCGGAGAATGACTGCTAAAGCAGGTGATAACCTAAGGGCCTGAACATGGCTATGCCTGATGCTTGGCCAGCCCCTACTTCCAGTTACTGAACGAATTAATTTCTATCACCACCCTCTCTTCCTTCATCTGATCTAATTAGGCCCTTATCACCTTCAACCAAAATAATTTTGATAATATGCAAATATTCATTTATATGACTTAGATCCTCTGCATTGTTGTGGTTTAAATCTCCAGTGTCCCCTCGCAGGCTTATGTTTTAAGTGCTCGGCTCCCATATTGTGGCATGATTTTCAAGGCTATGGAAACTTTAGGGGGTGGGGACTGGATGGCAGAAGCTGGTCACCAGGGGCCTGGGAGGGTTATGCCTGACCTAGGTTCTGAGCCGTCATCTCTGCTTCCTGGGCCATCATGATGTGAATGAACAGTGTTGCCACATACTCCTGTTACCGTGGACAGAGCATTCCCCTCCCCACCTCCCTATCTCCCCACCCCCACCCCCTCATCCTGCTATGATGGGCTGAAATCCCTCTGAATATGTGAACCAAAATGAGCCTTCACCATGCAAGCACTTCTGTCGGCTCGTCACAGCGACAGAGAAATAACTAGAACAGTATTGCTCTTCCTCCTTATCTCTCTTTCTGAGGCAGGGCCTCACTATGTAGTCCAGACATGCCCCAACCTCATGGCTGGGACATGCCATGAGCCACCCTGTGTGACACTCTCTGCAACTGGGAGCCACAAAAATCTACCTAACTACTTGCCCTCTGGGGCTTGGGCTAAAGTCCCAGTGAACTATGGGAAGGTGAGGGTCAAGCAGGGGGAGTCATGGGTGGTGGTTCTTACAGCCTGAGTTTTGATGGGTGAGGTAAAGAGTGGAATTAGGCTCCCAGGGAACTCATCCTGTCTGGGGGAGGCTACAGCAAGATCTAAAGCCACCATGAACCCACCAATCTCCAAAGCAGACTAAGCGCCAAAGCCACAGAACAGAAGGAAGTGTGACTGTAAGGCCCTTACCCAGGGAAGGTGGGGGCTGAGCATAGTACTCCACCCCAGGCTCCTGCAGCCAAGGGAAGACACACCTGTCAGTCACAGGCAGGAATGGACTCATAAACATCCTCTCAGACGGGGGGGAGGGTGAGATGAAGGCTTCACCTTCTCAGATGAGTTAGAGTAGAACCAGAGAATGTTCTAGTTCCCAGGCTCCATGATAGATCGAGGGTAGCCACTCTTTCCTTCCTACCTAGTTCCTCAGGCTAAGGATGTCTGCAGTGAAGGGGGAACCCTCGAGATCCAGAGTTTGAGTCCCCCTGCTTGGTGGTGGCCAAATCTCTTCCTTTCCCAAGACCCTGGGCTTAGACCCACAGCTCACCTTTAAAACATTGCCCAAACCCTAGCTTTCAAGTCCTTGTTAGTTTTTATTTTATCCCCAAAGTTCCTTTTCTCGTTATGTAACAAAATAGGCTGTTGCTGAATTCACACAGCTGGTTATTTCCAGGGAAACGGACAGGTGTCTCTTCATGCCACGTGGGTCTTACTGAAAGCCCACAGTGAGCTGGAATGCGAAGGAATTTTCCAAATGGCTTGTTTTCCTACATTGCCTGCATTTTCCCCAGGAGCTGGAGAGCAGAAATTGTCCTGCCTGCTCGCAGCCTTTCTGGGACTAAGGTTCTGTTCCTTAGAGGACAGAGGAGGTTCCAACACCCCTCCACTGACACCACAAGGTGAGAGAAAGGCCACACGTGTGGAAATAGTCCCCCCCATAGTCCCCAAAGTACCAGAAACCCTGTGACCCACTTTGGGGTCTCAGCATAATTTTCACAGGCTTTGAGCACTGTTTCTTCATGAATGCAAGGTTGAAACATTGTTTTATTGCTTTGTTTTATTTTCAGACAGAGGCTTTCTATGTAGCTCAGGTTAGCCTAGAACTTTCAATCCTCTTGCCTCACCTCCCAAGTCCCAGGGATTACAGATGCTCTTTGGTTGACTTTTAGTTGTATAAATATAAATACAACACAAGCTGGAACATCCTTACAACTTTGGTTTGTTTATTTTTGAAACTGTGTAATTTTAAATCTTTTATTAAAATAATTCATGCACTTTTGTGACACTGTGGATGGAACCAGGCTGTGCATGAGCTAGGTGAGCCAGCAGCCAATGAGCTATGACCCTGGTTTAGTGTTTTTATCTTAAGCGATACCCAGTAACTGTACATATTTGGGGGTGGTGTGACATTCCAACACAGGCATGTGGTGTGTTGATTAGGACAGTTGACATAGCCATCTGCAATGGTGAATCTTCATTGTCAACCTGATAAACTTTAGAATCACCATGGAAACAAGCCTCCGAGCATGTCTGTGAGGGTGTTTCAAGAAAGGTTTAATGGAGCACAGCAACATCTCCCGCCCCACAAACGGGCGGCACCATTCCCTGGGCTGGGGTGGAAAGGCTAAAGGGAATGAGAATTCATCTTCTGCTTCCTGGTTGTGGATGCAGTGGCTGGCTGCCTCATGCTCCTGCCTCCGTGTCTTCCCCACCATGGTGGACTGCACCTTTGCACTATGAACTAAAATAAACCTCCTTCCTTAAGTGGCTTCTATCAGATGTTTGTCACAGCGGCAAGAAACATAATAACTAATGCACGTCACCTTCGGGTCTCTGTGTCAGACCCATTCAGAATCTCCAACTCCTCTTCCACCCTTTCCTCCTCCTCCTCTTCCACCCTTTCCTCCTCCTCTTCCTCCTCTTCCACCCTTTCCTCCTCCTCCTCTTCCACTCTTTCCTCCTCCTCTTCCTCCTCTTCCACCCTTTCCTCCTCCTCCTCTTCCACCCTTTCCTCCTCCTCCTCTTCCACCCTCTCCTCCTCCTCCTCTTCCACTCTTTCCTCCTCCTCTTCCTCCTCTTCCACTCTTTCCTCCTCCTCTTCCTCCTCTTCCACCCTTTCCTCCTCCTCTTCCTCCTCTTCCACCCTTTCCTCCTCCTCCTCTTCTACCCTTTTCTCCTCTTCCTCCTTGTCTTCTGGCAAGGTCTTGCAATGTAACTCATATACAATTATTGTCAACCACAGCTACCTTTCTGTACAATAAGACATGATTCCTCCCTCTAAAGGCACTCTTTTAATTAGTTATTACTTTAACTCTCTCTTCTGATTTAAGCAGTTGAACTCAGAGTGCTGTGTGAGGCCCTACAAGTGTGGTCCACTGCAGTTCACCATGTGAACAATGGAAAACATTATCATTCTAGTCCTCGGGATCACCACCTGTACAACCACTGCTATTAGAGCAGCAGACACTCTTCACTGAGTGAAGTACCTGGACCAGACCTCACCCAGAGAAGGCTGCTCCATACAGCTGTCACTCTCAATATATTCAAGGACAGCTAGGAATACTGATGATGGTGGCAGCCTGAGGACCCAGGCTAAGCCTTGCTCTGGACAGCTCATCATGACAGGCACCGGGCTCATTAGCTCTCTGCTAGGATTGCAGACAAGCCAGCTTCCTATCTGTACAGTCTGGTCTTCACCACAAGGAGTGATAGCATGAGCCCATGGCAGACTTGCCCCCACTGCAACCCCCACTGCACGGTGCCACTGTTAGAGAAGTAGATGTGCACACACTCTGGCTAAAGACATTATGAGAGGTCAGCTCAACCTTGAACACAGGACACCCTATAGACATCACCTTGGCATGTATTACAGAAACCATAATTTGGATTTTGAATTTTATCTTTCTTTTGCCTGGTGCCATGCAGTTGGACCCTTTCTTATTTTGAGACAGCAGCTGGCTTTTAGCTCATAATTCTCCTGCCTCAGCTTCTTGAAGGACCGGTTCCCAGGAATGCGATGCCATGCCTATCTAATGATGGGAGATATTCAACAAACCCACCCAGATTCTCATTAAAACCAGACTAAGCAGGCCAAAGATAGAACTCAAGGTCAGGACTGGTTCACGTGAAGACTCAAAGAGGTGTGAGTCAAACTGAGCCACAGGAGTCCGTCTCCCCCATAATGCTGCCATCATAACCAACTATAATCAGTGGACTAATTTTCATAATTGCTAATTAACCCTAATAACTAGTTTGCATGATAAGAGCTGCCTGGCTCTGCTTTCTCCTCCACCAGAGGAACATTTTCACCTTGGGCTCATCTGGTTCAGTAGATGGCAGGACCCAGTGCACCCCAGGCGTCAGCACTGGCCTCTTCCTGGACTGCAGTGGCTCCCCCAGCCACCCAGGGGACCATCGACATCACTCCACCCCTCCAAGGTTCCCAGGGGACCACCCTAAACCAGCTTCCTGTGTCTTTCCAACAGCAGGTTGGACACCAGTCTTTCTTTGTAAGAGCCTTGAAGCTTGTCTCTGCCTTGCTTGGCTCTCCCCATCTCCCGAGGGTCTCCTAAGAATAAATATTAAACCCTTTCTCTCCATGACCTGAGAGTTGGGTCTTCACCACTTCACCTGGCTGCTATTAACTTCTGAGTTTCTGCTTTCTGCAGATTAATTGAAAAAAAAAATCCTTTGTCCTCCTATCTGGTCACACCCATAATGTGACTCTGTGAAAGCAGCAGAGACACAGAGACCCTTGAAAGCCAGTTTGAAGTGGCTTAATTCCAGTGCCATGATTGACCAGCTCTGCCAACCAGAGCAGGTCAATTAACCTCCCTGAGCCCTGACTTGTTCAGATGTCTGGAGTTATCCAGACAGCCGGTTTGCTCCAGCAGCACTAGCAGTGGGCCTCCCTGCTGGGAGGAAGAGCTGCTGCGTCTTCCTTTCTTATGGGCAGAGGCCATGCTGAGCCCCTGGAAGAAGCTAAGTAGAATGGAGATGGTCACTGTGTTCGCTGCTTTCCCTCCCTCTTGTGATTCCTGACCGAAGCAACTTAAAGAAAGAAGGGCCAGTTTTCGGCTCACGGGTTGCGGGTACATCCATCATGGCTGCTGGAGTGCAGGGCAGCATCAGCACCAGGAAGCTGAGGAGACGTGGGATGCTCAGCTGGCTTTCTCCTTTTCACACAGCCTGCAAGCCCAGCCTGTGGAATGGTGGGTAATGGTGAAGATGGGCCTTCCTCCTCCACTAGCCCATCTGACTCTCCCTCACAGACTAGCTCAGCACTTGTCTCTAAATCTCGTCTGGTTGATATAACCATTAAAGCCACTTTGGCTGACAACTGACATGTACTTGTTTGGACTAAAGAAGGTAGAGAGGAAAGCTGGAGGCTACATGGCAGTGGGAGGGGTACCTGGATGAGGGGCAGAGGGAAAGAAAGGAATAGAGAGGGGGCTGCTGGCCAGAATGAGGAGCACACCCAGCCCCCTCCAGCACTCTGACCACCTCCCTCTTGGATCCCCTATGTCTTCTTGTTACTCCGCTGCTCAGCTTAGCTAAAGGCAAAGGCCAGCTAGGGACCTCTGCATGACTGAGTCAGGGGCTCCCTGGCTGTCTGGACCTGTGGAACCCTTCTCAGAATGATACTTTCAGCTGATTACAGAGGGAACCAATCATGGGGAATGCATTTAGCAAAACACTCAAGACTCTTCATGTGGGAACATGCGCGCTGTTTGTGAGCACGTTAAACAAGATTTGGTGGATGCCTAATAAGAGCCCTGCTCCAGAGGCTGTGCTTCGGAACACCTGCGGCAGCTGCCATGGAATGTGGAAAGGATGCATGCAGGTCACTGAGTCCCAACACCTGCCCCATCACCACGGTGCCGGAGAATGACCGGTGACATTTACAAGCTGCAGAAATAAGGGTATAAATTGTTTCCCAAACCGGTTCACAGATTCTGAATTCTGTGGACTCCGAGCCTGACCTCACCTTTCTGCCATTCCCTAATGGCTGCTCCTCCACTGTCTCAAAGTCCTAGGGGCCTCACCATGGAGGGGGTGCCTGCTTTAATCTCTACTATTTCTCACTTTGATTTCCACAGCAGCCTCCTTGTCTCTATTCCCGGTCTCGCTGTGGCTAGGATAATGTGACACTCCATATGTGACAGGCAAGCATGGCCACTGAGCTATAGCCCCAGCACAGCTCCCTTTTAACATTTATTTTTTAAACAGAGTCTCATTAAGTTACACAAACTGGCCTTGAACTCAGTCCATAGCCCAGGCTAGTCTTGGTACTTGTGATCCTCCAGCCTCAATTTCCACAATAGTTGGGATGACGGGCCTGTACCCAGCTCCCTACTGTCATTCTGCTTGGTTCCATCCAGGCTCCACCCTGAATTCAGAACTCATCCCCAGTATGAACCTGATCCTGTCACTCCCTTACCCCCTTGCTCTGAACCACTCACTGACCCCTGCGCATGCAGGACGAACCTGGGAGGCCTCTGTAAAGCAGTGAGGTCACCTCAGCTCTCAAGCCTTGCCTCAGCACCTTTCTCCTCCTGTCTCTGCCTTCCTGCCATGCTGAAACACAGTCTGGTCCCCAAGACCTGCCATGCATGACTCCTTCACCCCAGTTTAGCATCACGCTCCCTAGGGAGGAGTGGATGGCCCTCATGCCTGGGACAGAGACTTGCCCAGGCCACGTTATGATCACATCACATCTTTCTTCAATGCAAAAAAAAAAAAAAAGCTTCCTAAGAGCAAGTCTTCTTTCTTCATTTCCCCTAAACCCAGGCCAGTGACTAGAACCCAGCAGACCTTCAGTGGATGCTGACTGAGCAAATAAATAAAAGACTGGAAAGGGCAGGAGGGGTCTTAGCCGAGAGCAGTAGGGAACTAGATGGAGCCAGATACTAGGCTATCACAAAACTCTTCCCCTTTGCGTGGAATCCCCTAGGTCCTCATGGTGCATTTGATCTGGGGAGCAGGCTGTAACTTGTTGAGTTCAGCTCTCTCTTCTTTGAAAAATCCCTCTGGTTTCTATACATACCTCAATTAGAGGTGATTATGTCCCTTGTCAAAGGCAATTCTTCCAGTGTGTGAAGAATGGGATTGTCGGGTTTATAGAAATTCAATTTGCACATGCTTTTTTAGGAACAGATGTCTTACAGAGGCCAGCTAGCATGGCTGTTCAGCCCCGAGGACAATGACCACACTCTGGAGCACTCTCTGCTCTGCACTCTTGGACTTGGATACCATGCATCTGGGGCCAAGGGCCCTTTCTTGGTGTGCTTTCTCCATCTCTCTGAGACCTGGAGGGGGGGCTTCTTCCTCACCACCTCCATAAGGGGAGGTCCAAGGCAGAAGTTCTCACCGCAGATGGGCTCACCTTTTGTTCCTTCCTCCCTCTCTCCTTCCCTTCTTTTCTTCCTTCCTTCCCTTCCTTCCCTCTCTCCCTCCCTCTCTCCTTCCTTCCTTCTTTTCTTCTTTCCTTCCTTCCACCTTTCTTCCTTTCCTGGCCCCCATGGCGAGGGATGGAACTTGGGTCTTTATGCTCTGCCACTAAGCAGCAACATCAGCCAGAAGGGATCCTTCTCTGCAGCCCTGTGGGGTCTCCCTCCACGCAACACTTCCCTTCACCTCACTGTCTTGTCCTCCTCTGCAGCCCTGTGGGGTCCCCCTCCATGCATCCCTTTCTATCACCTCCCTGCCTTATGCCCAAATCCAACATACATTCCTGCGGCACCACACATTCATGCTAAGCACCGCATGGCTGACCCTAGGTATGTGCACTTGTCACTACAAAGCCAGACCCTCGTGCCCAGCATGCTGTGGACTTTTATAAATGGTAGGGTCTGGGCTCAGAGGAGATGCAGTAGCCTGTGCGCTTCCATCCTCACAGAGGATGAACCCAGGCTCCGGTGCACAGCATCCCTTGGGGCTGAGCCAGGGGAGATGAGCAGTTGCCCCCGGCAATGCTCTCCACACTCCTTACCTGAGAGCACCGTGAAGACGGCAGCAAAGGCGTTGAGCTTGAGCCCGTCTATGACGCTGCTGGAGTGGACAAGCTCAAGACACATGAGGCTGAAGCCGACCACCAGCAGAAGGATGTAGAGCACCTCGGAGACCACTGACAGCCACAGCACCCCTAGAGAGCAAGGCAGGAGCAGGTGAGAAATGGTCCACCCTACCCAGCCAGCACACCCACCAAAGACAGCAGGTCACTGCAAAACCAAGCTCAGTTCTAGGTTTTCCTGTGCTGTGACACCCTGAGGGGCCGGTGTGGGGTGAATCTGACACTGAAGGCATAGAGCAGGGCCCCTTCATCTCAGCTCTGAGGGTCACCCTACTGCAGACTCTACATGGGCAAAGTTTCCTTTGCTAAAGTCCACTGGGGGAGGTTCTCTGTTACCTGAGCGACAAATGTCCCTAATCCCATTACCTGACCTCAAGCCTTGCCTGTGCCTTTATCTGCCCTGCACTCTCCCTTGTACCCTGCCCTACCTCCTTCTAGAAACCAGCACTGCCAAGTCTGTTGCTTTGGCCTGTGGTTCTCCCTGGAGCTGCTGTGCTCTGCTGTGAGCCTGGACATAGATGATTGATCTCATTTGATCATTGGCCTAGAAATGATCTGTCACTGCCCTTTTCCAGGACTCTGAGCATGATGTCACTGAGGTGGACCAGGAGAGAAGCTCACAGGTACCAGTGAAAAAGATCAGATGGTTTCAGCCCTTCCTAAAGATGCTACTCCTCAACCCTTCCTAAAGGACGTCGCTCCTCAGCCCTTCTAGTTTTGGCGTGTCTTCTGGGTTTTCTGTATGGGCCCATCTTGGGCAGCTAGCACTGCTACCCAGTTTAGGGATGGCTGCTGTTTTCCTGTCCCACACTGTCACTCTCTCCTCTTCCTGTCTGCCTATCACTTGCACAGCACCTGTTTCCCTCTGGTCTCTGGTTTCCTTGCAGACCCCCCCATCCTGGCACCTTGTCTTAAGCAAGCAGTTCATGTCTAGCTAGGCCAAGCTTCTTGTCACCCAACTCTGGGGCTCAGGAACAAACGCTGTGCCTCAGTTTCTTTTTCTATAAAGTAGGGATACTACTAAGAGCTGTGGTGCCAGCACTGGGGGAGAAGTAGTTTCTTGTACTATGTAACACTCTAGTTTGCCCAGTGAGGGACCTGGTCACTGATCCACTGATGCCGCCATGTGGACGGAGCATGCTGACTTGTGGGAATGGAGCCCAGGGGCTTCTGACTGAGGTCAACACTGGAAGATGGCGTCAATGGGGTGAAATGAGTTTGTGAGTCAATGGAAGGGGGCAGTATAAATGTAGGAATGGAGACCTACCCAGCATGGATTCCCATCCACGCCACACTGATGTGTTTGGCGATTATGAATCAAGCCTGGCAGGTTGGCGATAAACCCAAGACCACTCTGTTCTGTGAGAGCTGGCCACAAGATGGCTGCATGAGCCGGTGGAAAAGAGAAACCTGGCTCAAGATTGGGAAGATGAAGACAGTCAACTATCAACTTGATACAGTTGAGAGCCACCTGGGAAGAGACTCTCAATGAGGAATTGCTTGAGTTAGGTTGGACTGAGGATCTGACTATGGGGGATTTATTTATCTATTTATTGTTAGTTAGTTAGGTAAATTGAAGTGAGAAGAGCAGCCTAAACGTGGGTGGCTCCATTCCTTGGGTTTGGTTCCTGAATTGTATGAGTAGAGATGAGCACTTGGTATGCATGTGTTCATTCTTTGTGCTCGGCTGTGTGCACGCACGTGTGACCAGCTGCTTCCTACTCCTATCTCTAAGGATGGCAAAGCTGGGCTCTGAAGGGACCAGTGGTTCTGTCTTTGCCCAGGAACCTCTGGGGATCCAAGGGGCCTGGGATCAAATACAGGCTGTTTTACTGGCTATGAGGGGCCCACTCAGAACCTCAGTGATCTCTTCTGTGGAATGGGCTCTGGAAGGGGGATCCAGGAAGTGACTGCTCCCCAGAGAAATAGTCATTGCAGTCCTTTAGGAAGGGAATGTCCTCAAGAGACATGCATAGAGGATGTGGGGATGCAGGGAGGACAGGAGGGTAGGTGCTCAGCTGAAGGATCATGTCTGACTCGTGGTGGCACCATTGGGAAGCAGTATCTCAGTGTTGTGTCAACCAGGGCCTTACTGCAGTCCTAGCTGCTCAACCTCGCTGGAGGGCACAGAGGGAAATGCATGTTCTGGTGGGTAAACAGAAAAGGCTCCAGGGACCCCCAAAGCCCTCTGTGGGCACTGGGAGATTGGTGGGACCTCAGTGTCATTTATTGCTGGGTCTAAAACTTAGCATGACAATCACAATGTCTATTATTATGATTTTGCTTGCGTTTCATAGATAAGATCTTACTAGATATCCCAGGCTGGCCTGGCACTTGGATCCCTGCTTCCATAGTGTTGGGATCACGGTGGTGTGTCACTCTGCCCATTCTGTTATTATTCTTAGCTTCTTTGACTTACATGGGCGGAGCCTTCATGCGTGTGCTCCAGAGTCCAATGAGAGAATAATGAGCTGAACCTAGCCAATCCCCCCAGCCTAGTTCTGGGGTACAAGTGCCAGGTTCTCTAACCTCACCAACCCAGGCGTGCTCCCCACTGGCACTTTATCCGGTTGCCTAGTGATGCCCTGGTTACTAGTACCCACTCTGCCCCCACGGAACCAACCTCACTCCCAAGAGGCAAATAAAAGTCCCCCGAAGCAGTGACTGAGATGCAGATGGCACAGCTCAATTTCCTCACAAAGATCGAAATATTGAGTTGAACGAGAGAATGAAGACGCAGTTTTATTCCTGTGATTCTAAAACTTCTCATTACCTCCATCCAAAGGGTCCTTAGTGGTACTAATAATGCATTCTTAAAACTTTTCTAACACTTTTTAATTTGGGGGTGTAGGGTGGGGATCAGGGTATCATGCAGTCTAGGCTGGCCTCCAACTTGCTGTGCAGCTCAGGATGGACTTGAACTCCTGATCCTCCTGCCTCCACAACCCAAACGCTTGGATTTCAGGCATATATCGTCATGCCTAATTTTATGAGGTGCTAGAAACTGAACCCAGAGATTCAAGCTGGGTAAGTCCTCTACCAACTGTGTCACATCCCAAGCTCCTACTTGCCACGTTTTAAAAGGAGGCTGAGCCTCGGCCTAGCATGTTGTGTAGTTATCTCCTATGCTGGTGATTCTCTGTGGATTTCTCTTCTACCCCACCTCCTCCCTCTGTGCCACCCAGACATCCTCCCACATCTCTACTCAGATCTGCATCCAAGGACCTGAGCTGTCCAGACCCATGGCTCAGCCCTCAGGGGTAATGGGACACTGGTGTCTGCCCACTCCACCCCTGCCCAGGACTACCTATGTTCTGTGTTCTGCCTTCTTGGCTTTAAGCATCCTCTCCTGGCTAGGGCAGCACCAGCATTCCATTGCTGTCAGCCTTTGGGGACATTAGAGACCTCCACTCCATAAAGGTAACTGCTATGTGTCATTTGAACAATTTGCTGCCCCCAGGAACTCTTCCATCAGAATGGCTCCCTCTGCTGTTTGGAGTATCTCCACCTCTCAAGGACCCTCCCTGGCTCATCTTTTTGCGGGGGTCAATCCTGGTCTTCAATCAGATCTAGATCCAAGTCAATGGTGCCAGTAGCGTCTTGACCAGCTATCCAGAGGCACTGGGCACCCGGAACTGGTGAAGGGTAATGCAGAGGCTCAGACCCCACCTGACACCGCGGGACTGGGAGCTATGTATTATAAACTGCTGCTGCAGCCACTATGGAAATTAGCAGGCAGGTATGGCAAACAAACAAAACAGGATGACCATGTGACCCAGTTGTGCCACTCCTGGCATGTACCCAAAGGAGCCCACTCTGCATGTCACAGGGACACCCACACGCCAGTGTCCATTGCTCTTCTAGCCTCGGTAGATACATACAGAGCCAGCAGATGAGCAGATAAGGAAAACGATGTTGTATATGCATAGAGGAGTACTATTCAGCCATAAAAAGAATGGAATGATATCATTTTTAGGGAAATACATAGAACTGGAATCATCAGTTTAGGTGAAATAAGCCAAACACTTTTCTTCTCGTTATCAGAATCTGTATTTCAATTAAGTAGAAGGGAGACTGTGGAGGGTTCCAGGAGGGGAGGGAGGATAAGAGAAGGGTGAAATTGATGGAAATACACTGTTTACATGTGTAAATGTCATAATAATTCTTTTTTACAAATAATATACACTAATTAATACTGAGAGAGAAAAGAAAGGCACTGGCATGGGGCCTGTTCTGCCTTTAATGGGGCTGCAGACAGTGTGGACAGATGCTCAGGTTCAGACCCCCCATCTTCCTTTTGCACACACACACACACACACACACGGAAAAGAGAGTTGACTTTGGGGAACAAAGGTCAGTGCTAGGATGGCAGGTGTTGGTGTCTGGAGGACACAGAGCAGCGAGTGGGGATAGTAAAACAGTGGGAGACAGTATGCCCCCCCAGGTCTGGGGAGAGAAGGGAGCAGCAGCTGCCTTGTGATGGGGGGAGACCTGTAAGCAAAGACAGGATGGGGCCGGTCCCCGAACTTGCCACTAATTGCTAGATTTGCAGCAGAGAATGGGTGACCTTCAGGGGCAGAAGAAATGGAAAGATTTCTCATCAGGTGGGGCCGAGCTGACAGTTAATCCTGTTAGCTGCACTTTTTGCCTTTTTAAAAAACAGCTTGGCGAGGTCAACTCTGACCCGCCATTGATGGGATTGATGGGTCTGCAGGAATGATTTCTGTTCCCTGCAGTGCCTCCCCAGCTGAGAGCCAGCCAGGGTTGGCTTCCTCACTGAGCTCAGAGACACCTGGGGGAATCAAGCCTCAGCCTCCTGTGACCTTGAATGGAGGTCACCTCCATCCCTTGCTGCTCACATTTGAGAGGTGGGCATGGTAGACACGGAACCAGAATGACAGACAGTGCAGAAGTCCCTGTGGATCCCACGGGCTTGCTGCTGG
>LOEQ01000665.1:428873-442957 GCA_001685075.1 Bramus lutescens | reverse complement strand
GTGTGTGTGTGTGTGTGTGTGTGTGTGTGTGTGAAAGTCAAGTAGGGCCATTGCTGGTGAACAAGTATAATTATTAACAATTATAGTCAAACCTTGCTCTGAGAAGGAGGGGATGCCTGCCAAGAGCTGTGTTGGCACAGCATGTCCCTACCACATACCTGGCCATGCAGGCTTGTGGAAAAGAGTGACCATCTCTTGATGGAAGGAGATGCCATCAAAAGGCTTGTTTTTACAGTAAACATGCTTTTAAGTAGACTTCACACTAATTAACATGAAAGTCAAGCACCATGACTAAGGTGTGGTAGCTCATGCCTCTAACCCCAGTACTTGGGCTTGGGGAGGCAGGAGAATCAAGAGTTTAGGTCATCTTCATCTACATATCTGGCTCAAGCCTAGCTTGAGATGCACAAGATTCTATCTAAAACGTAACTAATTAATTAATCTATAATGAAAAACAGGGGGTAGGGAGAAGGTTTAATGGATAAAAGTGTTGACTTGAGGACTTGAGTCCAGCCAGCCTAGCCCAAAGGGTGAGCTACAGGTGCAGGGAGAGACTCTGTCCTCAACAAAAGGAAAGAACCGGTGGAGAGCGATAGAGGAAAATGCTCAACATCCTTTTTTCACCTCTGCATTCGCATGCCTGAGTTCTTTCAACACCACACACAGGAAAATGCAGAGAGTGGGTATGTAATCACCCTCATATGCGCCACACACGCACACGCACACACACACATGCACACACACATGCATGCACACACACATACATAGAATGGTAGATAGGTATGCATCCTCACATGCGCCGCCCACATACGGAAAGTATAGATTGTAAACATATTTAGTGACTATCCTTAGAAGTACGTCACACCACATGTAACTGGATATTCTCTGTCTCTGCCTGACTGTGGGTGTGCTGGATTCGTTAGGGTCAGCATCACCACAAGCAGAAGAGCGACGTTTTGTGATGGAAGGACAGTGGCAGGAGTTTTCAGTTTGGTTGTATTCTCATGGGACCAGTGCTACGTATGCCACCATCATTATACAGGTTGATGGGGCCCAGCAAGGTCACCCTGGAAGAGGAGGGGAGGAGCCTGAGATTGGGCCAGCAGCCATTACCATGTGGAGCCACAGTCCCTGTATTGTGAATGAAAACCAAGTCATAGTTATAATCAGTGCTAAGGCAGAGAAGCACATATGGAGGAGTCTGGGCAGGGGACACACCCCTATCAAATCCTAGTGTTCCCACATGAAAGCGGGGTCTCTGCACCCACTTCCTGACCCACTGTAAGGACTGGTAGCTCATTAGTGAGGCAAGGGCTAGCACCTCTCTGTCTGCACTTGCTAGATGAAGCCTCAGCTGTTCCTACTAGGATTCTCAGTGCTCCTGGTGTGATGTCATCCAGGGGACCTCTAAGGCCTGAGACAACAGCCTTAGACAGATAAAACCCTTGGAAGTTCAAAGGGCAACAGTTGCAAAGTCACAGGGAACACAAGACACCAAGATGCGATGGTGGGGGAAAAACAACCTTTTTTCCTCAAAATAAATAAATGAAAAAGAATCTATCAGTTTACTACACTGGATCAATAAGTCCCAGCACAGTGGCTGTGGGCTGAGCTGGGCAGCATGCCCTGACGCCAAGCATGTTAAATCATGTAAATGACACAAGCTGGTCTGCTGGGACTGGGAACGGCTCAGTGACAGCTGCTGCTTATGAAATGTCAGTGTGGGGGGATCAGTGACCAGAAGGCGTGGGCTGCCAGGAAAAGGTCGGAAGCCACGCAGAAGCAGAAGGGGGAGTCTGGAGTCACCTGCAAATGAGAGGCTTCCTGTCCACAGCCAAGCTGAGATGTACTGTCTCAGAGCAAGGCAGAGGCAGAGCCAGGCTGGGGCTCCATGCCCCCCTGAGCTGTTTTCTGTCACATAATGGGAACATAAGGGCAGGCACTCTATTAGCAGCCAAGGGACAGAAGTTTGGAGGACAGGGGTATTCAGTAGGGGAACCTGAGAGAGACCAAGGGGCATAGCCCTTAGGAAGGGCTCAAAGGTTCATCTGCTGCTGGGGGCCTCAGCTTCCCCCTTGGGAAAGCCAGGGCTTTCTCACACAAGCTGCTAGCAGACAGAATCCAAGTGTCAGGAATGTCTTGTTTGGCCCACTCAATATTTTTAAAAATATCCACATTCATTGTCAACATTTAAAAATAAGAAGTGCCTCATCAAACTCCAGCTTTCTGAAGTTCATTTGCAAATTGGGTGGGTGTGGCATAATGAGCCCAAATCCTCACATGGCCACAGAGGTTGGGCCAAGTTAAGCCAGGGTTACCTCCTAACAGAGCTCTGACAGGGGACACAGACCACATCGGGCACCTCAGCTCTTCATGGCTCCTCCCTGAGTTTACAGCCCACATGACAGGCCTAACCCTGACACTACAGGGGCATGGATTTCTTTTTCTGTGTCTGGTTATTGCTCAGTTGATCATCCACACACACACTGGATCTCCTAAGATAGCCCAGGCTGTCTCAAATCTGTGACCTTCCCACGTCAGCCTCCCAAACTCTATGATTGCAAGTGCACCCCTACTCTTGACTCTGGTCCCAGCACTTCAAGGCTCTGGGTGAATGAAATGGGGCAGAAAAACAGGTTCTCAAAGGCATCAAGAAAGTGTCACACAGGGCTAGGAGTGGGGCTCAGCTGTAGCGAGTACTTGTCCCCGCATGAGCAAGGCCCTGGATTCTCTCTCCAGCACCATGAAGTTTCCAGAAAGCAATCCAGCCCTTGTGACAGACACTTGGACTTCACACTGTGGACTTCATTTGTAGATGCATCCATGCTGTTTTACGCCACCAGGCTTCTTCAAAGTCATCTCCTCCATGACGTCCCTCTGGCCCACCCTAGCCTCAGAAGTGCTCCCAGGTAGACCCCTGCGTAAAGAAGGGGTCTTGATCCTTCCTCTTGGTGTATCCTGTAGGGGAAGAGCCTCAGTACACAGGAGGTCTTCAGGAGTCCCCTTTCCTCTCTCAGCAGCCACCACTGAACAAACTGGTTTGTCTCCAACAATGCTCTCCCTCCTCAGAGGCCACAGTCCCTGTCAGTTCTAAACCATCTCTGGCAGACGTGCCCTTTAGAAGGGGCTCTGCTGGAAGCTGAGGACAGTCGCAGAACATCTGAGGCCTGTCACTGTGACCTTGGCCTTCAGTACTAGATGACAGCAATTGCTCTTTCTCTTCAGGCCCCATATGCTGACTTGGGGAACACACCACTGCCTCGTGTGCTGGGACTGGATGGTGGGGAGGGAGGAGGCAGGAGATCACAAGGCCAAGGTTGAGCTCTGGCCCCACAGGCAGGCCTTCATCCTGCTCTCAGGTCACCCTGGCTGCGATGCCTGCCTCCCAGCCTCCTGTTTCTGTCTGTGACAGAGGCAGGCAGAGAATTTCAAGGAGTCCTGAGGGCAGGCCTCTGGGCTTATGTGACTTTGTGCTCCTTCCCCTGACTTCTCCTGCTCCTTCTTTCCTTCTGTCCTTTTCTGTCTCAATTTTTATCCCCCTTTTCTCTTTACAGCTACCTAAGATATTCTTAAATTTATAATTCAATGCCATGGCCATATTTTTAAAGAATTAAGATCCTTTTTGAGACTTGGCCAGGCCAGGACCACATTCCCTCTGGTGGCCAATGGCCAGGGCTGAGTGGCAGCTGGCTGAGCATCCAGCAAGAGAAGCAACCCACAGTGTGAACAGACAGATCGTTCTGAGTTACAGCTGGAAGAAGCCATGTGAGAGAGGAAAAGCAGGTGTGCACAGTCAGCGATGGAGCTCAGAGGCCCTTAGGGAGTTGGGAGGATGAGGTCAGCAGGGCATGGTGAGAAACTCCCTGGACCTCATGGACACCAGTTGCTCCCATGCCACCTGTTGCAGGTCTGGTGTGGAGGAACGGAACTCTTTCCTTGTCCTCGTTAGTGTTTGCTTGTTTGTTTTTGTTCACTTGACATAGCCAGAGTTATCTGGGAAGAGGAACTTCAGTTGTGAAAACACCACCATCACATTGGCATTTTCTGGATTACTATTTGATGTGGGAGGGTCCTCTGGGTAATGATGCCTGGGCAGGTGTTCCTGGGCTGAGGAAGCCATGGGGAACAACCAGTAACCAGTGTTCCTCCCAGGCCTCTGCATCAGTTCCTGCCCCCAGGTTCCCACCCTGGCTTCCCTCAGTGATGCGCTGTGATGCGGAAGCGCAAGCCAAATAAACCCTTTCCTCCCCAACTTGCTTTTGGTCCTGGTGTTCATCACAGCAATAGAAACCCTAATGAGGACATCCTGCAATCCAGCTCAATGCCTACTTGCTGTGTGGTCTATGTGAGTGACCTCGCCTCCCTGAGCACTATAGTAGAGATTTAGTGAGACACAAGAACAGGAAAGCCCAGGCTTGGCTCTTGTTGGACCTAGAATCTTCTCACTGCTCCCTTTTTCAGAGGAGAGCATAGAGACTGGAAGAGGGGGCGAGGTGGAGAAAACTCAAGTCTCTGGTTCCAGGAAGCCAGGTAGAGTGGGTAGCAAAGGACATATGGGCTATCTAGCAGCTGGAGGCCAAGCCAACTATGGCCTCTGCCCTTTGCCCCACTGTGACCCTCTTGCTGTGACCTGATGGATCCAATCCTTCCGAGTGCCAAGGCAATGTCCCTCCTCACTAACCTGGTCTGAGAAACAGAAGCCACTGTGCCTGTTAGAACTGAATTATAAGTGGCTCCCTCAGGCTTGTGTTTTGGGCAACTTCCCCTGGGTAGTTTTGGGAGACTGTAGAACTTTTAGAAGGCAATCCTTAGCCAGAAGTAGCTCACTAGGATGAGGCCTTTGAAGGTAATACCTGCCCCTGGTTCTAGCCTCCCATTGTACTTGAGGCCCACCAAGATGTGAGCAGCTTCCACCGTACAGTTCCACCACCATGAATTCATCAACAGTGCCTTCTCTGCCGCAATTGGTGGAAACGCCCTGAAACCAGGAGCTAAAATATGGTTTCTCTCCCTTAGGTTGTTTCTGTCGGTGTTTCGTCATGGCAGTGAGGAATGATACCAAAGCTGAAGAGAACACATCCCAAGCCTAGATCCTGCATCAGCACCATAGGCGCAGAAGAAATGGACCTGGCCCTGCTCCCCAGGAGCACCAAACTGAACAAGTGGGTCCCACTCCATCATGGTCATTACTATGTCAGCCAGGAGAGCCAGTCACCATAGCTGCACTCAACAGACAGCAAACATGCATCTCCATCACCACCCCGTGTGCGTGAGGAAACTGAGGTTAAGTGCCAAGCCCAGGACTCCAGCCAACAGGCAGCAGATCTGGAACTCCCTCCAGAGGGAAGAGACAGTGTTGGGATTTGCATGCTGCTTCCTGTGCCTAGAAGCATGTGGGCACGAGACCTAAACCTTACAGGGCCTGGGCTGCTTTATCTGAATGACAGAGCCTCAGTGGGGCCTTTCAGGAAACAACAAAATACATGAGAAGGTTCCCAGGATGCAGGGAGCAAAGGCTAAGGCCACTGTGGGGCAGACTGCGGAGCCAGTGGAGCCAGTGTGGCAGTGAGGACAAGAAGGAAGTGACTGATCTTGCTAGAGAATCCCCAGGGGGATTCCGCCACAAGGACAAGAGGAGAGCCAGAAAAGTTGAACTAGCTAGATGAGGAACTGAAGGCTAGTGATCTTGAACTCGTCACTGTCCCCCCACCCCGCCTCCCCAGTGCTTGGATGATAGGCAAACTCATCATGCCTCACTGCTAGATCAGGATTATTCTGGTCCAGGGGACATTGGCCTGGAGGGAAAACAGTACCATTGTGTGAGTGTGTATGCACACATGTGTGTACATGTGCAAGTGTATGTAGGTGTGTGTGTGCGCGTGTGTGTATCACAGGGAGGGGGATCCCGTCTGGCCTGTCAGCCACCCTGTGCCAACCCTGGAAGGAGACAGCATCTTTCTTCTTGCCCTCTCCCTGCCACCCCCACCTGGACCACAGGATCCCGGCTTTATCACTCTGGTAGAGAAGTTTAAAAATATCCAGACTCCCTAGCTTAGAGTTTGCTCTCTCATCTGGAGGCACCCACAAAGCTTTTGCCAATAAAAATGGCATTTCCTTTGGTGTTTATAAAGATCAAAGTCCCAGGGAATAAGCAGGCTGGCGGGCTTTGAGAACAGCGGCTTCCCAGCGCCTGAGGTTTGAGGTTTCAAAAAAAGGAAGTTTTTTAAGGAGGCCCAAAAGGTTAGGTTTCCAGACAGTTCACAAAAGAAGGAGCCAATCCAGTTAAGATCAGATGGAAAAATAGATCCGACCTCAGTAGTAATAAAATTTAGATTAAAATCCCATGAGGCAGCTCTTGAAGCAGGCCTATTAAGCGAAGCTTTTTAAAGATGAACTCTAGGAGGCGGAGAAGAGAGAGTGGCCTTCCCTTGAAGAAACATTTATTTCTCTAGTTTCCCAGGTCCTCTGCAGATAGGGCCAGGTCACCTGTCACCTATGCTGGCCACCACCTTGGGCACCCTTGTTCTTGACTGCTTCTTCTGGAATGTTCTTTTGTCTCATCCTTCTACAGCTGGTTACTTTTCTCCACTTGGGTCTCAGTTCAATTCTCAACTCCTCTGAGAAGCTCTAGATGGAACCCAACTCACCTGCCACCCTGCTGGGCATTCCCCACCAAGACATCTTGGCTGTCCCTCTACTGCCTTCCCTTGCTTTGGCTTTTCCATCTGTGAAGCTGGAGTTTCTATTGGTCCTTCCTTCTTCACAACTCCAGGGACGCAGGTAGGCCCTGACAGCCTGCCTGATCGGCCTCCACTCTCTCTCCACAATGCTCTGGGCAGCCCCACAATGGTCCTGGGAAGACAAAACTAGCTTTTCCTTCCAGGGACCACACTCACAGGATTTTGTGCCCTTGTGTTCAGGGAGCTGGTTCCAGGGTGGGATTCTGCCCAGGGTAGGATGGGGAACCACTATTTGGCTCAGGACTGGGCACATGACTGAAGCTGAGCCAGTCAAGGCCCAACCTGACTTCTGGGAAACAGTAGGCTCCCCTTCCCACTAGAGATGACTAAACTGGGAAGGGGGAGCTGAAGCTGCAGTGGGCACCTCTGTCCTCACAGAATATGCCCTCGGGAAGCTGGTGCAGGGAAAGGCGTGGTCAGAGCACCTGGATGCAGCTGTGCCTGAAGGGGCCTGGCATAAGCCTTTGTGCAGGCTGTTAGCAGAGTCCTCTACAGTCCAAGTAGCCTTTGCTGGCCTTTGTTGTCCCTGTAAGGATGTCTATCACAGCTCTGAATGTCTGCTTGCTGGCCAGTCTGCCTCCTGGGGAGCATCTCTACCGCTCCATCTGATGTTGCTAGCCACAGTGCTGACTAAGCCACCAGGGAAGACAGANACAGGCCTCCAGAGGGGCCTGAGTGGAGGGGCTGCTCTGTCAGTTCCAGAAGCTGCAGACTGTGATCTGAGCAATTAACCTTTCTGTGGAAGCCAAGGCCAATTACATCCTGGGGATGTCTGGGCATCTGCAGCTGACCAAAAGCCTCAGCCTGCCTTGGTTCTTACAGGCTGAACACAAGGCAGTCATCTCCCACAGCACGTGCTGCCGCCTGGTTTGTTTGTACCTTCCACCGGCTCCTCCCTCTTTCCTGTTCCACACACTGTCCTCAATGACCTCTGCACGTCAGCTTTCCCCTGTACTCTTTTGTCCAACACTTCCAGACTTCTTGTGGTGGGGACTGCAAGTGTGTTCCCCAAGTTCTCCACTCTCTGGTTGGGCCCAGAACCCCACCTTTGGTCTCAGTTCTATGACTTGTCTCAACCAGGACATTAATGGGACAGGAACACCTTGCAAAACTGATGCTGTGCTGACCATCACTGATGGCTTTATCTCCACCCAGGACAAACCTGAGTTAGCCCATCAATGGCTGAGTGACCAGATCCCCCTGAGAGCCAGTCTATGCCCCCAAGAGCAAGCCAGCAGAAGCCTCTACCCAGCTTTGTCAGAAGCTTTAGCAATACAGACTCAGCCTTGCACACCTCTAAGGGATGTGTTTGTTACATGGCATGAGTATGTCTGTAGATAGCTGATACATTTTCTAGGTGCCTGGGCTTCCTCCAGCTGTCCAGATACTCTTTATTGGCCTAAAATGCCTTTCCTGTCCCAGCTGTGATCAGTGCCATAGCCCATGCAGCTACAGGGCAATGGAACACTGGAGAGTGGATCAGTTAGAAAGACCAGAGGTTTATTTCTTAGGATTTTGGAGGCTGGAGTCTGAGATCACAGGGCTGGCATAGAGTGAGACCTTCTCCCTATGTTATCCCATCTGGAAATGAAGGGACAGAAGGGAGTGGCCTCACCACAGAACTGAAGTCCTCTGACTAAACACCTCCCCAGAATCCCTCCTCCCTGCTCAGTTCTAAACTTGAGAGTTTCTGGAGGGACAAAAACAATCCAGTCACAACTGCACACTTGCCCGGCGAGGCTTCAGTACCCTCTTTCCACCCCACCACAGCAGCCTCCAGCTTACTAGTCTATGCCCTCATGGTGTTTCTGTGTCGAATTGGGCTACTCCAGAGTGTGGCTGTATCCCAGCCAAAACACAGCTCTGAGGATTTGGGCTTCATTCTCTAATTCCTGGTTTCCTCATCAGAACATGGTATCACAGGTGGGACTTCATGGCACTCTATTGTGCCCCGTGTGTCCTGCAAGGATTTGCCCCTCACCTCCTCCATTACCTGCCTTAAGCATCGTTACCAGCCTGGAGCATCTGATGGTGAACTAACATTCCCATCCTTCCATCCACTCCCCCTGCCCTGCCCTGTGCACTTTCACACCAGGATCAGTGTAAGATGGAAGGAGACAAATGGTTCCCTTCAGGGGAAATACCGCTACCAAAAGTTAGCACAGGCACCCCTTGGTGTCCACAGGGCTGGGCTCCAGATTTCCTGGGACACCAAATTTTCATGAACGCAGGCACATCCTCACATCCACATGAGCACTTGGGCGTCTGATGTATGGACAGAAAGGTACTACCATACTGCGTTACCAGAGAATAACAACAGAGTTTTGGAGTTGCAATGTATGTTGAGACAAGGTCTTACCGTGCAGCTCAGGCTGCCCTTGAACTCACATCCCTCCTGCCTCTGCTTATGATTATAGCTATGCATCTCAACTTCTGGAAAATGTTGGAGCTACGGTTGGCTGCAGGTGCGGGGGCTGTGTTTATGAGCACCTCCTGGATCGCTGCGCTGTTTTCATTCTTGGTCGACCGCAGTTGACATATCACAAGAACCTCAGCTTGCTGTGTGTGGCCATTATCCACGGTATAAAATGGGGAGTACCAAGGCCCTGACAGTTCATGGGCTTCCTCATAATAATGAACCGCGGACGCAGGTCCTGAATCCAACTACTTGGTCCCAGAGTTTCTGAGTCCCAGGCTGAAGGGCGTTTGTGGGGGATGGGCTCTGAGGGTGTGGGGTGTGTCTTGCAGAGTCCAGCATGCTACTGCACTCGAACCACACACCTGCTTCCCAAGCACAGGCAGGTTCATGCACACTCAATCAGCTACACAAGTGGGACCAGGCATCAGTCTCCTCAAACTTGCCAGCCTGTGTCCTAAGTCTCTCAGGCAAGAACAATGTATGGCCATTTTTCCCCACAATGGCTGCCTGACACCCCCACCCCCACCAGCCTGAACAGACTCTGCTCAACATAACAACTGGTCCTCTCCCACTTGCTCCCTTCACTCCAGGCTGCTCTCTTCTTGTTGCTGGGTGGTACTTCACTCATTCCTCTGCCTCAGAGCCTTTGTATGGCAAGCTGTTCCTGAAGCACTGAGTATCTTCCCACAGTGAGGCTCACTTGCTGTGTGGGCCTGTGATGGAAGGGAAGGAGGAATGGATCTGCAGGAGGGGAGAGATTTGGGGGTACTGGGGGAGTAGAGGAAGAGGAAACTGCAATTGGGATGCACAAAGAAAAAGAAAAAGAAGGGAAGAAAATGTCCTGTAGGGAGTGGTACTATTAGGGATGTGGCCTTGTTGAAGTAGGTGTGGTTTGCTGGAGGAACTGTGTCACTGGGGGTGGGCCTTGAGGTTTCAGAAGCTCAAGCCAGGTCTAGTGGCTGACTCTTCCTTCCTGCTGCCTGAGGACCCAGATGCAGACTCTCAGCCCCTCTCCAGCACCATGTCTGCCTGTATGCCACCACGCTCCCGGCCATGACAATAATGCACTAAGCCTCTGAACTGTAAGCCAGCCCCAATGAAATGGTTTCCCTTATGAGAGTTGTCATGGTCACGGTGTCTCCTCACATCAGCAGAAACCCTAAGACAGGGCTCAAGCTGGGGATATGTCCATCTCCACAAACCCAATGAGGGTCAAACTTCATTGACTCTCCAGTTCACCTCCCATGCACCCACCCAGGCTGCCAGCAAGCCTCGGGGCCGCGCCATGCCAGCTAAGACTGGCGTTGACGGTCAGGTCTAGTCCTTATGTCTCAGAACACACTGAGTTTCAAGGTGTCAGGGGCATAGTCGGTGGCAGCATGGAGAGGGAAAGTTGCCTGGGTCTGAGAGCAGTGGGTGTGGGCAAGAATGCAGAGCAACCTGTGAGGGGGCTAAGGACTGGGACAGCCACTCTGACCCCGTCTAACTTGGCCTCGTGTTGTTAAATGTGCCCATTCCCCAGGCTCGACAGCTTAGCCTTAGTCATGCAACATGAACTCTGGTGCTGTAACACAGGCTCACAAGATTAAAATACAAACAAATACCAACCAAACAACAACAGAAATGCCCCGAGCAAATACCAACCAACGGTAGATGGCATGTCTAGACTGCAGCTTAGCGGTAATGTGGAATAATGTGAGCCACAAAAACAACAAGCAGATCATGGCCAGGGCCCTCAATATGGAGAAATCCTAAGGAAATCATGTAGATTCATCATGGAATCACGTGTGAGCCACGCATGTTCTATCCAGAGTCCAAACAGAAGTGACACTTTGCAGGGTGTTTATTAGAATGAGGATGAAGGTGAGAAACAGATCATGGTGAGGGCTCCTTGGAAGGAAGTGGGTGAGAATGGGGGACCTGGGGCCTCCCAGCTAAGACTGGTGGCTTGCTACCTAAAATGGTGATTCACTCATCCTTATTGCTGGTACTTAAGACTGAGTCTCATAAATATTCTTTTGTACCTATTCTAATATTTAATAAAGTTCATTTCTTGAAGGCAAATAATGTAGGTAGGCTGCTGCAGGAACTGGCAGTGGGTGTGGGGAAACACAGCCTGGATTTGGTTGCCTCCTGTTGTGCAAATAAAGTTTTATCAGAACACACCGGCTGCTTTACGTATTAGCAGAGGCTGCTTCAGAGTCCAAGGGGCGCAGTAGATGATTCCAGCAGAGACGGTGGTACCTGTCTTTACTGTCCAGAGGAAACAAGCAAAACAAACAATGGGAGAAAAAAATGTTTCCCAATGAGAATGTTTCA
The DNA here is from genome assembly GCA_001685075.1 of Bramus lutescens. Taxonomy (NCBI): domain Eukaryota; kingdom Metazoa; phylum Chordata; class Mammalia; order Rodentia; family Cricetidae; genus Bramus; species Bramus lutescens. The sequence goes on along the minus strand of LOEQ01000665.1, from coordinate 431,479 downwards.
AACAAGAGCAATGAGCCAGACTCACAAGCTGAACTAAATTATATTTTTCTACACTTTTTTGAGGTCTAGGGATCAAATCCAGGGCCTTGTGGAAAGCATCCAAGTACTCTGCCATTGAACTACATCTCTAGCCCTATTGTATCATCATTTTGAGACGGGATCTTGCTCTGTAGCCCCTGCTGGCCTCAAATACCAATCCACCTGCCTCAACCTCCTGAGCAGATGGAACAGGGAACAGCAAGCCTGCATCATCTCCAGCTTCTCCTTATTTTTAAGTTTAAAAGTCATGCACATTTGCACTGGTTGTTGTCTGTCAACTTGACACTAACTAGAGTCACTGGGAAGTGGGAACCTCAGCTAAGGTATGCCTCCCTTCGAGTGGCCTGTGGACATGTCTGTAGGGGCATCTTCTTAATATTGATTGATGTGGAAGGGCCCGGCCCCCTGCAGGAGGTACTACCCTTGGGCAAGTGGGCTTGAGAAATACGAGAAAGATGAACCTGAGCAAGCCAGTAAGCGACATCCCAGATGGTTCCAGTCTCTGTTCCTGTCCTGGCTTCCCTCAGTAATGGACTATGATCTGGATGTGTGAGTCAAACAAACTCTTTCCTTCTCTAGTTGCTTTTGGTCATGATGCTTATACAACAATAGAAAGCAAACTAATATAACACTCATGGCAAAAAAAAAAAAACAATCTGGGGGAAAAATTCCACAAGCATGGAAAAACACAGGACGGTCTTCCTCCTCTGGATCCCACTGCCACTGCTGGTGGATGGAGGCTACTTCCTCCCAGTGCCCAGGGGCCATGCCCTATCCCCACCACTACCCCCGTATTCAGAGATGCTGATCATGCAGCCTGTACCCTGTCTCTTTTCCTTAATATCATCTCAGGGCATTTTTATGTGTCACTTAATTACATTCCATTTTTGCTATGATAAATAATGATGCAATTAGTGGCTGCGTACACATGTCTCGGTTGACACTATGAAATATCATAGAGTCATCCAAAATGAATTTTTGAAGGCATCTTAATGATATAAAGGCTGTCACGGCTGCATTATCGATTCCCACAGGATGCCCTGAAATAATGTGAATGGGTTGGCCATGGGGAAGAGCGTGAACTTGGTGCAGTAGCAAACAGAACACTCTGTAGCCATTAAGCCTGACGATCAGGAGTGAGGAACCCTCTCGGATTCTCCACTCCCTCGCCTACTGAGAGTCAGGCCTCCCAGAGTTCCTGGGGGAGTACTTGGACAAGGGGGGGAGATTTGGGAACAGGCACTAGGGCCTCTTGCATGCTAGGCAAGTACACTGAGTTGCACCCTAGGCCAAGGGGAATTTGGAAGGCAGCTGAGCACAAGCGAGCCTGGTGTTGGAGTGGTGTTATGTCAGCTGGCTGCTATTACAATGTTAGCTGCAGCAGCACAAACAATAAGATATGCATGGATGGGAATGAGTCTGTAACTAGATAAGTGTGCCTGGCCCTGCTCCTGCCAGCTAAATATTTTGACAATTGTTCCTGGCCACACCCATCCTGGCATGAAAATACCAGGGTCAGTTGATAAGCCACCCACAAGCGGGTGCTCCGTGTCACCAACAGTCCTATGATCATTGAAGGACCGACCTTGGTTCGCAAGGGGTTTGGAAGAGAATTGTAATCAAGGAAGGTTCTGGAAACTGCAGACCAGACAGATTTTGATCAGTGCTGAAGAGAAGTGGAGGAAGCCGAGAGGGGGACAATTGTGGAGAGGGGACTCAAGAACAGAGCACCTGCCCTACCCCTGCTCCTAGAGGATGTGTTTATGCCCATGGCAACATATTGGATTGGAAATTTTCCCAGGAAATGGGGTGCAGGGTCAGAGAGGGGGCAGTGGGTCAGGCAAACTGATGATTCTGTGAGTGTGTGTGCGTGCGTGCATGCGTGCGTGTGTGTGTGCCACCTTTCCATTCTGTTATAAAAGAAATATTTGAAAGCACTGGGAGGTGGTGGTGCATGCCTTTAATCTCAGTACTTGGGAGGCAGAGGCAGGTGGATCTCTGTGAGATCAAGACCAACCTGTTCTGAGTTCTAGGACAGCTAGGGCTACACAAAGAAACCCTGTCTCAGGAAAATAAATATATATATTTGAAAGCAAAGACATCCATGCAAGTAGGTGGCTTTGTGGGGCCACAAATAAAGATTGGTCCTTTAAGACAGCTGCAAGACAGCCTGTTTCTTCGGCCCAGGCCCCAAGTGCTCACCATTCAGTCCACAGAACTCACTGAGTGCTGTGCTCAGGGAGCTGCTTAGAGTACAGAACATGGAGCTGAGCAGGAAACATGAGCTCATGCTGTCCTGGGGATACTAAAAACAGCAAGCTGTTAAAAGTTTCCTTTTTAACCATTTGCTAGGTGGGGCCCCCAGCCAAGCATCTAAAGTTCTCTACAATGCCAAGTGCCTGAGTCCTTGGCTTCAGAGGTATGACCACCAGGGCTCCCACTATCTACAGAAACTGTCCTTGGCTGCAGAGGGAGGACCACCAGGGCTCCTGTTGTCTGCAGGCTGCAGAGGCAGGACCACCAGGGCTCCTGTTGTCTGCAGGCTGCAGAGGCAGGACCACCAGGGC
>LOEQ01000665.1:405350-419400 GCA_001685075.1 Bramus lutescens | reverse complement strand
ATAGGCTGGCCCAGCCCTCGCTCTGCTCGGAGGGTTACTTGTCTATTCCCACTTGAGTCCATTTGCCCCTGCACAAATATCTACAATGTGCCTGCTGAATGCCAGGCATGGAGTGAGAGATGGAGCCGAGGTCAGAACAGCCACGGCCCCTGCTCTTAAAGAGCTCAGTTTGACAGAGGTTTCTGTCCCTCCAGGTCCCACTGCCATTCAGTACCAAAGAAACACATACAGGTCTACATTAATTATAAACTGGTTGACTTATTAGCTCAAGCTTCTTATTAACTAACTCTTACGTCTTAAACTAACCTATAATTCTTGTCTGTGTTAGCCATGTGGCTTGGTACCTTTTATCAGTGAGGCATTCTCGTTTTGCTTCCTCTCTATCTGGGTGACGACTGCAGACTGAGCCTTTCCTCTTTCCAGAATTCTCCTATTCTGGTCACCCTGCCTATACTTCCTACCTGGCTACTGGCCAATCAGCATTCTATTAAACCAATACAAGTGACAAATCTTTACAGGGTACAAGGCCATTGTCCCACAGTAGCTCAGGGTCAGTCTGGTGACAAACACAGATGGAAGCACCAGGTTTATAAAGTGCTTTGATATGAAGTACCAGCAGCCAATGGAGAGGAGGCCTTTGTAGCTGGAGGCATTAACAGAGAGCATTACCTACTGAGTCCTTCATGGTTTCCTGTGTTGTTTAAATAATGACTCTATATCATGGGCTCTGAGCCTTCCTGTAAGATTACAGACCCACCTTCCTGGTACCCTTCTCCCAAACACCCCATGCTGTCCTTCAGTACCACAGGGCCTTTGCACATTCTCTTCCCTTCCTGGACACCTTTCCCCAGCTTCATCCCCTATAAGCTCACACCTTAGTTGGCTTATAGTCATGCTTCTATCTTCTGCACAGACAATCCTCCTGGAATAGGCTTCCTGAATTCCCAGGCTAGGCAGAGTTCATCTAGAATAGCCACCTTCCAGTGAGTTTAACCTCCACACATTGGAATCTCTTATGTAGCATTTAAATAATGCTGGCACCCAGTCTGGGGCTAATTCCAGTCAATTGGAAGCTTGCGTGGTGAGGGGCTAGGTCACTTTCTATGACCCGGGCCTCAGTGACTCCAGGGTGCGGCTGCCATATGTGTCAAAGCCTGGGTTTTCTGGGCACTGACATCATTTTTAGGGTTGCTTTATTCAAGATGGCCACTCCTGCTATAGGCTAGATGGTCCAGAGACTGGGAATTGGCCCACTGCACCTCCTATAGTGACCAATACTGCCAGTACCAGATGAAGATGCTCTCTGTGATTAGGGCTTACATGCATGGTGACTCACAAAAACCCCATAACATGGCTTATGGCTTGAATCTGCAGTGCCTGCCACATACTCCTGTACTGATGGTTGTTTCCAGCAGGTATCTAGTGAGACTGTGAGACCTGTAGGAAGAGGGTTCTGTCTGAGGGAAGTAGGTCCTCCAGGCCTGTGAAGGTTCCATGTGGCCCCTGGTTCTGGTCTTGCCTATTACCTGGTCAGCTGTGATGTGAACTGCCTTCACCACACACTCCTACCTCTACAAACCAAACTGCCCCACCATATCCTGCCCTACATGGTGGGTGGAACCTTCTGAGACCATCAACCAAGATAAATTATGTCCTTCCTGAATCACTCCTGTCAGGTCTTGTTACCATGACACAATCATGTATCATGCCTGTGGGAAGGCCTATTGGCCCCTTTTGGTAGATGAGGAGACATAAGACCCAAGAATTTATAAGGAAGCGAGTCTTAGAAAGTAGAGCCCAGTCCCACCTGAACCTAGGCCCTGCCTGTCAGGACACCCCCTAACTGCCTAGCTCTCTAGTATGCCGCAAAAGACTTCTACTAAGATGCCCTGCGAGATGTGAGACTCTGCTGTGCCATATTTGGTCTTCCCTGACCTGCAAGCCCCTCTGATGACTCCCAGCTCTGTCCTAAGGCAAGCAAAATCCATAGATGAGTTTTGAGAAGCCCAAACAAAGCTGCAGTCACTCTGACAGAGGCCTCATAGCCTCGCACCAGGAAAAGCCTCTAATTGGATTCCATTCAGTGGCTGTCAGCTTCCCGCGGATACTGTGCTGATGGCGGCTGCGTGGTGAGTGGCTGGGTCAGGGGGTCGCTGCACAGGCTGGCTCCCCAGCACCCAGCAGCTAAGCATTTAACCTGAGTGGCTTTGACATGGGTCAGAAGCTCAGTCTGCTAGTTCAGTTCTAGCTTCTAACTGCATTGGGACTGGCCACGGGTGGCAGCCAACTGCAGTATTCCTCCTTCCCCGCTTCCCTCCTCACGAGGTCTCTGCTCAGCACAACAGTGAACACAGAATTTCTGAGGAGCCTGTGGAGGTCTGTGGTTCTCCTACAAGAACGCAGCATGCAACCAGGCATGGTGCATGTGCTGCTGTGATTCCAGCACTCAGGATTCAGGAAGATGATGAGTTTTAGGCCACCCAGGGCTACTTAGAGAGCTCTAGGCCACCCTGCGCCGCATAGCAAGTTCCAGGCCAACCAGCCAGACCTTGTCTCCAAAAGAAAATAGCAAAAGAAGAGCTGAGATGAGGCTCTAGCAGCGGGCTTGCCCGGCATGGGCAAGGCTCTCCACGCCCAGAACTTCAAACCAATGAAATAGAGAGCATGTTCTATTTTCTACACAGATCGACCAGGGACGCTGCTGCTCAGGACACAGGCTGGGTGTGTCCCTATTCAGACCTCCAGCTGCTGCTCAGTGCCTGCATTTCTTTGACATCTCTGATGTCAGTGCAGACTCAAGAGCCACCACACTGGTGGACAGACAGGGTACTAGGAAGAAAATCCTAGTCAGAGAGTAGGCTAGCCCTTAGACTTTTCCCTTCTGCTGCTAACAACCAACAATTCTCCTCAGGAAGCCTCTTCCATACCCAGTCCCTGTGGTTGGGACTGGCCTTACTCCCAACTTGAGAAAAGTCACAGACTCTGACCGGGCCAATCAGTGTTTTGAACTCCTCGATGACGGTGATGGGTTCAGCAAAGGTACACAGCCCAAGTCAACCAATGAACCCCAGTCATGGGAACTTCTGTGGGTACCCTTCTCCTGGGGTTGATGCGTGTGCCCTCCAGAGGCCCTGCACCTTCTGGAGACAGCTTCCCTGAGAAGGAAGCCAGGGCAGAAGACCCACAAGAACCGGAACTGAAAAGAGATACATCGCACGGAGCATTTGGGTTTGATCCAATCATGCCTGGAGGGTGACTTTCATTTACTTGAGCCCATGTATTCTTTGTTTTCCTCTCAAACTACCAGATCTGTGTTTCTGTTGTGTGTAACCGGGCTGAAAAGCTAGTGAGAAGGCACAATCAGAAAAGTGCTTGGTTTCACAAGCACAAGATCTCAAGTTTGTATCCCCAGCACCCATATAAAAAAGTTGGACAATTCCATGTACATCTGTAACCCCAGTGCTGGAAGAAGGGATGACAGGCAGATCTCTGTAGCTCAGTGACCAGACAGCTGCATTGAATCCATGAGTTCCAGGGTGAATGAGAGACTGTCTCTAAAAATGAAATGGAGTGACTGATGGGGTAGCACACACCTTCAATCCCAGCAGTCAGAAGAAAGAGGCAAATGGATACGTGTGAGGTCAAGGCTAGCCTGGTCTACATAGTGAGTTCCAGACCAGTCAGGATTATGCAGTAAGACGTTGTCTTAATACATAAGAAAGAGAGAGAGAGGGGAAGAGGAAGAGGAAAGAAGGAAGGAAGGAAGGAAGGAAGGAAGGAAGGAAAGAGGGAGGAAGTAAGGAGGAAGGAAGGAAGGAAAGAAAGAAGGAATGAAGGAAGGAGGAAGGAAGGAAGGAGGAAGGAGGAAGGAAGGAAGGAAGGAAGGAAGGAAGGANNGGAAGGAAGGAAGGAAGGAAGGAAGGAAGGAAGGAAGGAAGGAAGGAATAGAGGAAAATGCCTAGTGTTGCTGTTTATTTGCCTCATGGTGGTGAGGGGAAACTGAGAACAGATTCTGGTCACATGTCCCAGGGCCCCAGGGCCCCAGTGCACAGAAAGAGAACGAAGAGGACTGGGCAAAGTGCACTTCCTTCAGTGTGCCTTCAGCATGATCGACTTTACCCACTCACACGCACTGTAGCCTCAGTGTCTTTCACAGACACTCTGCAATTAGCGGTGTCCAAGGTCTGGGACTTCCTGGGAATGTCAGGTAGAGAATCAGGTGTGGGCCATTGCTGCTCCTCAGCTGGTGCTGAGACACACGTGATGGCTTCCTCCAGTGTGTGTGTGTGTGTGTGTTTGCGTTTATGTGTGTGCCAAAAATAAGTGTCAGATGTCTTTCTCTGCTGCTTTTCACCTTACTCTTGGAGATAGGGTCTCTCACTGAACCTAGGACTTGCCTATTTGGTTAGTCTGGCTGGTCGGTGGGCTCCAGGGATCTGGAGGTCATGTACTACTCTTACTGGTTCCTCCTTGCTGTCATACTGGACCACATGGCTGCCCTGACACCCCCTTTATAACTTCACTCAGAAGACACCATCATGGTGGAGACTTCCCCAATGCTTATGTTTCTAGTGGACCGTCTCTGCGTCATTTCCTGATTGGCACATACACAAGCTAATGCTCCCGATGTGTAAGAGTCTGTCATGGCTTATGCTATGGTGTGAGTACATCATGTCCCAGTAACCTCATGAACTAGGGTTTGTTTGTTAGCTTGTGGTCCTTGAGGAAGGAGCCAGGTCCCAGCATTTGTGATATATCATTACTATGAAATTAGTAAGCAGGATGAGGCAAAGCTGTGTTGGAAGAAGTAGGCCAAAAGGATGTGTCTTTGGAGACTGAACTGCATCCTGGCCCCTTCCTAGACAATCCTTCCTATCTACAAAGAAGTGAAGAGCAGCCTCCCCACTGACACAATGTTCTACCCCAGTACATGTAACCACATAGTCCTGGATTAAACCTGTTGAATCTATGAGCCAAAAGACCCCATCCTTTCCACTCTACCCCACACTGCCCTTCTCCCAGTGTTTGGTTATGGCGTAAAAGCTGACAATGGTAGTTTGTCTGGCTCCCCATTCTGGAATGCAGGCCTGGGAAGGCAGGGCAGCTGAGCAATGCTGTCTCCTCAGGGCCAGTGTTGGCCAGCTCTAAGCAGGTACCATGCTGTAACCACACAGACTGAACGAAGAGAGGAACCAGACAGGTCTGTCATTTTGTCATCCCTCGGGAGATATCCAAGGACCAAGGATTCCATGTGGCGCAGATGCTGATCACACCATGGGCCTGACTCACATGTTCGTCTTGCTCTTTTCTTGATCAGCAAGGCAATCTGAGGAGGGCACCAGGAAAGGCTTTGCCATTCTTCCCTCCATGCCATTCATAATGAAACAGATATGGTTGACTATATCCATGAGTCCCAAATTTGTAGATACAAACAACCACATATCGAAAATATACTCTTAAAAGCATCGTGCCCATAACTGAGCATGTGCAGTATGACATCAGCTCACTGGCACTGTCAGCCACCTCGAGACAATTTTTCAGGTGCAGGAACATGTGTGTAGGTTGTGCATACATGCTGTGCTGATTTATATAAGGTAATGGAGCAGTCTTGGAATTTTTTTATGGGGGCTCCTGCAGCTAACCCCCAGATATCAAGAAAAATCTATCATATGACATCTGTGTCTTCATTGGGGTTCTTTGTGGGACCAATCAAGGACAAGTTTCCCTGCTCGGTGCTGCTAATTAAGGTTAAATAATTACTGCTTGAGACAAGGCAGACAAACTTGGCTTCCTCCTTGTTGAATCCCCAGCCAGTTCTTGAGCTACTGTGTCTAGATTACCAGCCGACTCCCTAACCACAGCCTTTCTCCTCAGAAAAAGTACAACGCAAAGGATTCCAGATGGGAGGACCAGGAGGGAGGACTCTGGGTGGGAGGATTCCAGATGGGAGGACCAGGAGGGAGGACTCTGGGTGGGAGGATTCCAGATGGGAGGACCAGGAGGGAGGACTCTGGGTGGGAGGATTCTGGATGGGAGGATCAGGAGGGAGAACTCTGTGTGGGAGGATTCCAGATGGGAGAACCGGGAGGACTCTGGGTGGGAGGATTCCAGATGGGAGAACCAGGAGGACTCTGGGTGGGAGGATTCCAGATGGGAGGACCAGGAGGGAGGACTCTGGGTGGGAGGATTCTGGATGGGAGGACCAGAAGGGAGGACTCTGTGTGGGAGGATTCCAGATGGGAGGATTAGGAGGACTCTGGGTGGGAGGATTCCGGATGGGAGGATCAGGAGGACTCTGAGTGGGAGGATTTCAGATTGGAGAACCAGGAGGACTCTGGGTGGGGGGGATTCCAGATGGGAGGACCAGGAGGACTCTGGGTGGGAGGATTCCAGATCAGAGGATCCTGGATTGTAGTCCCAGCACATGAAGAGATTCTCAGAGCCACTACTAATCAAGAAAATGCAAATGAAGTCATGGAGAAGCACCTTCCTGCCCTGTGCTGACTGAATGGGCACACGCAACTGGAGGAGACCCAGCTGGCTCAGGCACAGGCTTGAAAATGAAATATAGTCTTGACCTACATGATGACTTGTGGGTCAACAGCAGGATCATATATGACAGTTGTCATACAAGACAATCAGTCATGGTAGTGCACTCCTGTGGTCACAGCACTAAGGAGACAGAGGCTGGAGGGTTGCCATGAGTTCCAGGTCTACCTGGGCCACACAATGAGACCCCATCAGAGAGACAGAGGAGCTGAAAAATCCACACTCCCTTATATCATCTGCAGTCACTAGTGTGATGACACCGGGGTCAACATGTCCACGGCTCAGCCAGTCATATAAATCAGAGCAGGTAAGAGGTGTCTGTGCATTGAGCTTGGCAATGACAAGCCTCATGCCTCTGGTCCTCACTTCGCCATTATTTCTGAGAATGCTCCCAAGGCTTACTGCAAAGAGCACCCATGTTTGTGAGCAGCGGCCTCCTGTAGCTCTTGTTCTCCTGGCCTCTTGATTTCACTTTTTTCTGCAGTGCCAAGTGGAACACAAAATCTCCCTTGCTAAGCAAGTGTTCTCCACTGGTCACCACCCTAACCCTGAGCCAGTCAGCCCTGTGACTTAATTTTCCCTCAGGCTTGACTTGATCTTGTGTTTCATGCATGGCAGCCCTGGGAGCAGCAATCCCAAGGGCATTCTCACACAGGTCCAGAGAAGGACCAGCAAGAGTTTCCATGTCTCAGCACGGTGACAGGCAGTCAGAACCACTTCACTGTCTGCCACTGGAAAGGCAAGCATGTGCAGGGAATGCCCAGCGGCAGCTTCTGCAGGGTGGGGCTGGATGGCAGAGCTGTGTGAGCAGGTCACAAACACAGGGCTTGTGGAGAATAAAGAAGCAGAACGATGCCCTGAATCGCTGTTCAACAAACTCAGCATTCTCTGAACCTGAGCTGAATGTGCTGCCTGACTTCACAACATGAACACATCCCGAAGCATGCAGCATTAGAGAATTGCATCATCTTATGCACACTCAAAGGGCACTCACACACACCTGTGTGGCAGGGATCACTCACCCAATGAAGCTTTTTAATTCTTCTCTTTAGGACCAGGTCTCACCATGTAGCCCAGGCTGGCGTGGAACTTGAAATCCTCTGCCTCAGACTCCAAAGTTCTGGTATTAGAGATGGCCATTGCCATGCCTGACTTTTGGTGTGGTCTCTTGATGCATCAAGGGACTAGATGCACACAAGTGGCAGGGGGGTGCTGTTGATACAATGACATGGCATACTTTATACTCATGTGTGTGTGAGAGAGGGGTGCTGTTCTTACTAGGTATACTGTCCATGTTCATGCTAGTCTTGAAATAGTCATCTTTCTGCCCCAGCCTCCCAAATGTTAAGACTACAGGTGAACCAAAGTGCCTGGACCTAAAATTGTCTGTCTGTCTGTCTATATATCTATCCATCCAGCTATCTATCATCTATCTATCCATCCATCCATCCATTTATTGCATGCATGTATGTGTGAACATGTTTACATATCATGTTATATATGTGGAGGTCAGAGGACAACATGTGAGAGTTGATTCTCTCCTTCTACAATGTTGAGCCCTGGGATTTAATTCAGGTCATCAGCCCCAGCAGCAAATGCTTTTAACTAGCGGGTCATCCCACCAGCTCCTAAACTGGTTGTTAATAAGCAGGACTACATTCTAAAGTAACAGTAAAAGTATAGAGTAGTAACTTGTTTTGTTGTTTTGTTTTCCCTGAAACAGGCTTTATCTGTGTAGCTTTGATGCCTGTCCTGGAACTCACTCTGTAGACCAAGCTGGCCTTGAACTCACAGAGATCCACCTGCCTCTGCCTCCTGAGTGTTGGGATTTAAGGTGTGTGCTACCACCGCCCAGTGAGTAGTAATTTGTTAAACGGCACTATCTGGTGTTACCACTGTCAGGTGGGCCCTTCTTTGTGAGTACACGTCTCTCCTTTGGGCAGCCTGGCAGGTCAACACAATCATTGCCACAAACACATAACATGTTGTACCAATCACTATAATGGCCACTCATAAGGAAATAAGAAAATTTTCATCTCTCTTTAGTCTTATGGGACCACCATCACTCACATTGACCAAATATCTTCTCTTGCTGCTCCTTCCCATCCCATTAACACTGGGTTTCTGACAAGCATGGTCCCAGGAGCACGTACAGAAATGATCATGTTAAGGCTTGGAGGATCACATATTGCCACTTATCCCTCCTGTATTTTTGCCACTGCTCTGGCAGTATTCTTGGAGCAGGTACCCCAGAATAATGGAAGATGTGTAGGCTAAGCCAACCAAAACTCTACCGTGGCTCCAGACCACCCATTAACCCTTAAGCACTCACCACAGCCACCGACAGTCACAAACAAAAAAACTCAGCCTTGTTTTTGTACACTTACCACTGAGTTTGGGGTAATTTGTTACACAACCTTACTGCAAACATCACTGACTGATACACACATGATTTATCTACATCTAAGCATATGTAGAAAGAAACTCAAACATCAGAACACCTGCAAACATAAATATTTCACACAGAATTGCATGTGGCCAGTATGCTGAGGTGTGATAGGCACAGGACTGGACAAAACCATAGATTAGTCAATCCACTGGAAATACACAGTGACAAGCAGAGACTTTTGCGTTGATCAGAGAAGTAGTAGCCACTTGTTCTTTTCCCCAGAGTTTTGACCTCAGTAAAAACATGTCCATGAAGACCAGGCCCTAGAAATAACAGCAGGGAGGCACACAGTTGGTGCTTTAATAAGTAGCCAACAGGCCAGTGCCTGTGACCCAGTATGAAGGGTCCAGGGATAGGCTTGGGGTTCAGTACTGGCCAAGTGCCACCCCATCTGAAATGCAGCTGTGTTGTAGGCCAAACCCCATGTTCTGAATTCCATGGGCTAATGGTGAGAGACTGAACTCACTTAACTCTCGCTCTTCATCTCAAACAGTTTGCTAACTTCAGCCCTGAAGGGAGGCGGAGGACAAAGCCACCAGAAATGAGTGAGACAGCAAGGCAGGCATCCGCATCAAGGAGACAGCACCACATCCATAGGCAGCAGCCACCTTCCCCTCAACTCCAGCCCAAGCAGGCCTCTAGGGAAAGGAAGGGGGGAAGGCTTCAAGGTGAGGAATGAAGTTTATTTCCAGAACAAGAAGGTGTGCAGGAGACTAGGAGATGAAGAGGAGAACGGCACTCCCTCCCCAAAAGAGCTCTGGGCTTGAAGCCTGACTCTGTGGCTTCATAGCTGAGCGTAAGCAATGTGGTCAGCCTCTCTGAGCCCCAGCTTTCCTATCTGCAAAGGAAAGGCTGGGGGAACAGCTGTGCTGTGGGCTTGCTGCAAGGATTCAGGGATGGTGAGATGGGGCACACACAGCAGGGGCTCTCTGGAGCACGGGGCTTAGACCATTGCCAAGGGCTGTTGATGCCCAACGTGGTGCTAGGATTTGGCACTGAATGAAACAGGCAGGGCCCTTAAGGAGTTCAGGGTCCTGTGAAGCGAGCAAGACGGGGAAACAAGGAGACACATAAGACAGGACTCTGCAGGATTCGCAGACAGGAGGAAGTGGGGTGTGATAGGGGACGTTCTAGACAGATGACAGCAGAACTCTGGGGAGAGGACACAGAGGAGGACGGGAAGCTGAGGATGCCCTGCGGTGAGTGCCCAGAGAGCAGGGAGAGCCCCACCCTGTAACAGTGGCCACCATGTGAGCCTCCTGTGCCTCTACTTCTCTGCTGGCCTTCTATAGTCTAAATGATTAGGTTAAATAACCTTCCTTTCAGGTTTACAAATTCCAGAGCATCCAGTGACTTTCGGTTTATACGGATGTGTGAGATGAGATGACAATGGACAGAATGTATTTTTCTAAACATTTAGAGGAGCTAGCCCAGGAGGTCAATGTCGGTTGGTATATTCTGGCCAAAGTGGTGGGGGCAGGGAGTGGATACAAAGACATGTGTCCAGCAAGACTCCCACCCATGCCCCTGTTTATCATTTCTGCCCTCTAAAAGGCCTTCATATGCTGGGTTCCTCCAGATGGTGCTGGGTGCTGGGAGGATGGGAACCTGCCCTGTTGTCTCAATATCAGTCCTAAAATAAACCTGATTTTCTTCTCACCAAATCTTGCCTCTCGTGTGTTGGGCTTTGAGGAGCACACAGACTAAGTTTGTCTACTCCAGCATTGGCCCCATCAGCAAATATCACCCATCTGTCCCAGAGAGGCTGCTTGGAAAGGCCTGACCTCTGCCTTCACTTCCTCCTTCCCCCTCTGGCCACACACTGATGAGAAAGGGAGAGATTCCGAGCTGACAAGACTCGGCTTGGGTCTTTATATCCGATGGATGCTGAGAGGTGTCTGGGACACTGGCCTGTGGGTCTCCCTGTGATTGTGGAATCGAGTCCATATCTTAAGTGATCACGTGGCATTGCATTCCTCCACACACACAGAGGCACACTTGAAGAACCTAGCCCTCTGCCTCTGCCCAGTTGCCTTCTGAGGCTGCTGCCTCCCACAGATGCCACCTCCTGCCTGGGCACCAGTAAATCAGCCTTCAGTGTTCAAATCAGACCACTCTACCTTAGCTCCCATATAGTATCCTCTGCGTGGCTTCCAGGGAGCCCAAAAGCTCCCTGAGTGGCAATTATAAGAAAATTTATTATCTATGTGTGAGTGTCTTTGTGTATGTATGTGCCCATGTATGCAGGTTCCCACAGAGGACAGAAGAAGGCATTGGATCCCTTGGAACTGAAGTTACAGGGGGTTGTGAGCCCCTAATGTGGGTCTTGGGATTTGAATTCAGGTCCTTTGCAAGAGCAGTAAGTGCCCTTAATCTCTGAGCCATCTCTCCAGCCCCTCTTGGAGTGACTTTGGGTGTTTATTGTACCCCAGCCCTACTGACGCATCCCACCTGATTCCCCACTACTCTCTACCCCTTGTCTCGTTAGAGCTGGTCGCTGCTGTGGACAGAACAGCCCACAATCATCTGTCCCCCTGGACTTCACAGGCACTGATCCTCCACCTAGAATCCCTTCCCCTGCCTTGTCCACTAAGCCCACAGGAAGCTCTGCCGAGGACACAGTCCAGTGAATGCTTGCCTGGCAACTTGATCCCACCTCAAGCACAGCCAGGAGTTACCCAGGTAACCACACCTGGGTTTTGGGATCTAAGACCTTCAGTCAATGAATATCCTTCTCCAAGAACCTCAACAACCCTGTGCAGCATGAGGATGCATGTGTCCTGCGGGTTCTCCTCTTACAGAGTCCCTACCAACGAAGATGACCATCTTGTGAATGTCCTGGGGGCTAAAATGGGTGACTCTTGAATTCCCAAAGATCGGGATTCCAGGCTCTGCTCAGGTCTCCCTTGAAGAAAATGTCCCTTAACAAACATCTGGTTCCTGGTGGAAACATTCTGTAATGCCACAACCTGGCGGGGAGGACCCTGGGGTCATTAGCATCCTGTCAAGGCAGACCTAACCTTGCCACAAAGAGCCTGCTAAAGGAGTAGGATGTGCCTTTCCCTCATGCTCAGCTCAAAATTAACCAGAGGAAGAAAAAGCACAGTGTCAGAGGAGTGACCCGAACTAGCAGGTCTCCCTAAAGTCTGCACAGCCTCTGGTTTCCCTGGCAGAGAAAAAGCAGTTTGAACTGACAGGACAGAGTAAATCTTGGCAAGGCAGAACCAATCTGAACGAAAGCAAAGTCTTGCTTTCTGCATGAACACACACACCCGGGTGCGGTGACCCTCCAGCAGATCAATAGGAGCTCTGTGAACGTGCAGTGGGAACCTCGGGATCAGCAAGGAACAGAGCGCCTGAAAGCAGGTAATTTCTAGTTTTGATTCTCAGCACCAATTTCAAAGCGGCAAGCAATGAAAGCCACCATCTAGAGAGGGTGGCGGCCAGCCCAGAGGTTTTTAGTTGAGGGGGATGTGTCACAGGGAAGGTGAAGGGTTAACAACCCAAAGCCTCAGGTGGCTAAGAGGCTCCACAAGGTTAGTTGGCCCCACTGATGACATCTGGGGAAGCTGAGGAGCACCTCACACTAAATGCTGGCATTTGCCACTTCCAGGCTTCAGGGGAACTGACCCACAGACGGACTCTTCCACCCCCAAACTTCCCCTTACACCCTCTACCACCCCAGCACCCACATGCTGCATTTGTCAATCTCCATTCCATGGGGAAACTGCAGCCCTGCGGTTACTCTGACAAAAGGAACAGTTCTGTTTCTGCATATATACGCTTTCTTTTATTTTTACATCTCTGGCAATCTCTACTCAAAACAGGGGAGAGGCTTTCCCAGGCCCTCCTTCACCCCTCCACTGCCCCATCCCATGTTCCCAGCGGCAGGGAGTGCAGGAAGTGCAGAAGGCCAGCTCTGAGGCCCTTGGAGCAGCAACTCTGGGTTGCTCATACTCACAAGCCACAGGTTTCACAATCTGCCTTATATCTACAGAAAGTGGAGAAGGGCAGGAGAGCCTCCCCCCTGGAGCCCTCCCCCTGCAGCCCTCTCCCTGCAGCTCTCCCCCTGCAGCCCTCTCCCCTGCAGCCCTCTCCCTGCAGCCCTCTCCTCTGCAGCTCTCCCCCTACAGTCCTCTCCCCTGCAGCCCTCTCCCTGCAGCCCTCTCCTCTGCAGCTCTCCCCTTGCAGCCCTCTCCCCTGCAGTCCTCCCCTTGCAGCCCTCCCCCTACAGTCCTCCCCCTGAAGCCTTCCCCCCTGCTCCTCTGGACTAGTGGACAGGAAGGAGAGTCAGGGACATGACAGGAATTTTCACATATCACTAGACTGTCCCTTGTCCCTCATGGGCCCACAATGACACTACATTTCCCAATGTTCCTTGTAGCTGAGCACAGTGATATCATTGAGTTATAGCCAATAGGATGAACCATGTCCAAGCTGAACGGGCCACACTCAGCTATTCTCCTTCCATGGCCAGGGACCTGATGGAGATGCCAAAGCCCAGGAGAATCAAAGCCACTACAGAGGAGACTGGGCCTGGCTGCACAGGACATGTGTGGTCAAGTGAGCAGTCGGCTCTCCACATGCAGGACCCTATGACACAGGCTAGCTTATTACTTCTAAGGCAAAGGAAAACAAAGAAATCCCCCCAGGGCTGTGAAGGGGCTGGTGGAATGGGCCACCACCCTCTCCCAATACACATGTGCCCCACTAACCCTGACACTCACACGTACCACTTGCTGGAAGTCTTAAGACAGAAGACCCTCCTATTTCCAAGACAAGGATAAACATCAGAGGACAGACAAAAAGGAATGTTTGAAACAGGTACCTAGTACACCTAGTCCTCAGCAGTTTCGTGCTGCCGAAAATAAGGCAGTGTACACTTCTGTCAGAGAATCAGTAGAACTAACAGGGCCTCAGGATTAGATCATATAGCTCAAGGGACTGATACACATGATAGATGAAAGGGGTTGGGAGAACAGACACAGGAATGAGTAAGTACGTGGATGGATGGATGGATGGATGGATGGATGGATGGATGGATGGATGGAT
>LOEQ01000665.1:383936-404571 GCA_001685075.1 Bramus lutescens | reverse complement strand
TGACAGTCCAGGTTCTGGCTTGTACTGAGCCCCGATGACTCTTCACCCCGGGCTAGGCCTTGTACCTCTTTCCTCATACCTTGTCCGGGCACTCTGACTATGACCTGTGACAGTCTAGGTTGTGCTCCTAGAAGTAAGTCCTCAGGTGTGTGCTGTGTCAAATGAAGGAGGGGCAGAACCCAGGAGTCTCTGACAACAGGAACAGAGGCTGCCTGTGGTTCCAGCGCCTCCAACCCCATCAATGATCCAGACAAGGGGACAGCGCAGGTCCTGTGGAGTCCCACAGGAAACAGGAGGACACAGTGAAGGGTGGAGAGAGGAGCCAGGCAGCTCCCTCCAGTGCATCCTTCTCTCCGCCCACAGAGTAGAGGCACAGGTGAAAACCTGGGGTCGGTGTGCTTGGCCCAGGGAGAGAACTCAGCAGACCAGGCAGGGCGCAGGCTCTAAAGCATGGAGCCTAGTTGGCAGCATGGATCAACTTCTCCCAGGACAACTCTATACAGATTAAGCTTGAAATGGATTACAAAGCTAAACCCGTGACTCCCAGAAGAGAACCATGAAGGGAAGCTCCATGAGGCTGGATTTAGTGGCCATGTCTTGGGAGTGACACTAAGAAAAGAGGCTCAAAGAGGGAATAAATTGACGTCGCTGGACTTTGTGCTCACAGGCTGCCGCCTTTGGGTGAGGAACATATACAGGGTGGGGGAGAAAACTCCAGCTCCAATAGCAGGCCAGGCCAAGGTCTGAAAACAAAAGGCTTTGGCCAGGGTGCCCACCAAACCACCCACTTTCAAGAGCAGACAACCACCTCGTATTGGTTAATTTTTGTTCACCTGATACGAACCATAGCCACCTTGGAAGAGGAAGCCCCAGTCGAGGAATTGCCTCTCTTAGCTTGGCCTGTGGGGCATTTTTGTGATTCATGATTGATGTGGGAGGACCCCACCCACTGTGGGCAGTACTACCCTTGGGCAGGGGGTCAGAGTCGTATAAGGAAGCAAACTGAATAAGCCATGTGGAGCAAGCCTGTAAGCAGCATGCCTCAGCGGCCTCTGCTTCAGCTCCTACCTTCTCCTGCCTCGAGTTCCTGCCCTGTCCGTGATGGAGTGTTACCTGTAAACCCTCGTCCCCAGGTTGCTTTTGGGCATGGTATTTATCACAGCAACAGAAAATAAACTTCTAGAAACCCAGAGAAGCATTCTCCAGACTCTGCAAATATCCAGCCAGCGTCAGCTCAGGGCGGCAGGAGGTGAGGACTGGTCTGGGCCAGGAGGTAAAGGAATTGGATCACCAGCAGGAACGTGGGACAGTCCGGCTGCTCTGGAAGGCAGTATGCTGAGTCCTCTGCAATTAAACGCTGAATCACACTATGTGACTCAGAAGCTGCAGTTCTGGGTATTAACCACAAAATAAAATAGAATTGAAATTCCAAAAGTTATTTGCACACCTGTGATCACTGTCACTCTTCCTGACAGCTGAGCTTTCCTCGGCAGCTAATGTGGCTTGTGCTGGTGATGGGCTATTTATTATCTCACTTTAAGAAGAAGTGGGGGGTGGGTAAGGAGAGCACTCATTTCATTAAGAACCTGCCCTGGAGCCATGAGCACCTGTGTGAGATCTCCAGCACTCATGCAAATGCTCAGCTAGACTGTCCCAAACCGCAAGCTCTCAGTTCAGCGAGAGACCCTGTCTCAAAAAATAAGATAGGGAGTAGTTGAGAAAGGCACCGTATGTTGAACTCTGGCCTCTGTGTACACTCTCATGCATATGGGCGCACACACATACACATAAATACACATATACACAAAGACATATAATCCTGACACATGCCACACCATGAGTGACCCTTGAGGACTTTTTCTATGAAGAACCAGAGAGTGAACGCAGGCCAGACAGTCTCAGCCACTGCTGCTCAGCTCTGACCTTGTAGCACAAAAGCAGCAAAACACAGGCCACACAGAAAGAATGGGCACAGCTGTGTCCCAATAAAACTTTATTTACAAAAAGACAAGAAACCCCAGCTTGCCAGCTGCTGCTGTAATGATAAGCACTAAGCAAGAGCTCCCAGTGCAGGAGGCAGTGGGACAGTGGCTTCTGAGAGAGCCTCACAGCCACATTCCCAGCCTGGGGGTTTTGATTTACAATGGCCTGTCAAGCTCTCTGTGTATTTTCCCACATCTCTGAATTGTGCTATTTTCTCCAGTTTTGAAAAGGTTTAAACAAATAAATAATAGTTCAGCAAAATGTATTCTATCCATACCAAAAGGAAAACCAATTTAAGCGAGTTTCAGAGGAGAGAGCTGGAGGGTTGGTACAGTCCACAGTGGTTTACTGTATATTTCAGAGCCTCTAGAAGTAACTGCTGGAGGAGCTGAGAATGCTAATTACCCAATTTGATAATTACACATTACAGCCACACGTCAAAGTCTGATACCCCATAAATAAGTGCAAATATTGTGTCAATTTCAAAAGCACATTATTTGGCAATCAAAAGAAATGAATTACTGGGCTGGCAAGGTGACTCAGTGGGTAAAGTGCCTGCAGCACACACATAGGGCCTGAGTGTGACTCCGGCGCCCATGTAAAAAGCCTGGTTGGGTCGCATACACCAGCAACCCCCAAGGGGATAAGAAGTCCTTGCAGCTCATTGGTCTACTGAAGCCAGGAAACCCAGGTTCAGTGACTATAGCTCTAAAAGAAAAAGAAAAGAAACACTTAAACACAGATTACATGCCCACATATGCCCGCTACGCACATGTACACCAGAACACACATATACATATACATGCAAGAACACACATGAACATGCATGTATACATATGCATATACATGCATGCAGAGAGAGAGAGAACTGATAACTCTTCTTTAAAAAAAACTTTAGAAGTAAAATTAATGGCAGGGGCTACAACTTCACAACAGCAAAGCACTGGGTGCTGTCTCTGTCTAGTTTGAGGGCAACTGTGGAGGGAGAGGTGCTGAGTGACAAAGATGCTCTAGACTGGGTGGCAGTGAGCACATAGCTCTGACACTATTGCTAGAGTAGACACTTTCCATGGGCAGATTGCCCAGGAGAGCAACAAAATTTCAGTAAAACTATCATTAAAGTGACTTAGAGCAGGCTGGGGATGTGACTAGACATCAGAGTGTTGTCTTAGCAAGCTTGAGGCTCCTTTGTCCCCAGTGCCACAATCAACAGAACCTAATGAGTGGGGTGGACAGCCTCCATGCCAGTCTACAGACAGGGAGAGACAAATGCCAGAGGTTACCAGGCAGAAGCCGCCCAGAGAAACTGTATTTCCAGCACACACACATCGGCCTCTCTCCAGGCCAGCAAGGACAGTGCAGCCCAGGACAGAGAGCCAGAGAAGTCTCATTGGCATCAATCCAGCTGACCCCGGAGGCTGTGGGGACAAGGCTAAGTGAATTCTGGCCTCTAGAAATGTCCCCTTGGGAGGCTGCCCAGAGTTTGAGGTTCCAGGACTGCAGGTGTGGGTGGCTCCCTGATGCCACAAGGCCATGAAGCCTGTTGGACATCTACACCACATTCAAGCATCGCAATGCCGCCGGCAAGCCCAGCAGATGNATGGCTGTGGGAGGCGGCAGATGGGATGCCGCGGGAGCAGAGGGTGCCTTGGATTCCCTCAGCTGCTCCAACACGTGGTCCCTGACAGCTGTCTGCTTCAAGGCAGGGGCCTCCCAGGCTGTGGGAACACACAGTGAGCAGCCCAAAGCATATCCAGAGCCCAGGAAGCAGAAGAGGGACCAGAGCTGTGGGTGGGAAGACATTTCTGATGGGGAGAAACCAGCAAAAAACCAGAACGAGGCCAAGAGGTTCTGGTATTGTGCTGGCAACGTCAGGCTCCTTGCTCAACTTCTCTGACACACCCCTGAGAGCTGTGGGAAGAAGGAAGGGTGTGTGGGAGCGTGCCTGAGGGTGGTGGGATCTTGTGCCACCCTCAGCGGAGTAAACTGAACGTTAGCTGAGTAGACACAAACACAAACTGGGTTCCTTTCCAAGTTAGTTTGCCAATAGCCAGAAGGAACTGAGGAACTAGGGGAACAGAACGAAACACCCGACCACATATTTGTCGATCTGCTCTTGCATGGATCTTCTCACTTAGGTCTCAGAACTCCATAAACTGCATGAGGTGACCCCCACATCTTACAGAGGGGACACTGAGCTTAAGAGAAGGGTAGCATGTCTGATGTCCTACAGAAACGGAGGCAGAGTCAGAATTCGAATCCAGAGCCCATGCTTTTTGACATGGCACTTGGATGCTGTACAATTAAACCCTAGCTCTGACACTGTGTGGCCCAGAACACACTCTGGTCTCTCTAAGTCTAAACTTCCCTGTCTGAGAAACAAGAAAAATCAAAACCCCTTTGAGGCCTATGATGAGATTTCAGTAGAACAACATACCTGCAATAGGCTGGTATACAGACAGTGCTTATTAAGTGTCTACTGTGTGCCAGGGCTGAAAGAGGGTGTTGCAAAGGGGACCCCATTTCCTAGAGACTTTAGTTAGGAGAAAGACTTACTACGCGGAGCCAGTGGTAGCCACAGAACTCCACTGAGGGCCTCAGTTCCTTGTCTGGGAACAGCAGCTGAGCCCATGTCCCTGTATTTCTGTTCCAGGGGACAAAATCCCGGAAGAGTCAACTGGGACTGGACAGGTTTACCATGGCTGACAGCTTCAGAGGTGTCATGTGAATTTTCTGGGGTGACATGAAGAACCAACAACAGACTAAAGACAGCATCCTCCCCAGAGTCTAGCTTAGTGAGCCAGAGAGTTACTGGGGTCACTCACAGAAGCTGTACCCTGGAAGCTACACCCCTGGAAGTTGCATCTTTGGAAGCTGCACCCCAGAAGCTGTACCCCTGGAAGCTGCACCCCTGGAAGCTGCGCCCCCCACAGATGCCACAACAGTTGTTCCTGTTTGCATGACTGCAGAAGGGGTCCTGGGAGTTTTCTAAGTCTGAGAAGTTTCCTGGGGCTTCCTGAGTTTTGCTCCCTGAGCCTAAAAGACATGTTTCAATTGGAGGATATCTCTACAGGTGGCTTCAGCTAAAGTCTCTTGGCCTCTTGCTGTGGGCTAGGGTGGGTACTGTCCACCATGGCAGGAGTACACAGGGGGAAAGCGGCTTCCCTCCTGGTGGGCAGGAAGCAGGGAGATGGGAGAAGGGTCTAGGGTCCTGATGTCCCCTTCTGAGGCCCAGCCCTGACAACCTAACTGACTCTCACCAGGCCTACCCGTGACACTTCTTCTAAGGGAGGTGCCATAGGCTGAGAGACAAACCTTTAGCACGTGGCCTTTGGGGGAGTGGAACAGGAGTTGGTCCCATTCTCGGAGCAGTAGACCGAGCAGGAAGGAAATTAAGCAAGACACAAGAGGCGGAAGGCTGGAGAGTCACCAGAGCCCCTGTACTCCCTACCATACCCTAGCAATCCCTAACTTCCCAGCTCATCTCCCTGGCCAGTTTACCCAGGAATCACTTCATTCCCATACCCCTCACCCCCACCCCACCCCGGGGCAGGAGACATTCAGGTAACACAGCCCCTGCCCATGTCACCTCAACAAGATGTGTCCACCTCACTTAGGCTCAGTTTGCTCAAGCATACCCTGGTACAGAGATAGCCTCAACTTCTCAGTTAGTTGTAGGACTGGGCCTGGCATAGAGCCTCACGCTTGTCAAGCAAACTCTTTACCAACTAAGCCATCTCTCAGCCCTAGGAGCTTTTGATATTGTTCCTATTAGTAATTGTAAAGCATTCTAAGAAAAACAAATTGGCTTCCTAAAGCCACTGTTGAGGAAGAGCAAACAACAAACCAAATCAACACCCGGAGAGAGAGCAAGCAGAGTGTCCCCAAATAAGAGTGGCAGGGAAGGCGCAAGGCCCAGCAGCTTCAGCTTCAAACCACACATATGAGACCCTCTGTGCTGGGTCTCCCATCTTTGAGCTGGTCCTGGCTTTGTGTCTTAACCAGGTAGGGGGTTCCGTAGCTATGCATGCTTGTCTGTGAACACACAGAGCACCTATTTAATAGCCATGTGTTTTCATTAGTAAATTACATGGAGGAAAGCACCATCTGCCCTCTATATTCACAAGTCTGTGCCCAGGCTCAACTATACAAGGGAAATACTTGAAAACAGATTGTGCCTGGCACAGCGGTGTACCCCTATCTTCTGGCCACTCAGGAGGTTGAGGCAGGAGGATCATGAGTTTGAGGCTAGCCTGAGCTAGGTATGTGGTGAGATCCTGCATAAAAAAAGGAAAGCGATCCATGTTGAACATAGATTGGCTTTAATAGCCTTAACGAGGCAGACCAGCAACTATTTCTATTCATTTACATAGTTTGCATCTTGTTTGCATTGTGTCTGGTGGTATAGGGTGTCAGGAATAAGCTTCACACTGCTCAGGCACCATGGACGAGCACATAGTATCGCGCACATGGCAGATGTCAGGCATAAGTACTGTGTCATTTATGTAAGAGATGTGACAACTGCAAATCTGAGGAGAAAGTGAGGTCATTGGGGGTGTGGCTTCAAAGGGGACTTTGGGAGCTTGTCTGCCCTTCCCTCTGTGTGCTCTGCCACGAACCCTGCCAGATGTATTACCTCACATAAGCCCAAAATGACAGGGCCAAGGATCAGGGGACAGAGCCTCCCACACTGTTGGCAGATACAAATCCTGCCTCTTCATAAGTGATGTCAAGTGTTTGTCACAGTAGCAGGCGAACTAACACAGATGATAAGATCTGGTTACAAATGTCAGGACGTCCCAAAGCAGGGTGGTTCAGCAGTGAGCAGCGGGTAGACTTCCAGGAAAATGTTCTCTTAACAGAGGATGTGGAACCTGGTGTCCCCCCCCCAAACGTGCAGGATGAGCACCGCCCAACCCTGTGCTGAGCCCATGGACCCCTGAGCCGCACAACGATCTCTCAGCAGAGTGTACGGAGCCCACAGAGCCACTTAGAAATTTAAATCACCGCTGTTTACGCTCAACAGGCTTCTCAGCACTGAGGAAGCATTTCCAATTATAGAACATGAAACCCGGTCACTGGTCAGGGTTAATACAACGCTCTGTGAGAGGAAAGAGCAGGCGAAGCTACCCAGATCCCTAATTACCTGGAAAGGTAATCCTGCGTAATTGGAATCGGAGCAGCTAAAGTAATCGTTAGATGTTGTGAACTGGGAGCCGTCCTCCCCCAGGCTGAGGGGCTTTACATGAGTCCATAATTAGAGATGCTGAACTTTGGGAAAGAAAGACAGAATTGGAGCTAGGGAGGTGGGGGTGGGTCCGGTGGCCCTGAGGCTCAGCAGCCTGGAAGGGAAGGGTGGTTGAGGAGGGAAGCAGCAGAGTCCACAGGACATTGCTCAAGTGTCCTCTACAAAAGAAGGTGAGACAGTGTTGACCAAAGAGTGCTGTGTGACCTTGAGCGAGCACTTATACCTCTCTGGGCTCCCGACCTTCCATTGCTCAGCTCTCCACCATTGTCTCCTGAGAACCTGCTGCTTCCCCCACACCAACAACACAGTCCATATTTTCACAGGCCGTTCATCCCACGGAGCTATTTCTCCTGCTGCCCTGAGACCAGACAAGAAACCACTTCTAGACCGTTCCTGCATCAGCCACATCCACCTCTCCTCCTGAGGGTCTCTGTCCACAGACTGTGGCTCTGACAACTTGTCTGTCCCTCTACAACAGAGGTTCTCAACCTTCCGAATGCTGTGACCCTCAGGTTATGGTGAACACCAACCATAAAATTAATTCATTGCTACTGTTATGAGTCATAATGTAAATATGTGATATGCGGGATATTTGATATGCAACCTCCAAGGGGGTAGGCCTACCAGTTGAGAATCAATTCTCTAGAGCTTGGCTGGGGGGTGGGGTTCTCCACACTGCCTTGATCTAGCCACACACAGAGGGACAATTGCTGATCCAGGTTGGGTGACATAGAACAGGACAGCCTGCTCCTGGGCAAGGCAACAGTGTGCCTGCCTGGGGTAGGGGGTGGGGTGAGGAGCGAAATGGCACCGGGCAAACAGGCTCTGTTGTGTGTTTGTTTTCAAGAACGGTTGTTACCGTGAAGCCCAGGCGGCAGGGCTGGGGACTGTGCTGGCCAGCAACGGCCCCAGGGTAGTACCAATGGCAGTTTGGGCCCCTGTGGCGCTGGTTCCACTCTCTCTCCAGTATGTTCCCATCTCCGCAAACCCCTGTTCTCCAACATAAGCAATAAAACGCACTAAATTAAGTGAGCAAAAGAATTGCGCTATGATCAGGACAGAGCAGTGGGGAGGCTGAGAAACCAGAGGAGCGCTGAGAACCAGCTCAGCCAAAGCCTGGATCAGCAACCTGAAACCAGCTAGCTACCTGTAACATTGTTTCACACAGATTTCTGCCTGGTACCCTTCAAAGACCCTGGCTTGCTGGCGGCAGGAAGTGGAGGCGGAGACGGCTTACACCAGCTCAGCCATGAAGGCTGGAGCAGATGCAGGCTGCAGAGGTTGGATCCAGGTCACTAGAGAAAAGGTATTGCCCCATCTGCGCCCAAGGCGCCCTCCCTCTTTTCTTTTTTCATTCATCAAACCGTTACTAAACTCTATGTGTCAGTAATATTTGGCACTCTAGGGTGAGAGAGGATAAAACTTGTCGCCCATCCGGAGGGAATGCCAGTCTGGTACAGGTGGCTCTGAAACAGTGTGATTGGGGTTGACATGACCCACTGTGGACAGGCATCATGGGAAGGCTCCGGGATGGCTTTTCAAAACGGGTTGTGTCTATGAAAGGTTTGAAGTATGAATAGAAGTTTGTAAGGTCAAGCAATAGCAACAAGGTACAGAGGCATGAGAAGATGCTGGAGAGTTAGGGGAATGGATGTTAGTGGGGAGGCAGGCCTAAAGCCGGCCACACCCCATGTTGCCGTAAGCAGATGCCAGGTGTTCACACTCATCATTGTCTTTTAGAGTATTCTGTAGGTGCAGAATGGATTTTAAGTAGTGCAGCTTGGAGAACAGGCGGCCAGCTGAGGGGTCACTGTGGAAACCCTGGAGAGAGTGAGGCACAAGGTCTTCTAGAGAAAAGAGGTGTGGTGCTTGTCATACATCTAGACCTGGAGAAGGAAAAGTGACAGACGGCTGTCTCCCAAGTCTGGGAGTGTACTGGCCTCAGAAGGAGAGAGATGTGCGCAGGTCCCCAAGGCTTAGCTATGATACAGAACAAGGTGCAAAAGCGACACAGACTGAGCATCCTGCTGCTTAAATGAAGTCTCCATATCACAGGACTATAGCTAGTCACCAAAGGACAGGAGAATTTGTGTACAGCTCCGGGGTAGAAACCATGCTTTACCATGCGCTAGGTCTTGGTTTACCCACAGCACAGAAGAAGAAAGAGAAGGAGGAGGATCTGGGGGTGGAGAGAGATGAGGGGGAGCAGGTGAGAAGTTGTGGGTCTGATAAGAAAGGGAACTTATGATTCCATATATGTCAAATGTATGGACATCTGCATCCACAAGTATGCAATGTGCATGTCGTGGCAAACACTGATAAAGCAATGCAGTACTCTTGAGCATCAAAGGGAAGCCCATACGAGTCCTGTCTCTAGCATCTAAGTGTCTCTGCACTTAGGTGTTACTAAGATTTCGCTAAGTGTGTGTAATTGTGACAGAGTCCTGGAGGAACAGTGTTCTAGGAGCAGGAACAGCATGTGCAAAGGCCCTGAAGCACACAGCTGCTTGGTTGACCAAAGGAACAGCAAGTATTCCAGAGCTAAGGAAGGGGAGGTGGCAGAAGATGACATCCTGGCTAGAAGACCAGGTCACACAAAGTCTACCAAGGCCATAGCAACAATATTGAGTTTACCCTGAGTAAGAAGGGACCCACTGGGAGGTTAAGTAAGGGATCCTGTTATGTGACGTATGCTTTAAAAATAAAAGAGCATTCTAAGTTAGGTGTGAGCCCAGCACACAGGAGTTTGAGACAGGAGGATCATGAGTTTGAGGTTAGCCTGGACTATAGAAAGATGATACACTACACAATACACACACACACAGGCACACACATGCACACACGCAAGCATGTATACACAGGCTGGAGAAATGGCTCGACAGTTAAGAGTACGGACTGCTCTTTCAGAGGACCCAGGTTCAGTTCCCAGCACCCACACGGCAGCACATAATTGTCTATGACTCCGGCGCCATGGGATCTCATCACCTATTAGGTCTCGTCAGGTACCAGGCACACATATGATATATAGGCACAGATGCAAGCAAAATACCTACACACATAAAGTAGATAAATTAAATTTTAAAAATCATTCTGACGTTAGGGTGTGGCTCACTGGTGAGTGCCCATGCAACATTGTGAGTCCTTGAGTCCTCATCCACCATAATTAAGTAAATAAGTAGTAAGCTCACTCCCAGCGACTCATTTCTCCAACAAGGCCACACCTCCTAATAGTGCCACTCACTGGTGACCAAGCATTCAAACTCATAGCATGAGTCTACAGGGCCTTCCCAACTCAAACCATCACAGTAAATTAATAAGACCATGGTGGCCGCCAAGAGGCTCAGCAGCCGATAATTTGTCACAGAAACATGAAGATGTCTAGAGCAGAGGTTAAGGCAAGGAGGGAAATGCCAACCTGAACTCACTCAGAGGCCAAGGAGAAGGGGCTCCAGGCTTCCCGCAATCCGCTGATCTATCTTAGCAGCGGAGGAAACAGACGTCTGAGAACCAGGTTCAGTAGAGACAGAAAGATCAGGAGTTCAAAGCCAGCCTGGCCTACATGAGACCCTGTCTCAGGAGACAAACAACAGGCAGGAAGATGGTTCAGGGTAAGAGCACTTGCCACCAAGCCCGATGCCCTGAGTTCAGCCCCCATGGCACACATGGTGGAAAGAGAGAACTAATTCCACAGATTATGCTCTGACTCGCAGACCTGTGCTGTGGTACACATGTGCCTACATACAAGCTCACACAGTTAAACACAAGCCTTTTTTTTAAAGAACAGAAAGAAACAAGGAAAGAGCGGGTTATAATCCTATCTCCTAACTCTGTGACTATGCTGTGCCTGTTTCCTCACCTGTGAGGGGGGCCGTGTGACCCTGAGTGCAAAGAACAGAGCCCAGAGAATGGTGCAGTGAGGCCCACTGATGTGTGTGTGTTGTGTAGGGGGAAGGGGGATTGTGTCACCTCAGCAGACTAGAAGGACTCCAGGAAAGAGGAAGTCGGTGTGCTAACAGAATCTAGAAGAGCATGCTTGGGGAGAGAAAGAACTCACTGGGGCAGACCCCAAGGGGGTGGGGGAAGATGGCTCAGAGAGAGTCATTCATCTCTTATGCCTTGGTTCCTGTTGGAAGTGGAAAATCAAGTGCAGAGAGAAGATGGGGAGCTGGCAACCTGACCCAAGAGCACCTGGGACCTCAGGGGGTGGCTGCGAGAGCCATTCAACTGCTGCAAACTAGCCCTACCATCGAGGAAAAGCCAGAGCCTTTGAGAGGTGTGGAGGCAGAAAAGGCTTCCATCACTGGGTGACAAAGCCTGCCACACAGCCTCCTCGTAAACATTTGATATAAGCCACCAAGCCCTAAAGTCAAACTGGACCACCAGTAAAACCTGACATATGCTCTTGGGAGCCCGTAGTCCCCATAAAGAGAGCAAGAGAGGCCTGAGCCTCCTGGAGGAAAAGGGCCACCACGCTGCAGAGCCAACTACTTACCTTTCTCTGAAGCCGGAGCCAGGTCAATGAAGCTGCGGCATGTCTCACCTGGGGAAAGAAAAGAAGGATTTCAGAACAGGAGGTCACAGCTTCACAATCTGCCTGTCCCCTTCTGAGGGTCCCAGAGGCAGCACCACCCCTAGCCAGACCCACGAGGCAGTTTTTTTAACCAGAATGCCAAGCAGCCTGTTGTGTGCCAGGAGCTTGGGTGGAAACCACTAGCTCCCCATCCCTGACCAAGCTACAGGCCTGAGCTCCTCTGCCTCCTGCCCTGCATCTCCTCTGGCCACCAACCTGCCCAGGCTACACCTTATGCTCTCCCAGACTCATCCAGTTCCTTCCTGTCCATTCTGTATGCTGATCACATGAAGCACATGTGAAGCATATGCACGCGTGTGCACACCAGCACATGTACACACAGTTTTGGTAACATCCCATAGAAGAAGCTCAAATTCCCACTATGGACCCAGGGAGGCTTCCTCTGGCCTCTCCAGGCTCCTCTCCACACCCTTCTTGCCCCCGTTCCTCTTATCTGCTTGGAGCCTCAGTTCTCAGACAAAGTTTCCCTGAAGGGCTCTGGCTCCTGAGCTTCCTGGCAGTCACATAACAGTGGCAAGGCCCAGAATGCAGTGGTGGCCGATGGGGCTAAGGAAGATGGGGCCTGAGCACAGGAGGCCTTGAAAGTTCTCTGCCCTAGTTTGTGTCACTCCTGCCCATGATCCCCGCAGGCCACCCTTGGGCAGACAGCATGCTGGTGCCCAGGCAGGCTTGTTTCTACCTTCTGCTTTGCACTGAGAGGCCAGACCCTTCCTTTACAGATGAAAACAGCAAGGCTCTGAAATGCTGAGCCCCCAGCCTCGGCCGATTAGCAAAGCAGCACTGCTTAGATTATCATCAACAACATAGAGATGTGTTGACAAGCAAGAACATTCTGGAAGGGAGCAATAAGGAGAAAGGGGCTGAGGAGCTGGCCTAGTAGCTGAGCAGCAAACACACAAAAGCACCGGGGCTGAAGCTCAACAACACCTCCCCTCAAGAAAGAAAATTGAATTTTTTTGTTAGATTTTGAGTAAATCGTTTTAAACTTTCTTTAATGATACACTATTTTCTCAAAAACTGGAGAGGTAGGTAAGTGGGGTGTTCAGATTTAGACCAGACCAGCACACTGATTGGATCTTGAACTCTTTGCCTTCATGACCTCCTCCCTACATAGAAAAGAAAACTAATGTTAAAAATGATATTTCTGCCCAGTATAATGGCAGATGCCTTAATCCCAGCATCTGGGAGGCTGATCTAGGTCAATCATGAACCTGAAGACAGCCTAAACTTTAGAGCGAGACCCTGTCTGTACTGCTGTGATAATGCCATAACCAAAAACAACCTGGGGAGGAAAGGGTTTATTTCATGTACACTTCCATGTAACCATTCATCACCAAAAGCAGTTGGAGCAGTAACTCAAACAGGGCAGGAGCCTGGAGGGAGGAGCTGATGCAGAGGCCATGGAGGNGGCTTGCCTCCCATGGCTTGCTCAGCCCACCTAGGACCAGCAGCCCAGGGATGGCCCATCCACAACGGGTTGAGCCCTCCCCCATTGATCAGTTGAGGTTTCCTCCTCTCAGACGACTCTAGCTTAGATCTAGTTGACATCAAACCAGCCAGTGCACTGTCTCAAAAAATTATATTTTACCGCCTCGGTGGTATAAAGACGAATGTGTTAAGTATTAAGCACGTTACCCATTTAAAAAAACTTAAAATGTCTGTGTGGGCCTGTGGGAATATGGTGACCCTTGACTTTCCCCTGAGCCTAAAGAGGATGGGCTCTCAGCATCGGTTCTGGCCCCAGCTCCCACCAAGCCCAGCTCCAGGTTGTAGTTAAGGTTTCTGTGCCAGGGTTTTGATGTCTCTTCTCTCTAACAACGCTTTGCTTGAAGTATAACTCACATGGCCCAGGATTCACTGTTCTAAGGCAAGTCAATGGTTTTCCATGTATTCCCAGTATTGTCCCAAGTCTTGGCGACAATCCCTGCGATCAATTTTCTGCATTTTCATTGCCCAGAAAATAAACCCTGCACCTATTCACAGTCCATCCTTCCTTCCTCCAACCCTCACGGCCCGAGGCTCTGTATAATCTATTTTCTTTCTCTAGGTTTGCTTAGTGTGGGATTTCAAAGAAATGGTGCCATCCAGTCTGTGGCCTTCTGTGACTGACTTCTCTCTCTTAGCATCATGGTTCTAAGGTGTCTGAGGTATACAGTGTATTGGCACTTCATTGATTTTTTTTTTTTTAGTATAGAATCACATTGCTTTGTTTTGCTTTCTGTAGCTCCCATTACCTGTGGTCAACCACAGTCTCAAAGATGGAAAATCCAACAAATAAAAAACTCAGATGTTTTCATCACACTCCATTCACGGCGGCCTGGCGCTTCCCACACTCCTACTCCTCAGCCCTGGAGCAGTAAATCCACACTGCATACAAGGCTTCCCGTCAGTCCCTCAGGAGCCACTTTCTTATTAACGAACTTCACAGGATCATAATGCTTGCATCTGGGTAACCCTTATTTTACTTATAAAGGTCCCAAGTGTGACGATAATGGTGCGAAGGAAGCCCTGTACAAAGACTGTGGAGGGACAGATAGCTTGGGGCCCGTGCGGCAGTGCTGCAGGGTATAGGGGAAACCAGTTGAGATTCCGCTTGCTCTACGGGAGGGTCCTAGCATCCAGCGAGTGTTGGACCATGTGCCCTAAGACAAAGCAGACAGTGCAGGCACTGCGTTTCAGCAGTCTGTTCTCTAGCCCGTGGGCACTGGGCATGTGCTCCTTTTGAGGACATTTGCTAGGGTTCACGGACAAGGCTTTCGTGGCCAAGGTTTTGTTTCTCTGGGACATTCCCTGGGAGTAAAATCGTGGGTCATGACCTCAAGGAGACACAGGCTGTCTCCTAAGTGGCTGGGTCACCTGGCTTCCCACCCACAGTGGATGAGGCCTCTAATTTTGCAACACTGGGGATGGCTTGCCTTTTGTCACTCAGGTTATTCTTAAAGTTACCTGATGTATACCTAGGAGATGCCTAGATAGAGATGAAGAAGGATGCTAGGTATAGAGATATAGATGATACATACATAGATGATAGATACATAGATGACAGATGACAGCTCTACAGGTCATGGATTACAGATAGGTGGTAGATAGATGATAGGTAGATACATGACAGATATAAGCAGATGATAGAATAAAGAGTTCAGGCTATAACAAAGACCCATTTATTGCATTTTTCTTCATCCTGAGTGTTTTGGGATCATAGCCAAGCATTGCCAAACCTATCGCATGGACATTCACCCCTTCAGTCTCCAAATCTTGTACCTTTAATCCTTGCACTTACTATGGGTCTGTGTATAAAGGGGTGCAGTGTGGGCATACGGGTGCCAGCTACTCCAGCACCACTGCTGAAGATGACCTCTCAGCACTGGGTTTCCTGGGCCATCAGAAACCCATCAGCAGGAGTGCAGGCTCCAGCTTGTATGTGGTCACTCTATGTGGCTACCATTATGCCAGCACTGTTTAGTCTTTGTAGCTTTGTACTAAGTTTGAAAATCAGAAATTCTGAGTTTAAATTTTGTTTTGGCCATTCCAGGTTTCTGGCATTTTCATGTGAAGTTTAGGGTCAACTTCTCAACTTTTGCAGAAAAAGATGTTGGAATTTTGTTCAGAATTGTGTTGAATCTGAGGAGCCAGCTCAATATGTCATCCTCCTTCCATGACCACTGCCTTCCTGTCTTCTTAGCCCCACCTGCATTTCTTTAAGCAACATTTCATAGTTTTCAAAGAATAGACTTTGTGTTCTTTTCTTATGTTTATTCCCAGTATGTTTATGTTTCTTTACTACTTTATGATTATTAACAGAGTCCTTTCCTTCCTCCCACATTTGGGTTATTTGCTGCTGGTATCTGGAAATATGATTAGTTTTGGATGCAGATGCTACATGCTGCCTTCATGCTGAACTTATTCACCGTCCAATGGTTCTTGCTGAGTTCCCAGGATCTGTTGGGCAAAATACAAGCTTATGTTATGTACAAATAGGTACAGTTTTGTTCTCTTTCCAATCCTTTTGTTTCTTTTTGTGACCATCTGCTTGGATGAAGCTTATAGTACAATGTTGACTAGAAGCAGCAGGAGAAGGCTCCCTTATCCTGTCCCTGGTCTTTGTGGGAGCATTCGTCTCATGCCATTAAGTTTGTATCAGTTGTGGGGTTTTGATTTTTATCCATTTTCAGTCCAAAGATTTTGGTTTCATCTGTAGTAGTTTTAAGAGATGTCCCCATAAGCTCAGGCATCTGAATATTTGGTCCCCCATTGGTGGCACTGTTGGGGTAGTATGCTGGTTAGTTTTATGTCAACTTGACATAAGCTGGAGTCATTTGAGAGATGGGAACTTCAACTGAGAAAATACCTCCATTAGATCAGGCCGTACATAAGACTGTGGGGCATTTTCTTAATCAGTGATTGATATTGAAGGGCCCAGTCCATTGTGGGTGGCACGATCCCTGGGCTGATGTCTTGGAATCTATAAGAAAACAAACTAGGCAAGCCATAGAGATCAAGTCAGTAAGCAGCACTCCTCTATGGCCTGTCCATCAGCCCCTGTCTCCGGGTTCCTGCCCTGCTTGAGTTCCTGCATTGACTTCCCTCAATGATGAACAGTGGCGGGGAAGCATAAGCCAAATAAACACTTTCCTCCCCAAATTACTTTTGATCACGGTGTCTCATGGCAGCAATAGTACCCTGACTAAGAAAGGTAGGTTTAGGAGATGTGGCCTTGCTGGAGGAAGCATCTCACTGGGAGACAAAGGTTGCAGTTTACTCTCTGCTTCCTGTTTGTGGTTTAAAGTGGAGCCCTCATCTCCTGCTCCAGCTGCCATGTCTCCTCACCATCGTGGACTCTTATCCCTGTGGAATCATAAACCCGAATAAACTCTTTCTTCTATAAGTTGCATTGGTTGTGGTATTTGCCACAGCAACAGAAAGGAAACCAATGTGTTGTCTTTTGTCTACTCGAGGCTGTCTCTTCCTTTGCTCAAGGCTATCTCTTCCTTTCGTGGGGTGGTTTTACCATGGAAAGGCACTTGCATTCATCCTCACCCCCTAACAACCTTCAAGCATCTCCACTTTAGAAATAAGCCAAGGTTCTGAGCTTCCTGTAAGCCACCCAAGGCCAGCAAGTGGCAGACCAGAGTACAAAGCTCAGGACTACAGACTCCAAACGCCAGGCCCCGAAACACCCCAGCCTTCTTTCTCGTTGCTGTCTGTTTCCATCTGTGCCCAGCTGCTGCTGCTGCATTTTACAGCTGGGTCCTGTAAGAAATCCCCTGGGACTATAACTCTAGGCAGGCAAGGAAATACACATGGGGCTAAATAAATGGCTCTCACACTTTTATTTCTGTTACACAAAGCGAAGAGGGTAGTTGAGCAGATACGGGCCGATTCAGCCTATGCGGTCTATGCAGGACAAAGCTGACGTTTAAGGAAAATTCGTAGACCTGACACGAAGAAAACAGGACATGTCAACAACCAAAGGCCTAACAGCTGGCATCTAAACACGAAAGATGCCTTAGCCTCCCCGGAAGAGATTAATCACTAGACATTAATGGGGGAAGAGGCTGCCTGGTGCCATATTGATTTGCTACTTTTACAAGTGGCCCTTGCGGCGCTAGCATCAATGTGTCAGGTATTATTAAATTCATATGTTTAATTAAAGGGTTATGAGAGAGATATAAACCAAAGACAAGTTCACTGACCCTTCTGCTGTGCACATACATACAAGCCTGAGGCCAGACCCGAGCACTGCCATCTTGCTGCCACCTGATGGCAGCATTCTTTCCTGGACCATGAACTGAAGAGGCTAGAAAGGGTCCTGCAGGTCATTAGATTCAAGAGGTCTCCATTAGGGACGGGATCCCACACAGAGACTGATTTCAAGAATCTAAAGTATCCCCGGATGATTCAAATATGTTTGGAGGGTGTCAGTCGCCCTCCAACTTAACCTTCTAAGATGGAGAGGGCAGTACCTGTCCCCAGAAAGAAGAGTCCCTGAAGGTTCAATGGTATTCCCAGAGCTCCCCAAGATGGTGATGTGGTCCTGTTTCAATGGAAGAGGACTCAGCTGTGGATGGGGAGCTGATGCCAGAGGAGATGCGGTTTGGGACTCATGAGCAGCACCCTGAAGAGATGGCAAGACCTCTGGGGAGCCCTGGCCTGGGAAAGGGAAAGGCGTCGAGTTCAGCAAGAATCTGGCACCCCACAGGAAGAAGAATGGGAGGGTTTCCAAGACCCTGTGGAAATACTGTGTGACTCAGAGGCTGGAAGGGGTCCTCAGCTGTGCTTGCCCTCCCCCCAGAGTGGGCACGGGTGTGTGTAGAGAAATACACGCATGGGCTCTTGCACACCTAGAAGGGGCACATTCATCTCAAGGCCTTAGAGGGGGCTGTTGTGGGATTGCAACTGTAAAGCTCCAAGACAACGTTAATAAAATTAACCTTGGATCAGGGGCAGAGCCAGCAACTAGTTGACAAGAATTAGCCATAGAGAGTATTGGGGACCCAGGGATATGGATAGAGAAATGCACAGGAAGGAATCAGAGGAATTTAGAGATTCGCGATCTTTTTTGATCTGGGACATGTGGAGAGATGTGCTTCCTGGGTCTCCAGCAAAAGGGGAAAGGTCAGCCGGTTGCTCCTCTGTCACTTATTTGACTTATCAGGTTTTCACTTCAATATCTGACTCCCGAGTCTTTATTGGTAATAGAACAACTTAGATAAACACAACAGGGCCCCCTCACTATGGCAGGACACCCTCAAAGATCCACAAGTGGGGCTCAGCATGTAGCCTGTACCAGTCACCCATTCAAGACGTCAGTGACCAGCGCTGACTAGAGACAGCCTATGGGTATGGGTAGTTAGGGAGTTTGCTGTCTGGTTGGATGTGAATTGACATACGGGTCATCTGGGACACTGGAGCCTGGCAGGAAGCAGATGGTGCCATCCCCAGGGTGTGCTGTGACTATTTATGGAATCACA
Organism: Bramus lutescens; assembly: GCA_001685075.1. NCBI lineage: Eukaryota > Metazoa > Chordata > Mammalia > Rodentia > Cricetidae > Bramus > Bramus lutescens. Next base: position 385,778 of record LOEQ01000665.1, on the reverse strand, counting down.
GACAGGGTGAAGACTGGGCAACCAGGAGGCCCTCACTTCCTAGGGTCTGGAGGAGCAAGTCTTGTTTGTTTGCCTCCTTATTGTCCTGGCTGTCTACAGAACATGCCTGTCCGGGGCTGTAGAGGTGAACGCGTGGGCAGTGTCTGAAACAGCCTGGAGACCACATGCCTGACCCCACACAGAGTGTTCTCTCTCTCTCATAAAAGTTGAAATCAATGTACTAAGCTCATCTAGAGGTGTTTAATTTTGAGTCCTAAAAACAGACTTTTTCTTTCCTGCTCACCCATGTTTATCACAGTAGTGTTCGCAACAGCGGAGTTCAAGGACCAGGCGCAATACCCAGCAATAGGTGGACAGAGAAGGAAGGTGTGGAGACACATGAAGGAGTCTGGCTCAGCCATAAAGAACGAAATGCTGCCATTTTCAGGAAAATTGAAAGAATTGGAAATCATCGTGCTAAGGAAAATAAACAGTAACACAAAGACAAAAGTTGTGTTTTCTTTCACTCAAGATCTAGATTTGAAGGGGGTAAAAAAAGATGGACCGAAGAGATGGCTCAGTGGATGAGGTTCTGGCAGCACAAGCCAGGAGACCTGAGTGAATTCCCAGGACCTGCATAAAGTAAAAAGGGAGAACCGACTCTATGGGGTTGACCTCTGACCTCTACACATGCACTGTGGCACACACACCTCACACGCATATACACAAATTAATAATAACAATAACAACAAAAATAATTTAATTTTAAAAACATGAAAATAGAATTTGGAAAGAAGAAGGATGATGAGAGTTGAAAGTGTCCAAAGTATGTCACATATATGTGTGAAAATGTCATAACGAAGCCCCCATCCTGTAGAGTACACATCAATAAAAAAAAATCAGCAACCTTCCTTAAGTGAGCGGCATCAGCCTTTCATACCCATGCACCTGTATCCCACCAAACTTTACTGAAAAGCTACTGTGGTCCTGGCAAGGGTCTGTGTGCTGGTAACACAGCAGTGAGCTGGGAAGACTAAATCCCAGCACTCTTCAATCTCCATTCTGACTCCACAGCATCCATGTGCATCCACCACTCACAAGACTTCTCATCGGAGAAGTGTGCCCCAGCTTTTCTAAATAAGACGGCATCTCCACAACCTGGAGATCACTTGTGTTCAGCAACCAGTGAAGCTTCATGGACACAAGAGTCTTGGTCACTGCTGTGTCCTCACTGACTGGAACACGCAAGGCTGCTGAGGACGTGCCTGTGCAAGAAATGACAAAAGACCTTTCCCAGCCTGCTTTCGTGGGAAATGCAGAGGGATGCTCTGGCAGATGGGCGGCCAGCATCCCAGCAAGGGAAGGCATAGGTAGGAATAGGATCTGTCAGGTGGACTTAAGAGGGAAGAGACACACAAGAAAGGATATTGACACCGCAGGAACAGTGGTGGCTCTGAGGGCAGCACACTTTGTCACCAAGCAGAGGACCTGAAGACTCTGAGATCATCACAGACACTGTATCTTTTATACTGATTTTAGGTTTGGCTTTTTGAGACAGCTCATTATGCTTCCCAGGCTGACCTCATGATCCTCTTGGCTTCTTGAGTGCAGGAATCATAGGTATGTACCTGGTACCAGCCCAGTAGACATCATGTCTTTGAGTGCCAACCTTCACTCCATGGGTTGCCACCTCCCATCTGACCCTCTGTTCTGGATAGTTTTGTTTTGTTTGGTTTGGTTTTTGAGACAGGGTTTCTCTGTAGCTTTGGAGCCTGTCCTGGAACTAGCTCTTGTAGAGCAGGCTGGTCCCAAACTCACAGAGATCTGCCTGCCTCTGCCTCCTGAGTGCTGTGATTAAAGGTG
>LOEQ01000665.1:370711-383808 GCA_001685075.1 Bramus lutescens | reverse complement strand
AGCCTATGGTGCATCTTCTTGGTTGATTATTGATGTGGAAGGACCCAGTTCATTGTGAACAATGACACCCCTGGGCTAGTGGCCCTGGGTGTGTAAGAAAGCAGCTGAACAAGCCATGAGGAGAAAGCCAGCAAGCAGCATTCCGCTGTGGCCTCCAGGTTGCTGCCCTGCTTGAGTTCCTGCCCTGACTGCCCCAGCAATGAACTGTGATGTGGGACATAAGAACATACTTTCTTCCCCCAAACAGCTTCAGTGTTTCATCACAGCAACAGAAACCCTAAGATGCCCTCTGTGTCTTCATCCTTCTTACTCAAAACCTTCACCCCTCCCTTCTGTGCAGGAAGGTCTTTCCCAGCCTTCAAGATCTAGCTCAAATGTCCTCCATCTCTGACACCAGGATCCTACTTTGCTCACCAACCATCTGCCTCACCATAGAGACTCACCCAGGCCCCCAACTCTGAAGGTCCTTGTCTTATAATGAGGTCTCATTTTATATCAGCTCCTGACTCAGACACAGGAGAGCAAGCCCAGACAGGAAGGAAGTTCCCAGAAGTCCAGTAGGTAGGACACTGGCCAGGACAAAGCTTTGACTCCACATCTAGGCTAGGTGGCAGATTGTCACCTCCACAGGTTGCTCCTGCAGTCTAGGTCTCACTGAGAAAGAGGCTCCAGTGTGGACTGCAGGGGAAGGCAGGTTGCCCCAGGTCAAAAGAATACTGGGCAGATGGAGCTCCCTGGTTTAAAGGGGCTTCATGCAGTCATGAGTTCAAATCCCGGCTCAGCCCCTGTTAAGCAAGACACACCAGACAAATAATGCTTTTCTAGTCATTCCATTGCCGAGTTTTTCCTCCAAGGAAGGATAGTCATTCTGGCCTCCTACATTGACATGAGGCCTAAATGAGGAAACATGTGTAAACAAGATGCCTTAGCTTGTTCAGGTTTAAGTCAGGCAGCCCCTGCAAAGGGATTAGTTCCACCTCTACTGCCATTCATCACAAAGGTTCCCTCCTTGAAAGGAAGGTGCTCTAAGGAAAATGGGGTTTGGGTTCAAATATATAATCTACTTCCTCATAGCTGTGTAACTTTGGTATATAGGTCCACCTTTCTGATCCTTTTCCTTGTCTGCCAAGTGGAAATTCTACATCCTATGGTCTCCTCCTATGCACGGACTCTACATTCCAAGTTGTGACTGAAACCACAGAGACCCAGGTCTTGTAAGATACTGTGTGCACTGTTAGGCACAGTAAGAATGTAAGAGCAGTTTTGTGATGCTGATCTTTCCTGCACACGATGTTGTGATGGTCTGTCTGTAGAGAATGGCTAATGGGAGGGGAGTTTATACAGCGTGGATCCACCAGACAAGGGATGACTCATGCAGGACAGAGAGTGCTGAGCCTCACCATGCTCCTTAGAATGTCTCGCAACTTAAAACGTATGAATTATTTATGTCTGGAATTTCCTACTTACTATTTTTATTATGTCTGGCCAGTGATTGGCAAAACCACAGAAGGTGAATAGGGATTAATATCCCCCTACTCCAGGTTTGTGGACAGGTTGGGATAGTATAGTTTGAAGTGTCTGCCCTGGGTTTGGCTCAATTTCACAGAGCTATCTTTTATTCCTTCCCTGGGTTTCAGGTAAGACAGAGTTACTCCCACATGGAGAGCCTTGAGCATCCCTGGAAGCCAGAAGCAGGAAGCCATAATTCTGCACTCTCAGAGGACCAGGGGTGGGAATCTGGCACAGCCACAAGCAGAAACAAGGAAAGAGTCCAAAGACAGATGCCTAGTGCTGGCAGAGACGCAGGGAGTGCTTCGGATTGGCCAAGTTGCCCTTGGCATGGACACATGGAAGCCTGGGTCCTAGCTGGCAGTAGAGCTTGATTGGTGAGAGAGGGTACGTGGGGAGCCCACCAGCCTTGGCTGAGTCTGGGGAGTGTGATTTCATTCGACACCCTGGCAGATGGTGAAGCTGAAGTTTCTGCAATAAAGGTGGGAGACAGGCCAGTGATGGGGACAGGGGTAACCTTGGCCTCACAAAGTCAGCCAACAAATTACATTTGCTACTATGGCGATGTTTGGTTCGGTTTGGTTTGGTTTGAAGAAAGGGTATCGCTGTGCAGTACAGAGCCTTGAACTCACTGTAACCCAGGCCTGCCTTGAACTGGGATCATCCTTGTGTCCATCTTGTGAGTGCTATAAGGACACAAGTGCCACGATTCCCTGCTCTGGAGCCACACTGTATGTACATGCCTGGTATCAAGCCCTTCTCCAGGGGCTTCATACATGCAGCTCACCAGTACACCACCAGTCCTAAGAGACAGCTGTTATTGCCATCCTCCATTGTACAGATGAAGAAACTGAGGCATGAAAACTTGACCCTAACATCAAGCTGCCAGTGGTGGAGGCAGGAACCAAACCGAGGCAGTATGACACAGAGCTTCTGTTCTGGCCAGTGTCCTGCACCGTCTCTTAGCAGGGTTGGCAGGATCTAGAGAAACCCATTTGTCCTGTAGGAAGTCTCCAGAGAGAGCCTCCACAAATAGAAGAACCGGCAGCTTCCTAGAAGAGACCCAGCTGCAGGGTCTTGGACCGGGCTGGTCCCAAGTTGGACTCTGATCTTGAGATGGGTCCCACAAACAGTCAGAAACCTGGACTTATGCACAGGAAGCTTTCTCTAGGCAGAGAATTTCAACCTATTGGGAATCAGAGAAGACCAGAGTCTGTTCTCCAATAAGTTAAGAGACAATGGGCAAGGGCAGAAGCCCCACACTGGCCATATGGAAGAAACGGTGCTGAGGGCTGGGGGGAGAGCCGGCCAGCAGGCCCTGCAGGGCGCTTCTCTTCTCATACGAGGCTGGCAGCAGAGCCTTGGCAAGCACTCCTTGGAGTGCTCTGGAGGCCTCTGCCAGTTGAACCGACAGGGCAGCAGATGGCACACACTTATTTGCTGATGATATTTCGATTTATTTATCTCCTACAGATGGTGTCAGGCCTTGATTCCTGGCAGGAGTCCAGAGTTGGGACATCTTTCTGGGGATAATGGTCTCTACAAGTGGAGGGCAGACTGAAGACAGAGCCCCTGCCAACACCCTGACTGGCACCACTATGGCCTCCAGACACCTTTGCTCTGGCATTTGAGGAATTGTAGGTAAACCAAGGAGGTGGATTCATTCTACAAGATTTCAGACTTATGGAAACTAAATTCTGACTCATTATTGACATTCTAGTTGAGCATGGCAGGGCATTACCTGCCATCACAAGGCCAGAGGATTACATGTTCAAGGCCAACCTGAACTACATAGCAAGACTCTGTTCCGAAAACACAAAGCCACAAATATTTTAATACCACAGTGTTAGTACACATATGTCTTGTGTTCTAGTCCTCACTCTACCATTTACAAACTCTGTGGCCAGGGAAGGCCCTCTGGCTTTTAGTTTCCACCTCTGTTTATAAAGGAGTTGTGAAAATCCTGCAGTCTGAGAGGCACGGGGATAAAGGAGATTCATGTCCCCAGCCCTGCTCCAGGTCAAGCTTTCAATTTACACCTAGTGTATGTGCAGTGTAATAGGCTTGTTACCTATCCACCAGATAATGCTTCCACAACCAGAAATGGCAGCTATGTCAGCATGCCCCATGTCTAGATGAGGTCTCATGACTGAGTCTTGCTCCTGTGAGTGGGAGTGGTGTGTGGCACCTCCCAAGGGGGCTCTGTCACAGACACTTACCTTCTCCTTCCTCCAGACAATGTCAGAGAAACAATGTGGAAGCTCCCGGCCTCTAAGTCACCAGGTAGACAAGAACTGCCTTCCCCCCACAACATCTGCTTTGAAGAGTCTCTCGAGTGGGAAAGCAAGTGTCACCTGTGGACAGGGAGAGACCTGCACTTGTCCTGCAGCAGTCAGGCTGCTGTCCAGTGAGATGATGCACTCCATGAACCTGGTCTACGCTCAATACTCAGAAAATAACCCTTTGTCTTTCTTCCCAAGGTCTCTTTTCTGAGAGGTCCGCCCCCCCCCCACCTGCTGTCTTCAGGAATCCTTCAACTCCCAACCCATCGTCTTCCCCAAATGCATGTTTAGAAGAGAAATTGAAAAGGAGAGGGCAGTGATGGGGTAGCCAGGAGGCCATGGCCCACTCATGGAGCTGTCTCACTTGAAGAAATGTTCTCTGTGATGGGAGAAGGGCTAGGGTACTTCGGGGTTCAGTTGCAGAAACTGAGAACCAGGAAGGGCCTTGAGCAGCTTGTGATCTTTCTGTGAGTCAGATGTTTGGCTATGGCTGGGGCTCAAGGCCTCTACTTCCTTGAATCTCAAGGAAAGCAAAGACACCAACCCTAGTGGTAAGAAAGAACCACAGTCCATGTGCACACTGTTGTCACGCCAGCATGCTCTTGGTGGGACCTCACAACCATCTGCAGAAAGGACAGCAGCTTTCTCGTTTCATGGCTGAGAAATCTGAAATCCAGGAGGTCAGGAGACTCACCCTAAAACACAGGTGATGGGAGGAGAAGATGCAGAGGCCCCGCTTTTCTTCTAGAAACTTGTTGGAAGGATTCGATGCAAGGGCAGAACCCTGTTTGACACAACCAAAGATTGGCCAGATTGGAAGCCATGCCATTCTGAAGGGTGCTGAACTCGGCAGCGAAAGGACAGAATATCTCCTTGTGGAGATACCATATTCCAGCAGCTGGGAGAGGACTAGGTCAAGTCTGGGCCTCCCTCAGTCCCTCCGGGGTCTCACGATGTGAGCATCAACATCGAGCTACTTCATGGGGCCTGTGCTGGCTAGTTTTATGTCAACTTGACACAAGCTATAGTCACTGGAGAGGAAGAAGCCTCAGTTGGGAAAAGGCCTCCTTAAGATCAGGCTATAGGCAAGCCTGTAGGGCCCTTTTCCTAATGAGTGATTTTTGGAAGAAGGCCCAGGCCACTGTGGGGGATGCCACTCCTGGGTTCTATAAGAAAGCAGGATGAGCAAGCCCACAAGCAGCACCCCTTCATGGCTTCTGCATCAGCTGCTGCTTCCAGGTTCCTGCCCTGCTTGAGTTCCTGTCCTGACTTCCTTCGGCGATAGACAGTATATAGAAGTGTAAGTTAAATAAACCCTTTCCTCCCCAACTTGCTTTCTGGTCATGGTGCTTCATTGCAGCACTAGAAACATTCACTAAAACAGAACCCACTCCCCCTCCAGACTCCCTTTCCCTCCCTACAGGGTACTTCCAGGAGAAAAGTTTGCTTTTATACAGTACTCTTAACTGCTCCCCTAATACTTGCTGGGAGAAGAGGGGCAAGCGTCAGGGGGACAGAGGTAGGGGTGGGTGGCCCCATGTGGCAGGGATGAAAAACAAGACGAGAAAAGGTTGGGTTCTCCAGCTAGCATTCTGATGCATTGCTTTCATTTATGCTCACACCCTGTTAGTGTACACACACACACACACACACACACTTTCTATTTTAGGCAAGTCCCACTGGCTCTCCACATCTAATTGCGATATAAAACCTCCCCTTTAAATTCATTTATGTAAGGAAAATGTGAACCAGCACAGAACAAAACAAATCACAGTAGAACACTAGTTTGCTGTTAGGGAGAAATTTATAAAGGAGCTACAAAAATGACTGCAGTCCAAGAGACAGCGGGATAAAGGAATTCTGTGTCCCCATCCCCACTCCAGGCCAAGCTCACAGGGCCTCCAACCATCATGAAACTGGAAGACAGTTCACACTGAGGTTGATCCAAACGATGTCTCCTGGAGTCGTGCAGTACCCATCCGGGATGAGTGTACACAGCAGCCGGGCATATTTTTAGAGGAACAAATGTCCCAAGCAAACTAGGGAAGGGAGATAATCTTCCAGCCAGCTGTCCTGACTGGCAGGCAAAGTTCCTCCCTCAAGATGATGTTTTCCTCTGCTCCTGATGATCTAACAGCATCCCCAGCTCAAGGGGCCATCTGGCAGCCCCAACAGTAAGTTTTGCCCAGCCCATCCTCAGGAGGGAGAAGAGAGAAACAGAAATAGGCTTTTCTTGCGAGACATGAGGCATAAGCTATCGAGGTTTCAGGAGGGTGAATGGCAGGTTCAAGTACAAGGGCGACAGGCAGCTGATCTCACACAAAAAAGCACTTGAAACGGTGGCGCCCATGTGCCATTCTCAACAAAGCTAGCTGACATAGAAGCCCAGCTCCCCAGGGAAGCGAAAAACACCCAAGAATAGAGAATGCAGAAGCTGGTAAGGGCTCTACAGACATGCCATAAAGAGACACAGAAGATGATATAGTTGCTATGACACCCATACAAACATCAAAAGTCAGGTGCTTGGAGGCAGGGGGAGTACAAGTTCCCACGGTGTCTCCTGAAAGCACCTGTGGCAAGACTTCAGCTTTTAAAGATTTGTCTGTCTCACCCCTCCAATTAAAAGGTTCCTTCTCCACCCAGGCCCACAGTGACAGAGAGGAGAAGAGGTTTGAAGTCATGCCTCACTGATGAATGCTGGCGTAGACATCACTTTTTCTCAGGGACCCCAGCATCAATGCGTCTCCAATCCAGGACCACTGCAGGAAGACCTCTAGAGCCCTGGGAAGTAAACACACACACACACACACACACACACACACACCCTACTCACCCTTACCCATGCCCCTACCCCTCACCCTTACACTGGTCCACAGCCTCCCCCCCATCTCCATCAGTTACAGGGATGTGGGGTCCCTTTCAGTCTCCATTCTATCCACGTCTCAACAGATGCACCCTGTCCTCAGACTGATTCAAATGCAGGCTCTGAGAAATGTGGATCTCTGTGACCAGAGACATCACTTCCTGGAACTCGTCTTACACACAGGCAAAATAGCACAAGGTCAAGATCACTGATGGCACCATTATTTAAATGGTGAAGGACTAGAAGTGACCTAACTTTCCATTAATTGAGTAAAGAACTTACATTTGGGTTTTGAAAGGTTCTCACTCATTAAAATGAACAAGGCAATCTTCCTCAGAACATTACCAGAATATCACTATTCATATCATTAATATTAATTTTATACAGAATATTAATATCACATGGGAAAGTAAGTATCTCACGGTAGTTCCTCGAACAAGTCAGAATGCCCTGCCCCCCATACAAGTGGTCACAGTAACTCAGAATGTGGCTGGATTACTTGGAGAGGTACTGTGGCTTCGATGTGGTATACCCCCTACAGGCTCATGTGCCCAAACACAGGCTCCAAGCTGGTGGCAGTGTTCCTGGGGGAACACAGGAGCTTGAGGAGGCTGGATTTGGGGGGATAAAGTAGGCGCTGGAAGGAGTCTTGAAGGCAGTCTAGCCCAGGCTTACTCCCAGCCCCAGCCATGGCTTCCTAATCTGCTAGGATGTGAGGGGTTCTGAATACACATTGCACTGCTGTGAGCCTGCCATGCCTTCCCCTGAGCCAAAATAAACCCTTTATCTTTTTTTTGTGAGGTGGGTGGGTCTCTGTACATAGTCCTGGATGTTCTGGAACTCATTAAGTTAACAGGGTGTCCTCGAACTCCCAGAGATCCACCTGCCTCTGTCTTCCAAGTGCTGAGATTAAAGGTGCACGCCACCATGCCCATCTTAACCCTTCATATATTAAAGGCTACTAGTTGGTCTTAGATTTGGTCACAACAGCCACCAAATTAACTAACACGAGTGGTGAGCTCTGGCTGCAGGTCCAGGCACCTCAAGCTCTTAGAGGCTCCTTCTGGGCTTCTTGTCCTACCTGGTTCATCCATGCAGAGGCTTAGGGACTCAAGGCATGACTGCATCACTACTTCAACCCAGAGTGATACATGTCACCTCCTCTTTTACTATACTGGCTAGACTAATTACATGACCAGTCCCCATGCAAAGGAGGCTGGGATATGCAGAGGAGCACATGGCTCTCAAGAGGCATAGCAATACAAACATCAGTTGCAACAGTCCTCATCTGACCTTTCAGGAGCCAAGAGTATGGAAGAATGGAGGCATGGCCTAAGCTCTTTCTGCTAGGTCTGTCCCCCTGCCCACATCAAGCCCAAGCCCTCTTCCTTGCCTGCTCACATTGGGTAGCCTGCGTGCTCAAACACTAAGCCAGAGTGACGACATCTGGGGCAAGGCTGTGTTTCCCTATGCTGGGACAGAACATTTGCTCTGGCCAATACCTCGGCGGATAATCCACAGGGAAATAAGCGGGAGTTGGCCGGGCCTGTGCCTCACCACGTCTACCAGCCCCAGTTTACTCATAACTGTCTAATGATGACACAAGGCAGATGTTCTGTGCTGATTTCCCCCTGCAGACGACTGCAAGAAGGGAAACCAAATCTATTTTCTTAAGAAAGCATCAGATGAAGCTTGAACAAAACCAATAACTTTCATGACGTTCAGCTTTCGAAGCTTCCCATCGACGCTCACAGAGTGTCGTTTCGGGGGTTTACTTGGCGGTTGTTTACTGTCTAGAAAGAAATATGACTGCTTCCTAGCAGTGCACTTCCCCTCCTCCACAGCCTTCCCCAGCAGCAGCAGCCTTTTACCCTTGGAGTTTAAAATTCTAATAAGAAAAGGCCCCAGACCCTGACTTTCTGCCCAGCTATCACAGAAACAAGATTCCCCTCCAAACCCTAACGATCCCCGCACCAGTGTGGGACTCCAGCCCAGTACCACGGTGGGGAAACTTCTCTGCCGATAGCCACAGCCCAGGCCCACATGCACTGCAGTTCTTTGCAGCTGGGCCTCTTTGAACAAAAAGCAGCATCTATATGTAGAGACTGTGCAGGGAGAAGCCAGTTATACAGGGGGATTATGCAGGGAATGGATGGCTCAGACTCTCCACGAGTCCTGTGCTGTATGTCCCCAGCTCACAAGAACAGACCCTGGTGGCTTAGCCACGAAGGCAGTGGAATTGTGGGCTTCCTTCTTCCCCAGTAGCACAGACAGGTAAGTCTGGTTCTTTTTCTGGGAAGGAGAGGGGTATAACCAACAACAGTTCAGATCTGTCCCATGTGGGACTGTGCCCAGCAGACTGTGACATCTAAGAACTTGACAATTCGTGTGTGTGTGTCTGTGTGTGTGTGAGAGAGAGAGAGAGGGTGTGTGTGCACATGCGTGCGTGCACAGAAGACACACAGGGCTGTCATCCACAGTGATCAGCTTGATGGCAGGGCTGTCTCTTTACAGTATGGAGCATTTTGAAGGACAGCTGTCTAACAACATATCTAATAAATAGGCTGCGTCCTGAGAGATGCCAGCAGAAGTCAACCCAGGTTTCTGGGGATCCTTATCTGCTAGATAACCAGAATGGGCTGGGGCTCAGACCAGGACCACCCCAGGCAGAGTCCAGTCTTGAGAGCCTAAGCCACAGTCCCTAGCCAGGGACTGTGGGACAAAGGAGAATACTCATGGGGAAGCACCCAGGGCCCACAGGAGAAAGGCTAGACACTAGATAGATGGTGCTTCAAGGTGACCCTGGCAGAGCTAGTAACCTTTGTCCTCTTGTTTGTCACCCACAACTGTCAGCCTGGTCCCCAGTCACCTTCAGAACCAGGGTGCACACCTCAAAGCAGCCAGAACAGGAAAACTGAAGTTCTTAGCAACAGATGCAGCTAAGCTCCCAGCAACTAAACTCTGTGCTCCTTTGCTTTGTTTTTGTATTCAATTAAAAAAAACACCTCACTGAGCACCGACTATGTGCGGGCACTGTGGGAGTGCTGAGGGCTAGGGATGAATAAAGCAGGACGTTTACATTTCAGCAGAGCAGACGAGTAACCAAGTGACAGAGAGTGTTGAAAAGACTACTCTGAATGACACAGGTGCCATCGAGGAATGGCAGGGTGTCACCAGAGATGATCGTCCCAGCTGGAACTGGATGGGAGTAAGGCAGTTAGGTAAAGACCAAGGGGAACGGCACTGAACATCCTAAGGTCCTGGGGTGAATGAGTTCAGAGTGCTGCAGAACACAGTCCAGAAGACCATGGGGTGACAGCAGGAGGGGGAGACGGAAAGGTAGGAAGGGTGGGGTCACTCGAGCCTGGAAACAGCTGTGAGGGGGGCACCGGAGCATCGGGGAAACATGGAGAGAGGGAAGCCAGAAAGCCAGGAGAGCTCAGATCTGTTTGCATTCTGATTGATTTTTTTGTTTATTTTGTGTGTACACATGCCCATGCATGCTGTGACATTCTTGTGAAGGTCAAAGGACAGCTATAGGAGTCAGAGTTCTCCTTCTACCATGTGGGTCCTGAGGATCAAACTCAGGTTGGTCTCTGGCTTGGCCACAAGCTCCTTCATCCTACAAACCATCTTGTTGGCCCTCCATTGCATTCTAAAGCTCCATCTGGAAGCCGATTGGAGGAGATGGAGCCACTCAGGCAGCTGTAGCATAGGATGGTTAACAGGAGAGACAAGAGAGTCCTCGCTCCTTCAACCCAAGGATGGCAGGGACAGAAAATTGACTTAGGCCAGGACGGTCACCTCTGCTCATCTTGGCTTCCAAATTTCTCTCCTCAGTTCCCAGAACACAAATTTCCTCAGTCCCTCCCCTCTACCCCCAAGTCTCTACCTGTACCAGGCCCTGGAGAGTCTTCCCAGGCAATCATTCCTCCAACTTCCCCAAGAAAGAAGCCGACTGGTCCAGCTCTACTGGGCGGGAAGACATAGCTGCCTAGAAAACACTGTTGCCAGCAGAGGCGCAAGATGTAGGTGGGACGCTCTGCAAAGACGACCAGACTGGGAGACCCCTCCAAGGTGTCACTCATCAGGCCTTCCCAGAGTTCCCTCCGGCAACTATTGACTTCCTCCATTCCCTTCTCAATCACTATCCCCACCCCCAACAGTGGGACCAGAGGCTGGCTCCCCTACCAGAGATTCTTGGAGTTGAGAGGTAGGAAGCATCTCATAGAACCCTGGGGACCCCTGGAGACCCTTGTCAGAGGGGAAAGAGCAAATCCAAAGATGAAGGCAGGTCTGGAGGGCAGGAAGTCAGCTCTGAAGACCTTGAAACTTGGAATCAGGAGCAGAAAGACACACGGCTGCCACATCTGAGCTGCCCACGGTGGTAGAAGAACACGGAAGCAGAGTCTACAGAGTGGCTGAAGGGGGCCCCAGCTTGGCTTCTCTTGCAGCCCGGGGCTTCCTCTCTCTTGGACAGGAAACTTCTGTACTGTCCCTCCTTATGCAGGTCCCTGGACAACCTGCACTACTGCCAGAGGCCCCAAGAAGAGCCCCGGCTGTTAGGCACAGCCTGACCAGCCTCAGTCTGGAAAAAGTTTAATTACAAAGGGTCCTGAGAAGGGTATGGAGGAACTGGGAGCCAATATGTGGGTGGGTGTTGAGGGGATCTCAGGCTGCCAAGTCAGGAAGAGAGATGGAGGAAAAGGGGCAGTGGGACTGCTCTGAAATCCTGGTGGTGCAGGCTGGGCCCTTGTACGGACTGTGGGGAAGAGCGTGTCACCAGGCTTCCTCTTCCTCGCGAGCCCATGTGTTTTCCTCTGCACTGTTTTTTCCACATCCCCCTACTTTGCAAAGAATTAGGGCCCAGGGAATGACTTCATTGGAACTTGATGATGCAATGCTATAAAGGAGCCCTCTCCAAATAAGGTCCCATCCTGACATGCTGGCGGTCATGACTGCAATATCAATTTGGTGGCACTGTGCAGCTCACTGCTTGAGTTATCTTTGTTAAGCCTCAGTTTCTTCAGCGGGGTGATGCACACATGGCTTCTCCCTTAGTGTCTGGGGGCTGCCGGCCATCCCTCCCGACATTGTGATTGTTAGTTAGTATTCTGTGTGGCCAGCACAGGAATGGCCTTCCCCTCTACACCTTCATTCTCAGAACCTGTGGGTGTGGCAGCATGACCAAAGGAGCTTGGCTGGCATGAAGGTTGCAGACTCTGAGATGGGAGACCAGCAAGGGATTGTGCAAGGGGACCTGAAGTCGTTGTGGACCGCGGCAGTGGGAAATGAAAGGACAGCAGAGAGATCAGAGAGACGCAGCAGCCACGATAGGTCTTGACCCTCCATTGTTGACTGTGAAGGTGAAGAAGGGAAGCAAGGATCCAAGGATTGCGGCAATTTCTAAAAGCTGAAAACAGCTTCCACATCCAGCCAGAAAGAAAACGGGGACAATGGTCCCACACCTCTAAGGAACTGAATTCTGACGATCAGCAGTGAAAAGGGGTCTTGTCTCCTTGATCCTACAAAAGGCTACAGCCTGGCTTGAACTGGCTAAGGTATACTGTACAATCATGAGTCAGTGTCGTTTAAGACGATGAGTTTGTAGGCATCTGTTAAGGCAGCCATAGGAGGCTAATACACTATGAAATATTTATCAAGGGGAGTGGCTTAGTGGGTCACACCCTCCAGTTAGAGGCCAAGTGGATGTTTGTGCNACCACAGAGAGCCCTTCCCCCACCCCCAACATACCCAAGAACAAGCTGGGACCCACCAACCTGGCCTTGAAGCTACCACAGTAGCTTTAGGCAGAGAGAAAAGCTAATGAGGGTTTTCCTGGTTAGCTGGACACCTGAGTGACCCAAAGAGGTGAGGGAGCCCCAGATGCCACCACACACATCCTCTGCTACTCAAGACGGGCCCTGACTGCAAAGGCTAAGTGTTGCTTCCTCTGCCTCGTCCTAATCCCAGAATCTCGGCAGTTCCCATACACAGCAAAGGGGCTCTGCAGATTTGACTGAGGTAAGGCCCAGCAGTTAGGGATTATCCCAGACCATCCAGGCTAGGCAGTGGCATCACAGGGGGTCTTCTAAGAGAGAGGCAGAGGGATCAGAGAGAGGAAGAGAAATAGGAGAATGAGAATTCAGGTGAGAATTGCCTCCTGCAGACTCCATACTTATGTGAGCACTTGCAGCCAGCGACAGCACACTTGGGGAGACTGTGGTACCTTTAGGAGTTGGAGCCCCACTGGAGAAAGTGGGTTTCAGGGAACAACCCTAGGCTACAGCCCTGCCCTATTCCAGCCTGAGCTCCCTCTTTACTTCCTAGTCAGCCGCTAAGCTGGAAACAAACGCCACAGGCTCCTGTCTCCACAGACACCACCATGGCTTCCCACCATGACCTATGAGCTAGGAGAGATCTAAGCAAACAGCCATAGGCTC
>LOEQ01000665.1:347023-370584 GCA_001685075.1 Bramus lutescens | reverse complement strand
AAGGAAGGAAGGAAGGAAGGAAGGAAGGAAGGAAGGAAGGAAGGAAGGAAGGAAGAAAAGATCCAGTTCACCTGTCCCTGTCCCTTCTATACTCTGGCTTCTCTGAAGCCCCACACACTCTGAGCAATATCTGGACTCAGTCATTGTTCCTGCTGTCCCTGTTGCCCTAGGAGCACCCCTTTGGGGCTCATGCTCTGAGAGAGGACTTCCTAAATTTTTATTACAAAATAACATTGGATCCCTCATAACCTTTGCTCTGCAGTGACACTACAGCTCCCACACCTGACTGGGAAACAAGGGTTTGTGGGTGCCCATCCTCTACCTCCCCACTGGACACTCAGCTCATTGGGTCTGAGTACCTGACCTCTTTACTGAGTCTCCAGTGTGGAGCATGGAACGTGGAACACAGGCCTGCCCACCTGCCTTTGCTGTAAGTCAGCAAATACATGGCTGCAATGCCCACTTTAGTCCCCTCATATGAGTTTGCAAAGAAGCAAACTCAGAGGTGAGGGCTCACACTTGGGCATATACACATGTCACCTCATATACACACTTGCACACATATCCATGCATGTGAACCATCAGTGTCCACCATCAGCTGGGATGGCTTCAGCAAACAGGGAAATGGTTCTGCCTCGAGAATGAGAGGAAGAAAGCCAGGCAGTGGTGGTGCACACCGAAGCAGAGGCAGACAGATCTCTGAGTTCAAGGCCAGCATGGTCTACAGAGCTAGTTCTAGGACAGCCAGAAATGCACAGAGAAACCCTGTCTAGAAAAACAAAAACAAAGGAATGAGAGGAAGGAAGACTCCTTGGGAAACCCAGGTGGCAGGGGTGGAGCTGGCCAGAGGACAAATGTGCCACAGAACCTGCGCTGTGTGATGGAACCTCCCACAGATCTTCAGGAAAGTCAGCAGAGTCCTCAGATGTTCCTCAAAGGGATTTGTCACTATAGACACTGCAGAAGTGACAGCATCCTGTCTTGATGCTAGCACCATCCTGACAAGCTGGTCAGGAGAACAAAGACCCCAGTGGAGACAGTAAGGGGTGTGACAACAACTCACAAGTCACTCACAGGGCCAGGACAAGAGCACCTAGGTCCCCAAGGCTCAAACGCCCAAAGGGTGCTGTGGCTCAGAAGGCCCTCTGGAAACCAGAATATACTCCTGACCTTGAAGAACTAGCAACCAGGAGCCACTGCCACCTCAAGCCTTTCCAACCCCAGGAAACGCATGGCCCTCTGGGAAGCAAACTTCCTGCTCTCCACCCCTAGCTCCCCACAAGAAGCTGTCACTTCCCCAGTTACCAGGCTCTGTGAGCTCCCTCAGCTCAGTGACACCCAGCACTGGGAGGAGCAGCCAGACACCCGTCTTGTCAGCTGCTGGTATCTGTGGAGGGAAGCCTGCACCATGGAGAACTAAACATCCTACCAGGCTGTGGGCAGGGGTGGAGAGATGTCATGCCAAGCTCCCATTGGGCTCTAAATAAAAATCTACCTGCAACCTGGCCACCCACAGCCACCTCAGACAGGGTCTGTACTGTATCATAGGAAGAGACCGACTACCACTAACCTCCAAACTGTGGCCCTGTTGGGAGCCCCACCACAGGGAGAGAGGGGCCTCTGTTGGGGCCTCAGGACTCACCAGGATACCTCCCTTCTGGGGTCCTCAGGAAGAATGAATAACAGCACCCACATGACCCAAAAAGCCGTATGACAAGGTTGTCTGACTACCTATGACTCTCGGAGCTGAGAACCTAGGAGCTGCCTTCATTAGGACGGAATGGAGTCATTTTCAGAACAAAGCTCAGACCCTCTTCATGCCTATCCCAGCTCAGCAGCCAAGAAGGCAACTCACATTCTTCAAGGACAGAAAGTGACAGAAAACAAACAAAAATCTCATGCACAAAGATGCTTGCTCAGTTAGGGATCAGGGACAGAAGCAGGGGAGGTAGGGACTGCAAAGAAGTGGCAGGGTCCCCTCCAGAAGGAGCAGCACTGCCCAGATCACCTTCTGTGACCCCAGTGTCATGTGCTCCCACTCTAACTTGAGCCCCTTTCTGTGCCCCAAATCTCCAGCTCTCCTTTTCTTTGGGGGCTGGAATCTGACTGTGATCATGGTCCCTTGGACCTGGGGAGCAATGAAACATCTGTCTAGAAGAATCCTGTGCCCCCGGAGTAAGCTCTAATGCCTGCCTGGTTGGACTGTTACCCCAGAGAAGCTTCCACCTCATCAAAGCACTATAATGTGGGATGCTTGGCTCATCAGCCGAAGTTAGATCAGAATGAACCAGTTAAGAAAGACTTGAAGTCCCGACTGACTGCCTGTAGCCCCAGCCTAAGGCAATGCTCTAAACAGAACTTTCTGGATCTTGTCATATCTCTGCTTATGAAACACCAGGAGTCCTATCAGCTCAGACAAGCCCAAACTGCATCCCGGAGTGGGGCCACCCCAGCCATCCTGGCTTGGGTCTCATCTCTCAGGCTCCCTCACCATTCCTAGAATTATTCCAAACTACCTACCTTCCAAGGTCACAGCCTCCTCCAGGCAGCCTCCCCCTCCCCCAGGCTGAGTCAGTCACCCCTACTCTGCCCTCCCACCTCCCCTTGAATATACCCTATTAATACCCTCTGAGGCACAGAGCACGTGGTGACCTGGTTGCAGGAAGCTCTGCAAGCCAGCACTCTGGAGGCAAGCAAGCTGAAATCTCAGTGGCCAGACTCATAGGCTGTGTTATCAAAGGCCCATTACTCAGCCTTTCTGAGCTTCAGTTACCTGGGCTATGGACCTGTGATAACAATGATTAAATATTTTACAAGCACAAGGTCAACAGCTTGACATTCTGCTTCATGCTAAGCATACAAAAACCTACCATGGAACAGCTGACAGCTTCCAAGTGGGGGCTGACCTAAAATAATACAGTATTTTTAAAGTCGCTCTTACACAATGGTGCTAACACACAGGAAGGAGAAATGTCCGCCTGTGTCAATGGGGATACCCAGACTGTCCGGGACAGGAGTTCAGAGAAGGTCCCTCTGAGGAAGAAGCTGTATAGAAAGGTGAGAGGGGAGCTGTGTAGCACATGCAAAGGCCCTGAGGCAGAAAGAGCATCTTCTGGGGATGGCGAAAGGATGCTGGGAGGGATGATGAAGGGCAAGTCACTGCATCGGCACATCAAGAATGTCCCTGGACATCTATCTAAGTGGTAGAACCATCTGTCCAGGGCCCTTTGCCCTCTGACCACAATGACTTCTAGGAGAGGACCTTGGGTTATTAGGATGTTCTCTTAAGGGGGTTTGTGGGACCCTCTTCTCTTCCTCTTCACTCCTAGCTTGTGGTCCATTTTACTGTGCCATGTGTTCCCACCACAAGGCCCTGCCCTTGTGCAGGAGCAAAAAGGCCCAAAGCAATGAGACCGCTCCATCTCCAATCTCCACAAATACAAGCTTCTGAAATAACCTTTTCTAATTTTGAGTTAATGACCTCAGGTGTTTTGTTACAGAAGCAGAGAACTGACTGACACAGCCAAAGACATAAACATGTAAACCCCAGATGCAAGGCTAAGGTGTCCAGGTGTGGACTGAGGCCTGGCTATGGTCCTTACATAGTATTGGAGACACCCAACCTCACCGACAGTACCCCTAACCATACAAAGCTCTCCCGATGGTTGGGAAGTGGATAATGCCAGTCTTCCGTACTCTCTCCTAGCTCCTAGGTGGCCCAGCTTTTACTTTGCCAACAATGGGGTACCCTCAAAGATGCAGAATAATGACTCAGAAGAAACCTGGGTCTTGGAGTGACTGGCAGGGGGCAAAGCGGCTCCATCGACCAGGTTTGCTTGCTTAGAAAGGAAGTAATTTCTCTGCTGTCCATGTTGCAGGGCCCTCCTTGATACAGTAGCACAGCTTCGCCCCGAATGACTTACAAAGGGCCTGAGGCAGAGACCTGGCGAATCTGGAGCAAGATGTAGCCATTCGGCACTATGGGAACAGAGGAAGGCTTTCTGCAGGAGGTCAGCATCTCACTTGGATGAGAGGAAGTCTACATCCTGAGTAAACAGAGGTGTATCAGTGAGAGGACCGCTACACAGATAGTAAGAGAATGAGGCAGACCCACACACACACATTAGGGCAATGCCTGGGATTGGTTGCTGACAGATGCCGGGGAAAGTTCCAAATTCTTGTTCATGCTTCCCTGGTGCCACGGAAGCCCATGGCTGACTCTAGAGAAGAAACAGGGAGAATGTTTGCTAGCTGGGGGAGGGGGGACTAAGCACAGAGGAGGCAGGACTGTCTTTATCATTTATTGTCTTCTGGGGCTGCCCTTTCTTTAGGTAATGCATAGCTATGTTCTGTAAGAAACCCTTTTTGCATTTCTGGAGGGGCTTTGCACTTCTGTGTGTGAATGGCTGTGCACACAGGTACACATGTGGCCCGAATCAGCCTCTGTCCCCACCACACCCGGCGCATTTGACAGAAGGGGAAGTTGAGGCCTACCCAAGGTGTAGGATCAGAGCAAGTAGAGAGTCCTCCCTCTTCATTCTGCATCTTTGTGCCTGTACCCCATGCCCACTGCTCTCTCATCTCAGTGCAGGGCACAGCCCAATGGTACTGGAATGGTCTCCACCTTCAGACATGATTATTCAGAATGCACAGACAGAACCAAGAGAGTGAAATTGAATGCTGACCTTCAAGGAAAGTCCCCACTATCTTGTAGCAAATTAAAGCGAGTACAGTTTTGATGACTGAGAATACGAAACTGCTTTTTCCCTCTTGCTAGAAACGGTGACATCAGTAGAGCCCCGAGAAAGGCCAAGAAGGACAATGGCACCTTCCTTCAAGGTCCTATGTGGTTCTGGCATAATTGCTTGAGGCTGTCTGTGTACCCGTAGCTAATGGCAAATGGAGCCGGGTACTTTCAGAGGTCAGAGGTCAGTCTGCTGGAACACAGGGTCATTCGGAGCAGAGTGTGCTCAGGATGGAACACGATGGGGATGTGAGCAATGCATCTGGCCACTGATGGCTGTACCACCAACATGCAGCCCCTCAGCAGGTCCCTGACTAAGTAACTGCACTTGATGGGGCACTGGGGAGTGTGCCCCAGAGCAGGCCATGTCCCAACAGACATGAAGACACACACAAAAATGCTCAGAACAGATGAACTGGTAGTGGTAAATGGACCCAAGTGTCCCAGACATCTGTCTCCTGCAGAATAAATGCAGAGCCTGCTCCCTAAACTTAAAACAAAAAACCTTATATGGCATGAAAAGGGCAGCACCAGCCCCATGGGCATA
The DNA here is from genome assembly GCA_001685075.1 of Bramus lutescens. Lineage (NCBI taxonomy): Eukaryota > Metazoa > Chordata > Mammalia > Rodentia > Cricetidae > Bramus > Bramus lutescens. The sequence goes on along the minus strand of LOEQ01000665.1, from coordinate 365,293 downwards.
AGCAGAATACCAGCTGGAAGCCGGGGAGCAGGCAGCAAAGTAGCAAGAAGCGTACACTACAGTCAGAGATTCGATGCCCACTCCACAAGTGACTAAGCCGGGTCTTCTGCCTCTCTGGGCAGGGAAGACTCAGTCTGCACAGTGAAAACAACATGGAGTGGTTTGCCGGGTACAGCTTTGTGCAGGGGCTCAAACACTGCCCTATGCTCCCCCAAGCCCATTGTCTGTGATATTGTTACCCAGGGCATCCTTTCAGGATACCTGAGAATGACGCAGGACTACAGAATTAGAGAGGAAAGAAATCCAGATGGCCTAAAAAGCACATTCTACATTTTGGAATAATGTTGTCTCAGACTCAGGGGCAACCTGTTCATGGGTGGATTTACCTGTTCTCACAGGCAACATGCAAAATGGGTTCAGAGAGCTTATACAATCTTACTGAGACCACAGAGTAGGAAAAAGGCAATGAGAGGATTTGAACTTGGATCTCTTGCCTGTGCACCCATGTTCTTTCTAAGATGAGGTTTTGCTCTTTAATGAACTGGTGCCCCTGAGTACACCATAAGCTGTGCCTGCTGTGGAGCTGATGTTGGCCCCTGTCCCCAGCGCCCACAACAGCTACCTCAGGGACAGCCCAGCTCCAGGAAGATCCAGAGATCCTGGAAGAGGAGGGAACTGTCACCTGAATGGAGACCATTGTGAGAAGATAGGCTGGAGTGGGAGGTGGAGTAGGTGGGACTGGATGAACTTGCCTCTGACCAACGCTTTTAGCTAAGTAGGGGTTCACTGGGAGCCTCAACAGTTCCCCAACAACAAGACACTGAGAATGGACAAAACAGACAAACAAACAATCCAGGGAGCTACAAGTGTAAATCCCTGAATAAGAGCAGCCCCCACCCTCCAACCGCAGAGACGGACACTAGGAAATCAGCTAAGAGCCCGCATGGGCTGCAGATGGCTGGGGATGGTGAATATGGCTCCACCACTTGTTGGCCAGTGAGCTTAAAAAGCTCCAAAGCACTGGAGATGAGACTCAGTTCCTCCCCATAAAGTCTGAGTAAAAGCAGAACATGCCTGCCTCCTACACAGCTATGAACATTAAATGAGATATCGATTAAACAGGACCCGGAGCAGCCAGGCACAGCTGTTCAGGTTGCACAGAGACGAGAACAGGGAGATGAGATTGTCATCAAGCCCATCCATGCCCAGACATGAATTTCTCAATGTACCAAAGACCTCCTTGCTTCATCAACCGCAGGAGGGCCCAGCACACAGTAGGTGCTCATGAAGGGGAACATCACAACCACAGCATTCTGAATACCCCATGGGAGCTTGAGGGCACGGCCCAAGAGGACAGAGAAAGTGCCAATTCCAGGGGTCTTTCAGCAACCTGGAATCAGATCTGCCTGAGACCCCAGGGCTGAGTAAACAAGAAGATGACAGAGGTTGCAGAAGAATGGGAGCGATCTGGGCCTGCCAAGGAGACACCATATCAGAGGAGAGGGGACAAGAAGGGAGGGAAGGAAGCCCTGGGCCAGCACACAGCTAAGCTGGATGCTAAGCCACCCTGGTGCCCTCCAAATGTTACTCTCTCTGAGAAATGGCCATAATTAGCAGCCAGGAGCCCCACTCCAGAACACTGGCATCACATGCAGCCACAAGTCATTCTTACTGCCTGAGAGTTCCCTGCTCATCCATCTTGCTCTTCCTCCAAGCCTAGCTCACTGCCACACCATCTCCAGAGGTCCCAGGCCCTGTATCTCTGTGCTTTCCCAGAGGGGTTGGCCATCTCTCCAGTCCCCAACACTCCCCAGACTTCCCTAACTCTCCCCTGGCCCTTGTGGATGTTACATCAATTAATGAACCAAGGGCAAGGGTGCATTCCCCTATCTCAGACTCTAGGAAAGAATAGTGACCCCATTACCGCTGTCCTTTTATAATTGGGGATAGCAAGGTCTGAAGTCAGACAGCAGCATGTTAGGACAGGAAGGGCTGGCAGTGGGGTGTGATAACTCCTGTCATCTTGACGGCCCCAGCGACGGCAGAAGGTGTAAATGTGACCAGAGGTCAAGGCAGGGAAATGCCAATGCAGTCACTGGGCAGATAATGAGCTAGGAAGAATTCTCCTTGCTATGAAAAGAAGACCTTTGCCATCCCATAGCCTCATGCATGACCCACACAGGGCATCACAAGCCTACAACCGGGCCCTTTGAAAGAAGCTGATCAGAAGACAAGTACACTGTTCTGGCTCCCAGCCGGCTGTTCTCAGCAGAGCCAAACTCCACAGTGTGCTAGGTCTGTCAGAACTGGGGTCCGGCTGTGCCTCTGCTACCTTCCCAGCTGTACCTCTCTCCACAGGCTCTGATACCAGGAGGCCCAGGACAGGGTCTTGGCAAGTGTTTATGACCCACTTCAAGACAGTGGGCTAACGGAAATCAGGTAGCAGTTTTCAAAGACGTCCCAGCTCCCCACTCCTGCCCGAGTTTATTCTTCACTATAGATTTTGCTACAGACTGGTGCTACCCTACCCTGAGAGACCCAGTGCTGACTAGAATAGGAAGCAAGAGGCTAAAATCCTGGGCATGTATGGGACCAGGCCAGGAACAACCCCTAACTGATGTGTCATGTCCTGTGACCAAGGGCAGAGCCCCACCACACCTACATTTGACATAAGCCACAACCACTCACATTTCAACAGTCAAAACAAACACGTGACCAAGCCCAACGTCAGTAGAGGTAAAGAAGCACACATGGCCTTTGGGGACATTCAGCTGAGATGAGGAGGAAGTGAATGAACCCAGCATCCGTGGATTTGATGACCCTCAGATCAAAACTATATCAGGGAAAACTGCTCCAGTGCTAAACACGCATAGACTATTTTTCTTGTCACCATTTCCTAAACAGTCGCGGGTAACAACTATTTCCATATCATTTGCATCTCATTACATATTCTAGGTAATCTAGAGATGATTTACAGTATCACGAAGGTATGTAAGTTTTATGCAAATACTCCATTTTTAGACAAGAGACTCTAGCATCCTCAGATTCTGGCACCTATGGAGAGTCCTGCCCCCCAATCCCTTAGATTCTTGGAACAACTGCAATTTGAACCCATTATTCCATCTGTATCCATTACTATCAAGTCCCTGTAACCAAAACACCCAACAGAAACATCTCCAGGGAGGAAGGTTTGCCTTGGCTCACGCTTTCAGATGGCTGTGTCCGTGAGGTAAGGACGGTGGTAGAGGCAGCGAAGTCCATAACAGAGGGGGCTTGCGTGGAGAGCTGTTCACACCGGGGTGAGCCAAGAAGAAGACAGGGGGACTTGAACCCGAGGTGGGAGGAACCTTCAAAGCACCCTGAATGACATATTTCTGCAGCCAGTAGTCATCTCCTAAAGGTGCCATGGCCTTCAAAATGGCAGGGCCAGCTGGACCCCATGGGAACATTTCAGACAGACAGGACATGGGGCACAAGAGGGGCCACACTAACCAGACAGAGTAGCAGGGACTGGAGATCTGCGCTGCCAGGCTGGACCAGGTGACATCTGTCTAAGGGCAATGAGGAACTGAGTGGCAAAGCTGATTTAGTGGTTAATTAGAATCTGATTTGATTTTCATCCACTTATGTTTCAATCTAACGGCCCCATGTGGCTAGAGGCTGCTGTGTGGATGGAAGGGACAGGGAGAAGCTAAGAAACAAAAGAACCTTCCCGCTACTTTCAGACCCTGCAGCCAAGAGAAACTGACACAGCCTGAACTTCGTGGCTCCTCCTTCAGCAGACACCTGGTTCCTGCTCGAGCTTGTACGCCAGCACGGGGAGACAGGGCCCACAGCTCTTCTACAGGGTCCTGGCTGAGCCGTCCACACACCCATTCACATCCTTCCAGCACGCCCTGACATGTTTGGGAGCCACATGAGCTGAGCTCAAATTCCACCCTCACCTTTACTGACAGCGGGGCTGCCTCAGTTTCTCTGTCTGTCCTATGGTTATGGTAACTCTCTCTTCCCTGTCGGGCTGTGAAACTCCAGTGAGGCATCCCATGGAAAGCATCCAGAACCTTCCTGCAAACGCTCCTACCATGGGCTGCTCTGTGCTTTTCACTCCAGTCCTGCAGGTGAGTGAGCTAACACACAGAAAGTGAGTCATCAATGAAGCAGCAAAGGCAAAGGTGACATTCGGATGCTGGGATGCAGCTCTGTCTTCACAGTGGAGTCTCTCCTCATAGTATCCTTTCATTTGTGGCTTCTAATGATGAGAGTGATGTTTAAAAGGCACAGTACTCATTGTCCACTGAGAGATTTAAATCCCAGCAGCCTTCCTCTGGGGACCAAGCTTTTAACTTCCAGAGAAAGCCAAGTGTTCCGTTTCCATCCCTTTCTAACGCCTTTGAGCATCTATTACCAGCACGCAGGAAGCCTCGGGTAGGTGCTGGCATGGTGCTGGTGCCTCTCCAGCACCTGCTAATCTCTTTTGAACAAGGGAGAGTCGGCATCAGGCTCAGAACAGACCACATTGTCTAGAAGGGATTAATAGGTCCTGTGGTTAATCTCTATACTCTTCAACCTAACTAAAGCAGGAACTGCTTCCCCTGGAAGTGTTGTGGCTTCCTGTGGCCGCAAAGGAGAGATGGAAAGCAGAAGCTTTGGCCTCAGGGAGACAACAAACCCAGCAGTGGTCACCAACAGCCAACCAGCCAGGCTCGGTTTAAGAGGGTAGGAGAGAGGGATGGGCCAGCAAGCCTGAGGATTGGAGTCTGACTCACAGGATCCATGTAAAAAGCTGGGCATGGTGGCACACACTTGTAATCCCAGCCTAACGGAGGTGGAAACATACGGATCCTTATGCCCCCTGGAATAGCCAGCCTAAGCCTATATGGCAAACTGCAAGTGAGAAACCTTGTCTCAAAAAACAAGGTGGGTGGTCCCTGAGGATTGACAGGTGAGGCTGTCCTCTGCCCTCCTTACATACACATAGGCACCAGAACGCATGTGCGTGCGCGTGCGCATGCGCGCGCGCACACACACACACACACACACACACACACACACTCAGGCACCATCCTTCTCTGATGTCCATGCATCATGGTGTACCCCTGATGGACAGATGCTCACCTTCAGTGAGCTGCAGAGAGAGCCTCTATGGGATTGAGAGGCTGAGGCCCCTGTGTGAGAACCTTCCCCACCTCCTACAGGACATGGGTCCTTGAGCTGGGCTTTCTCACCTGAAAAGCAGATAACAATATCTACAGAAAGATCAGAAGTGAACAGAAACAAGGGTGGGCATGAGAGAGTTTGAGGGACCCAGTGCAACTCAGCCGGTAGAGCACCTGCCTAGTGTGCAGGAGACCCTGAGTGCCATCCCTGGACACAAAGTTCAAAAGAGAACAGAGTAGATGCCATCATGTGGAAGTTTTAGTAACAACCTGGAAACCTGGGAGATCACCTGGAAGTCTCAGCCACAATCCTGTCATCTCAGAGAAGCTAACAGAGCATATGGTCCAGCTTCTTCCGATGCTTCCACTCCTGCAGCGGACTGTTCACCCATTCACAGATGACCTCATCAGAGGGCTTCTCTCAGCTGTGGGTACAGAACAGAGGGTGGCTGGATCCAAATGGAATATCACAGATAGAGAGAGCCTCATAACCTTGAACAAAGGCTTTCCAGGATAGTCAGCCACATAGGAGCATGGAAAAGCTGGTTGGGGAAGGCAGGATACCTCATCCCAGCCTCCCAGCTTTCCAGCCTTACCAACTCAATATTAAGACCACTGAAGCTGATGCCCCAACTGGAGCTGAGGAGGAGGGGAGACGATGGCCCACGAACTTCATCCCAAGCCAGACATGGGGCTGCTGGGGAACCACGTGAAGAGCCATATAGGATAAAACCCACAACTGAGCCAGGGTCCTGAAGGCAAAGAAACAACCAGAAAGAGTGGAAAATGAGCCGGAACTTATTGCCATCGGGTAAGGACTGAGTTTGAAGCCCCGCCTTACTTTTTCCCTCGCTTGAACCAATACAGATGCTTCTTTCCATTTGTGTCAGTCGCTTGCAGCTAGGCAAGTTGCCTGACTCTTGTCTGCCATCCCCTGTAAGCAGCAGGTGCCTGGGGAATGGAATTGAGCTTAGCCTCTGTGATCCCACATCTGCACCATGCTGAGACACGAAAATTATGCCTTCAGCTCACCTATTAATTTTTCTAAAGCAGGCATCAAAGGCTTGAGGTGTCCCTGGGTCAGAAGTGACTGCAGCTACCTGTCTGAGATCCAGCTGCAGAGAAAGCCTAGCTCTTGGATGGCAAGCTGAGAGATGGCTTCAGCTTGCAGGAGGTGCTCAGTGGATATGTGCTAGATGTATTAGAAGACGCTGCCTGCGTACATGGTAACACAACATCAGAGCTACTTCCCGAGTGTACACGAGGCTGTCTGACAGAAAGCCACTCAGTGTGGAAGCTGCAACTGCTACTCATTGTAGCGTGCTATCATTGGGTAGAAAACATGCCCCGGGGACTAGGATGCTAGCTCAATTGGGAAAGTGCTTGCCGTGGATGCATGAGGACTCAGAGTTCTGTCTCTGATTTCTATCTCCAATGCACACAGAAAGAGCAGGGCACAGTGGTGGATACCCACAGTCCCAGCACTGGTGAGAGAGAAACGGGAGGTCTCTGGGGCTCACTGGCTGGCCAGCCTAGAGCAGTGGTTCTCACCCTTCTCAATGTTGCTATTCTTTAATTAAGTTCTTCATGTTATGACCTCTGACCATAAAATTATTTCATTGCTACTTTGTAACTGTAACTTCGCTACTGTTATGAATTGTAATGTAAATATCTGACATGCAGGACGTCTGATATGCAATCCCACCAAGGGGGTCACGACCCACTTGAGAACCAATGCACTAGAAGACCCTGTCTTAAAGCAAAAAAAAAAAAAAAACAAAAAACAAAACAACAACAACAAAAAAAAACAAAGAGTGAAGCTATTGATGGTGAATAACTGCTGGGTGGGGAATGTCACTTTTCTTTAGGACTGCAGCCACTGGCTGGTCCCCCAGACCGCAGAGGAAGACCCCATATCCGTATGCATGCAGGTCATGGACTTAAATGCATGCATGTAGGACTCAATGGGCTTAAAAATAATAAATAGGGGCTGGAGAAATGGCTCAGTGGTTAAGAGCATTGACTGCTCTCCCAGAGGATAATTCCCAGGACCCACATGGCAGCTCACAGCTGTCCGTAACTCAAGTTTCAGGGGATCTGACACTCTTACACAAACATATTCACAAATAAAGCACTAACGCACATAAAATAAAAATAAATAAATCATGTTATAAAATAATAAATATATAAATATTTATAAAAGAATCTCCTGAGGCTACAGGCAGAGAACCACAGGAGAGGGTGTGGGGTTGTGGNTGGGGGTGGGGAGCCATGAGCCTGTTTCCTTCATTCTGTGCCTATCAGACCCAGACGTTCCTTCTCACTTCAGATCACAAGAGGCATCCTAGAGGAGAGGCCTCTAGAATTCAAATGCAAACAACCACAACATCACTTCAAGCTCACGACAGGCCATCTTATAAAAATTGGAAAGTTAAAGACTGGAAATAAACGCTCAGAGCTGAGGAGGGTCACGGGAGATGAGCAGCCTGCATCTGCTTTGTATATCATCCTGAGCCAGCATCTCCAGGCTGGGTCACATCCCTGGTCTCTGAGACTTATTCTATCACCTGCCTGGCTAGCTGACATTGCTTCTGAGCTCTCACAATTTAACAGTCAAGTCTGAACTCAAGCATATTCCCTTTCACTGAACCTATCGAAGTCGCAACAAGCAGCCGGCTCCCACCTCAGTCTTCCTTCTCTCAGCAATGGGCAGGAAATTCAGCCAGTTCCATCTACCTTCCCCACCTCCCAAGCTCAAGCCACCTGTGTCCCTGCCCTGAAGTGTACTGTCCAGGCTTCCTGTTCCTGCCTCAACCCCACACTACACTCTTAGCCAACATGGTCAAGCAAACCACAGCCCATCACGTCCAGAATGAAAGCCCAGGTTTGGAATAAAGCCCACACCTCCACTGCAGTCATGGCAGAGCCACACCAAGCCCCTTCCAAAGCTTGAAACTCCAGTTCTGCTACAGTCCACATCTGCTCCGAGTTCTTCCTCTCTGCCAGTGGGATCCATTTCCACCCCAGGGCCTTTGCACCTACAGCTCTTCCTTCTGCACCTTTCTCTTCCCTCGGTGACTCACAATCTCTCTTCATGAAGCCTTTCTTTGTTCTTCCCACTCAAGAGAGCTCTGCCCCACATGGACACCCACAGGTCAGGGCAGTGGGCAGCTCAGCACCCACCAGAAAGTGGATGCGAAGGTAACATTAACAGTGGCTGCCAGCAGCTGTGCTGGCAAGAGGGGAACTCTGGTCGGGCATTGCTTTGAATTTCACTTTTAAACCATGGCCATTATTTTTCAAAAATGAGTTATCTGTTTGCTGAGATCAGGACTTGCTATGTAGCCCAAGCTCGTCTTGAAATCACCATCCTCCTGCCTCAGTCTCTCAAAAGTGCTAAGATTACAGGCATGCACCATCACATCCAGTTCCCATAACTCCCACCAAATTTAATTAAGGAAAGGAAGGAGAGAAGAATGGAGGGAAGGAAGGAGACAAGAAGAGATGAGCTGGGACAGTTTCCTGAAGAAATATTTCAACAAAGAAAACAGTTCAAAGAAATAATCATCATGCCATCATCTAAACGGAAACTAAAATCAAATACTGAGAACATCCAGCAGCAGGGGAGTGGCTCAGAAAACAGTGCACGGCGAGTGGGATGGGGAAGCTCGAAGCCCACTTCTGTTGTTACTATTAAGACTGCAGGAGTGGGGTAAAATGTTACAACAGCAATTGGTGTAAAGAAAGACCACAGAACAGTTTACTAGGGAGCAATCACAGCAGAGACCAGAAAATGACTGATGAGTTGTGATGCCTGGTCCTGTCCTAAGAAGCACAGGGCGGTGTGGGTACTATCCCAGCTCAGTCTACTTGGCCCCTATGGAATAGATGTAGAGTCCTGGGCTCCTTGTAGGGCCTGGGAGGCCAGGACTAGGGGATCTCCCAGCTGCAGACACCTGCCAGGGTATCCATGGTCAGAGCCATTCCACGCTACTGTGTCTCCAGACACTGTCCTGTGTCCCCCAGGAGGTGGGAATTCTTCCTAAGCAAGTGACTTGGTACCTCTCATTGCCAGTCTGCATCTGTCATGCGGGAGGATGGGATGTGGCTCGTGAATACACTCTCTCCCGCCCCAGGACACACTAATCTCAGCAACACTTCGTGCCTAGGCATTTTGAATGGGTTTTAGAGAGCCTTTCAAATACAAAATCAGGCAAGCAACCTCCTCCCTGGGACCAGATGGAGCAGCCACTGGAGACTGTCACCTGACACCCACGGTCACCTGACACCCACTCATCACTCTGCACACGCTGTACCCAAAGGCTTCGAGGGGCCACATTCATGAACACAGTGCCGGCCAGCACTTTGCATTTAAAACGCATGTGCCGTGAGAGCCCGACTGGCACACTAGATCTACAGAGTGACCAAGTAATAAATCACTTAAAGTCTCATTCAGGCTTTTCCCAGGACTGCAAATGTCAGCTCTAGAATTTGAGATCTTCTCATCCAACCCAAGTCCTACAGATGGGAAGTCCACCTTCCCACCCAGGCATGGTGGCCAGCCTGCAGGCTCACAGCTGGCAAAGCTTGAAATAGGGTCGAGAGTGTTACTCTTTGTTTACCAGGTTATACCAGTGCCACCAGGCCATGCTCCTCTGGAGAACAAAGCTTTCAGTATAGGGCTCACCTGAGTCCACAAATGACACTATGATCAAAAGCTATTGGGAACTTGCCAAGAGAGTCTGGAGAAGGAGGTTTGGAAACCCAGACCACAGCCTGGGAGAGCAATTCTTACTCCATATCCGTGCCCCTGCCAGCTCCTCTCGGCAGCCATCAAGCTATAAGGTCACAGACTAGTGTCTCAAAAGTAAGTGTGCACAAAGGGCCTTGAAGATTCTTAGAACCACTGTGAGCTAGTGACACCTGTCAAATGGTCATCCAAGGATTGAGGAGATGTGGCAGCATGTGTCTGTAACCCCAGAACCCAGAGTCAGAGACTGGGAGATCCCTGGAGCTCACTGACCAGCCAGTCTAGCCAAAGTGATGAGGTCCAGGTTCAGAGAGAGACCCTATCTCAGACAAGGTAGAAGGGATGTTGGCACCCGGTGTCAACATGCACCAACATGCACATGTGTACAAACAAGTGGCTATTTGTTTGGTACCACACAGGGAGCACCATATTGAGAATATCCCCACAAAGTCACCACCCTCACCATCTCTCTTTGATGGTAATTCTGGGCTTGACACAGAGGTCCCCAACCGCTTACCCCTCTCTTCCTCTCCTTGGCTTAAAACTCGTGTTTCTATAGTCTTGATGTTAACCACAATGTTCCATACCCGTGAGTCAGATATCTGACCAGACTCCTTAGCAAGGTGTGCATGCCAGAAGCTGAAGTGTGCCCCTGTAGCTTCCTTCACTCATAGAAGCGTAGGCCATTAGTGGATGATGAGAATAGCCCTTCCTCTATGAGTAGGACTCCTAGTTCCTCTCTCACTCCCATTCATCCTCGTTCCTCTTCACAGAGGCCAGATAGCACTGACCCCAAATGCTTAAGTGTGCCCCTATTATGGCGGAGGAGAGAGAAAACCCCACCTTCCTCTTGCTTTTCATAATGTTTCTAATGTAACCCAAGGTCCCATAATGAAAAAAAAAATCATTACTGATACAAAATAACTGTAATGGAAGCAATCCCAGTCCCAGCAATGATCTAAAACCCTGCATGGACCTTAACTCCACTTCTCAACCAAGTTGCCAGTTCATCAAAGCCCCGCTGAGCCGCCTACTGGCTGCTAATGCTCCCTTTAGGTCCCACTTGTTTGCTCTTTGAACTTGGACACCACTTTCCACCAGAGGTTCCATGGCACGAGGCAGCCCCACCCCACCCCACTCCCACCACTCCCCATCTCTCTTCACACCCAGACGGGCGACTCCTTGGTTAGTATCTGCACCTTGGATTAGTGCCAGGTTCCTACTACAAGCCTCGAACGAACCCCGTCAGCACCATGGACGGGTACCCGCAGCAGCAGGGTTGTCAGCCTGTGTCACAACTGTGACACCCATTCATCCATCTGAACATCAGCCTAAGACTGCATATGGGACTACCTGGGCCCATGCACCTCCCAGCTGAGGTTGCCATTCAAGGGCACAGTTTTGGGGTGCCCAGTTCCATGGACTGTTATTAAATATTCAGGCAGATCCAAAAAAAGCCCCCCTGTGAACCCAAGGATGTCATGAACCTGGGTCAGTTCCCTGGCTTCAGGCAGGTTTTCTATTCTTGTTTTCAGTGGGCTCTTAGGTCCCTTAAGAAAATAGGAAGTTGGATCACTTTTGAGAAGCCTTGAAAGTTCACAGAACTCCTGCACCATAGTTCTGCAAAGAAAACTACTTTTAGCTTCCTTTTACAGATGGAGGAAATGGGATCCCAGAGGCTAAAGACTTAACCAACTTCACAGAAAGAAGCAGAGGCAGCCTTAATCCACAGTACTTGGGTCTAAACCCCATGCTTTCCAGGGTCCCCCACCAAGTTTCCTCCTACCCAAGTGAGAAGCTGTAGGAAGAGGAAACGGGGATGTGTGTGGTACACATGCTTGCACTACAGTAGGATTGGCTCCCTGAAGAGGAGGGGGGACATCTGTCTCCATGGCTACACTGAGCCTGAACAAAGCCTCATACAGATTCCCACAGCCTTGACCATCGCCACCTCATCCTACAGCCAATAACAGGAGAACACTGCTGGCCCCCAGTGCTTCTGGAGTCTTCCTTTTGCATATTCTCATCAATAGGCCCAGCATTTAATAACCACTGACTGCTTTTAAATTGTTTACGAACTCACATTGGCAGTACCCACGATCTGACAACCCTGCTGTAGTAATCTGCCCACCTCCAAAAATTCAAATTGAGTTATGGAGTTTGCCCCATTGATCTTCTCACTTAAGGCTCTGCCCGGGCCGTGGGGATATCTGTGTTTACACTGGGGACAATGGGGCACAAATGATAAAGGTTCCTGGTGTGGATCTGACTGTAAATCAGCTTGTGGAGCAGAAAAGAACGTCCTGAATTCTCTTTCTTTGTCTAACCCTGGAAATAGGAGGACCGATGGGTTTTACCTAAGGACCAGATCTAGCTACTGTGCAGTCAATTGTTAATTTAAGAAGGGTTCTGAGGCAGTCTCTGAGGTGTGCAGGAAAAATCAAAGTGATGGGGACAGGGACAGCACTAGGACACAGAGTACCTGGGCCATGCTCTCCTAGAACAATGTGAAGGCTCCATGTAAGTCTATCCAGAAAGAAATTTTAAAAGATGCTCAGTGATGTCTGCAGAGGTTTCAGGTTGTCGCCACTGTGAGTGGGAGCCACAGATATCCAGTTGGTAGAGGACAGGAGTGCTCTAGAAATCCTGCAAAACTCAGGATACCCCCACAACAAAGCCTAAGCCAGCTCAGAACAGCAGATAAGAAGTCCTAGAACTCCTGTGCACATGCAGATGTACACACACATATGAACTCACAAATGCATGCATGCACACATGGATACATACATAAACACATGTGAGCATGTGCATATGCACGTGAACTCAAGTGAATACATACATAAACATACACATGAACGCATTCCTGTACATACAAACATATCCCCCCATGAACCCATGCAAGCATGCACAGACATGTGTATACATATATGTACACACATGAACATGTATACACCATGGACACACAGAAACTGACTGTGCTCATGAACATGAATACACATGAACTGTCTTTGGCTCTCAGCAGTCTAGAAGTCAACACAGATGTCTATACATTAATGTGTCCAAAATTAAAAACCTGCCTTTTCTCCATACACGTCTTCATCCCCCATTTTTCTCATTCTTAGAGGATGGCATCTCTGCTAGTTTATGAAGCCGAGTGTCTGAGGGTCCCAGCTTCTATTCTTCTTTCATCAGCTCATCGAGGCCTCTTGGGTCTTCACAAAGAGCAGTTTCTACTCCATCACCCTCCTCACACCCATCTCCATGGATCTAGGTGCCAGCCTCTCTTGCCTGGACCACTGTGACCCACATATGTCTGCCTTCAGTCCCCTACTCTCACCCCCAGGGCCTTTATACAGCTGTTCCCTTTACCTTGTCCTTTCTCCAACTTTCATTGGGAAGTTCTGTTTGAGCATTTGGGTTCAGGGAGAAATGCTATCACCTTGAGTGTTCCCTGCCTCGGCCACCCAAGAGAAATACCATCTCCCAAGAATGCTCCCTGCCTCAGCCACCCAAGAGAAATGGCATCACTCCAGAGTGCTCCCTGCCTCAGCCGCCCCAGAGAAACTGCAACCTGTTGCCTCTACTCTGGAATTTTTCTACATTTTTTGAGACAGGGTCTCACTAGAAAGTCCAGGCTGGCCTCAAACTGGTAACCCTCCTGCCTTGGTCTCCCAAGTGCTGGGATTGCAACTGTGTACTACACCTGGCTGCCTACATTTCTTCCTTTTTTGTGTTTCTGGACTTTCAGAGCCAGCCTAGATGCTTGCTTTTTGTGGTTCTTTGTACAGAAGTGACCCCTGTAAGCTCATGTTAGAATACTTGGTCCATGGTTGGTGGAACTGTTTGGAAAGGATTAGAAGGTGTGTCCTTGTTGGAAGAGGTGTGTCACTGGGGGTAGACTTTGAAGTTTCAAAAGGTCATGCAGACCTAGTCCTTCTGTCTTCTTCCAACTCGTGGATCAAGATACAAGCTCTCAGCTACTGCTCCAGCCCCCTGCCTGCCTGTCTGCCACCATGCTCCCCACCATGATGATCATGTACTGACCCTCTGGAACTGTAAGCAAGCCCCCATGTTATATACTTTCCTTTATAAGTTGTCTTGGGCATGCTGTCTTTTCACAGCAGCAGAACAGGAACTGAGACACTCCCTTACCCAGCACTGCCTCCAAGGAAAACCGAGAGATTCCTAAGAGCAGACACCTTGGCTTTTTCATCCCTGCATCCTCAGTACAAAAGGAAAGAAAGAAACCAGGCACCGCTCATACAGCAGTACTCAGAAGCATAGTGACTGCAGTATCAGGCGCGAGCACCTTCCAGCTACTGAGAGGAGTCCCCGGGAAACAAGAGCCTTCTCTGCTGGGCTGTGGCCTCTCGGATACGCATCAAGACCTGCAGGTGGCTCAGCAGCTGCCAGTTGAGGCAAGCCAACTGACCTAGGCATCTCTCAGAGGCAACTCAGACACAGCAGCCCCACATCTTTCCAGCCAGTGTCACATCCTGGCAAACTCTCTGTCTTCCAAGTGTTCTCTAAGGACTCATAGCAGTAAACATGTCTTGTGTGTCCCAGGGGCAGATTGCCGTCACAATCTAGACAAGGATCTCAGGCATCCCCCGCAACATTTGGATTTTTAACCTTGTTTTATTGATGGGTAAAATGGGGTACCATTTGGGAGAATGATTTACTCAAGGTCACACAGATTTCCTCACAGGACAGAACCCCCTGACGCCTGCCATTCACCTGCAGCACCCATGGGACAAAGGTGCTGTCGGGGTACGGAGAGCCTGCCTGGGTCCTAGTACATGCTCAGCTGATTGCAGACACGGGGTGAGAGACCAGAAGGTGAATGTATGGACAGGCTGCAGTTTTAACTCTCATCTTGCTTCTGGGTCCTGTGCGTTCCCCCACTCACACTTTCTCTGTACTAAACTCTGCCCTCGGCAGAGGATGGAGCTTCTAGGACAAGCCTGGGGCCTTGCCTGTTTACCTCTCACATACGATGCTCAGAGACTCAGAAGGCACTGCAGGGCTGCAAGCTGCTGGGAAACTGGCCTGCGGTCAATTGTCTCTTCTGGACAACAAAGAGGTTTCCAGAAATCCACTCGTCATTGGAGGCATCCAGGAAGGACCAAGAAATGCCACTGCCCTGTGGCCCCACACTCCCCTATACACACTCCACCTCCCATTGCACCCACGTAACCTCCACATTGCTAGATCTGTCCAGGCAACACGCACCCTCTACAGAAAGGGAAGCTCAAGACCAATGTTCATCCCCATGACTCAGCCACTCAGCAACCATGATGCCCGCGACTGAGAGTCATGGTGTTTGGGGGCTGCTGTGTTGGTACCCTGAAGGACAAAGTAAAACAGCAGCTGCAGAGAATGGCTGATACATGCTGGGAATTCGAGTTTCACACCATGAATTTCTGTTAAGACAGAACTACAGACTGCCTCCAGTAGCAGGGAAGCAATCCTTCTCCCACCCTCAAGCTCCAGGAGGAGAGATGGAGAGAACCTACCTGCAGCTAGCAGGCACAGAATGGAAACAAACCCAGAAAAAGAGAAATTAAGTCCTTGAGTCAGACTTTGAAGGAAGAAGTGAAGGGAAAGGCGGGGGAAGAGGAGACGAAAACCCCAGCAGAGGAACCCATCACCCATTTGAGAATAAAAAGGAGGCCAAAAGAGACCCTTTCATATCTGAGGATAAGAAATCAGGGAGCAAGGGGAGGGCTGCATGCCAGTGATCTCAGTACTTAGGAGGCAGGGAACTCAGGGTTCAAGACCAGCCTGGCCAACATAGTAAGACCTTGCCTCAAAAAGCAAAATAGAACAAAAAGGCATGAGGAAGGAAGGGTAGGGAGAAGGAAAGAAAGGAGGAAGGAGGCAAATGGGCACGCTAACCAGTGCCTGGCACACTCAGGTGGGGCGTGAAGTGGGGCTTCTGGCACGCAGTCACTGTGAGAAGCGCAAAGTCATTCCTGAAAGCATGTGTTCAAGTCCCTACAAAAATATAAATCCTGAGAAGCCTCGGAACTTGGGCAATACGAACAGATTTAGCCCAGGAGAGCTGCCAGGGAGGCGAAACGAGAGCCAAACGAGGAGGGGATGGGCCAGAAAGAGCTAGAAACGCACAAAGAGCAGAGAGACACGCTCTGAGGAGCGAACCGCAGGCTTGGTCCTTTGGACAATCTCTCCAGCAGTGCAGAGTGTTAGTCCACAAAGCTTGGAGACTTAGCTCACACCCAGAGGACAATGGATGGGTCAGAACTCAGGAACAGACAATAGATTAATTAATTCATTCATCTATATTCGTTTTTATTTATTTTATTATTTTTTGTTTGTTTATTGGCAGTAGAAGCCAGGGCCTTGCTAAGTAAGCACTCTACCACTGAGCCATATCCTCAAAACTAGTTTTTCTCTCTCTCTTCCTTCCTTCCTTTCTTTCTTTTTTTGTTTTTTGATACCATGTAGACCAGGTTGGCCTCAAACTCAAAAATCCACCTGCTTCTGCCTCCCGAGCACTGGAATGGCAGGTGTGCACAACTCTCCAGCCTACCAGGATTTGCCTTCTTTTGCTATGTGTTCTCTGATCTGGAGCTGGGACTAGAGCCTAGAGCCTTCTCTAGCATTGGTTGAGACATCACCTTACCCACTTTTAGAAAACCAGAAAGCAGTGAAGGCAGAACTCTGCCCAGAGGAAGCAAGATCCTCAGTCTTCCGGGAGGCCTCACAGCTGGTCTGGTAGGGACACACCCTGAGCCCAGAGCAAAGTGGGCAGGAGGCGGCAAATGTCTGTGGTCCCAGCGCTAGGGAGACAGAGGCAGAAGGATCTCTGAGTTCAAGGCCAGCCTGATATATACAGGAAGTTCTAGGTCTTGGGGACTACTTGGTGAGACCCATCTGAATAAAAGGAGGAGAGAGGGGAAGGGCGGAAGAAAGAGAAGTGGGAGGCATCTGAGGCCCAGAGGCCTCTTGAAGATGTTGAGATGCCAGATGTTGAAAATGGATGAACCTATCTGGAAGGCAAACCAGTGAGGCCAGAATAAACCTCATTAAAACCGTCAGAGACAAAATGACATATCTGGAGGACAGAGGTCCCATCAGTGAGTGTGTTCTGGAGGAGCCTGGTGGGAAGTGGTACAGTACTGAGCATAAAACCCAGAGTGCCCACAGCGGCAGAAGCTGGAAGGATTTGAGGAACAGGAAGTTCAAGTCGGCATTGGCAGCTAAGGAAAAGGAAAGACAGCTGGGCAGTTTCCTACAATAGTAAACACGCTTTTCTCGGAACCCCCAAATGTGCATCATTTCGTGTTAACTTAAGGGGGGTGATACATATGTCCACCTGAGCAGATGTTTCCAGGGGAAGTGCTAATAGTTATTACCTGACCTTGGAAACAAACAATATGTCTTTCCATGGGTGAAACAAACTTTAATGTGTCCAGACAGTGGAACATTATCTAGTAGGAAATAAATAAGCTATATAATGAAAAAATATGTGGAAAGGTTGGGGTTGTAGCTCTTAGTATATGTGATGGCCTAGGTTCCACCCCCCCCACTATAGAAAGTGGGGAAGGAAGGAAGGGAGGGAGGGAAGGAGGGAGGAAGGGAAGGAGGGAAGGGTGAGGGATTAAGGCAGAAGGGATGGAAGGAGGGCGAAAAGGAGGGAGGGAGGCAGGGAAATGTAGGAACTTGCATGTATATTGCTTAATGCTAAAAGCTAATCTGAAAAGGCTCCAGGCTGTGTGTCAACTCTGTGACATGCCGGAAGTTTCAAACCATAGAGACAATGAAAAGACCACTGGCTGCCAGGGTTGGAAGGGAGATGGAGGAACAAACCAAGCAATGACCCAAACAAGAAAAGCCACGGCATGAAATGCTGCCATGGTGGCTTCCACAGTTGTCCAAGGCCACAGGTGACAGCACCCAGCAGAACCCAACATTAACTGTGGCCTGGGGGATGGCCAGGTGGGGCCATCAGCTGTACCAATCAGATCCTTTGGTTGTGGGATTCAGGCAGTAGGGGAGCAAAGCTTACACTAATCAGGAGGTCTCTAAGCCCTTGCACTGAGCTCACTGTAAACCAAAAGCTGCTCTAGAAAGCGGAGTCTATTAAGTCATCACCACCATCATCACAATCAACCCTTTCTGAGCTGATCTATAATCACCAGGACAGTTTTTTAAACCATTTGAGGCTGGAGAGATGACTCAGCAGTTGAGAGCACTTGTCATTCATGAAGAAATCTGGGTTTTCATTCCCAGAACCCATGTGGCGGCTCACAACTACCTGAAATCCTGAAACTCCAGTTCCAGGGGTTTCATATCCTCTTCTGATCTTCCAGATCTCTCTCTCTCTCTCTCTCTCTCTCT
>LOEQ01000665.1:321605-332609 GCA_001685075.1 Bramus lutescens | reverse complement strand
GTGGCAGGCTTTGCAGAATTCAAGGTTAACGGATTATGAATTGCCTTACTCCTGTGGGTGAGCTCCACTCACTGCCAGCTGCTGCCACTCTGCCTGGGGGCAGGAGAAACTAAAGCATTGTGGGCAATATCTCTGGTAGGAACTGGGGTGAGGATGGCCAGGGGAGTCCCGCACTTGTTTCTCAGAGCCCCTTTCCAGCCCCAAGCAAGGAGTTTCCAACTATTTTGAGACAGAGAACTTCTGGGTTGCAATGGTGCAATCCAGTATTGGTTAATGTGGATGAATGACCACAAGGAATCTGTTGCCCTGGCCAGGCATACAGTATGTGTCCTCTGTGCCTGTCCACATTAAATCCTGGCCTGGGATGTGTACTGACATGACAGGTCTTTGGCCTTGAGACTCAGTCATATCCACATAGCAGGACACACTCCTTTTAAGCCAGGAACCATGTCCTGGGGGGTTCAACGCAAGGGGAGCCCAGAGGAGAAAGTACCAGGGGCTACTCTTTTAAATGACACCTAGAGGAAGCGCTCTGTGACATCCTGTCTACAGTGCCTAATTTCTTGCTGGCTGAGCAACCACTGTATGCTCAGCTCAGGGAAGAAAAGAGAACGTGAGTGACATTAATAAGGCCAAGGCAGACTGAGCAGGGGTGAAGAGCAGGGTGGTGGGGTGTGGATGTGGGTGGAGCTTGGAGGAAGGTCTCATAGGAAGCTGGCATTGCAGCAAAGACTAGAAGGAGGTGAAGGAGGCACCAGGAGGCTCTGCCAGAGAAAGAAAGTTCCTAACAAGGGAAGGAATAGCCAGTGCAGAAGCCTGAGGCAGGAGTCTGTATGGTCCTGGGGTGGGGGGAGGGAGCACAGCCTGAACAAGGGTCAGAAAGGGAACAGGAGAAAGGGACAGATCACAGAAATCTTTGTGGTTATTCGCTGGGTCATGTGGAGTCCTGCAAAGGGTCTGGACCAAATCTAACAATCAGGAAAAGAGCACCCCAGCTGTCAAGTGGACAAAGGTTGAGACAGGGAGATCAGCTGGGGGTAGATAAGTGATACCAGGGGCTGAGACAGGACCGTGCAAAGACCAAGGAAGCTCTGGGTTTGTTTTTGTTTCTTTGCTTTTGGCCACGCTTAGGATGGAACCCAGGGCCATGTCTACAAGGCAAATGCTGAACCACTGAGCTGCAACCAGTCCCTTCTGAGATGGTCTGAAAAGCAGATCCAGCACGATTTGTTTCATCCCAGCAGGACGGAGCCCAGGATGTGAGGATGTTTGACAGGGCCGTCTGCAAGGTCAGGGGCTCCAAGGGAAAATTCAAGTTCGAATTGATTTTGTGCTTGCTGGATCTTTCACCAGAGGGAGGGTAGAGACCAGTAGGAGGAGCTGCATCCCCAGGCTGGTCTGCCTTCCTGAAAAGCCTCTCAAGGCATAAGCCAGCCCAGTGGGATACAACAGATATTTTCATACCTTATAATGACAGAGCTGCAGCCAGGCAGGGTGGCACACCCTGTAACCCCACAGGCTGAGGCAGGAGGATTATGAATTTCAGGGCAGCCTGGAAACTCTGCATTTCAAAGAGGGAAAGGTAACAATCACAGCTTCAGTGACCTTGGCCCCAACAGGAGCCGGTGCAAGTTCAGCCTGGTGCCATAGCCGAGGCCTGCCAACAGCCTCCTGGCCACAGCCTTCATCTGAACTGCCCACCTCTGCACCCACTGCCTGAGGGACCAGCCCTTTCTCACCTGCAGGACAGGTACAACTACCACTGGCTTCTGCTCACATCTCCACTGCCACGACAACACCAAACTCCTTTGTGGTCCCTGACTGCATGTTGTTCAAGTTGTTCCCACTGCCTGCAGTGGCCTTCCTGTTTCATCCTGTGTTGCCCTTCATGGTGCTGCCAGCTTCCACTCCTGCTGCCCTGGCGATTGGTTGTCCCTCTCTGACCCCCAGTGTTAGTGGCTTATTCTAAACGGTGATCTTTATCTTCAGACCTGTTTCCCTGATGAGCCTAAGGCCCTCCAGATCCCCCCATGCTGGCAGCCCGCAGTCCAAATCAGGCCAGAAACATATTTGGTTTGGCTTGGATGAAGTTGGCACCACAGTATGCCAATGTTTCCTCATTGGCCACGCTCAAGAATCTAAGATTTTCCCCCAAAATATTCAGCCTTCGGCTTCTCTTACAAGATCAAGTTACCTGCCAACCCTGGGCCTTCAAAAGTGCCTGATAGACATTGGTGACACCAGTAGAAAAGGCCAAGCAACCATGGAACCCCACCCCTCTTCCCAGCACTCAGGGAAACTGCTAGGCTACAGGTGCCTTTGAGCATGAGCACCCAGAACAACTATCTCTGTGTTTGCGTGTGTACATGCATGTATGTGTAAAATACACACATTATGGGGGTGTCCAAAGGTCAGCCTCTAGTGTCATTCCGCAGGAGCTGTCTACCTTGGTTTTTGAAACAGGGTCTCTCACTAGGACCTGAGACTTGCGAGTTAGGCTAGGCTGGCTGACCATCCATCCCCTGGAATCTGCCGTCTCTGCCTCGTGAGTCCCGGGATTATAAGTATGTGCCACCATATCCGGGCTTTTAAATGGGTGCCAGGGATTAACCTTAGGTCCTCATGCTTGTGTGGCAAACACCTTGCCAGCCCCCATCTACCATGTTCAGTATCAGGACCATGATTACCCTTGGGAAGGGAACAGGGGCTGGGAGAGGCTGCAAGGGGGCTTTGGAGACTGAACACCAGGTGTGTTCAGCTCATAAAAACTCATTGGCTAAACAGGTGGGAATTATACATTTGTTTTACAGAAAACAAAATTTACCAGAAAAAAAAAACTAGCCACTGCTAATAAGGAAAGTGGTACTTTTCAGGAACTATGAATATGCTTTGAAGGGATGTGTTCCCAGGGAACTTGGATTTCCATTCTTCCCTGGAGTTCGCTGCAGCAAGCCCGTTTGCCTTCTAAGCTTCCTGATTCCTAAACCTTTGGAACAGCCCCTGAGCCTCCAGGCTCTCCTAATTATAGCAAGTGATTAGGCAGTTGCCAATTACTGGGGAGGTTTTTAGACACTCTCATAGTGTCTAAGCCGAATGCCTACTCCATTCCCCCGCTCTGGATGCAAGGCTGGCCATGCCACTTGGGCAGGATTTCTAGAGGAGGGGGGGGAACCTGGAGCTCTGCATGCAAGCCTTCCCTCCCAGAGGGTAGAGTCTCCAGGGAAAAAGGAACTGGCCTCATTAGACAGTGATGGGTGTAAACTCCTCCATTGTCGGGGTGTTTGTGGTGCCCAGTATAAAATCCAGGCCCATGTACTCTAGGCAAGTGCCCCACCAGCATTCTCTCAGCTTGTTCTTTAATACCCTCATAGGGAGCCCTTCTGGCTGTTCTGGAAGTTTCTCAGTCCTTGAATTATATTAGGGTATTCATGAACAAGACAGAATGGAAGCTAGGCCTGGTGGCACATGCCTGGCTTCCTGGTACTTAGGGAGCTAAGTCAGGTTGGTCATTAGTTCAAGATCAGTCTGGGCTACATAGTGAGATGCTGTCTCAAAATACAAAACACAATTGAAAAGACAATAAAAAGACATGCCAGGACTGCACATTTATAGGGCTTCAGTTCCAGGGGAAGACGGTAATAAACAAGGTGATGGCTAAGAATCCACAGTTGCAGATGTGACAGATGTAGGGCAGAAGAGAGACAGAGGGCATGTGGGGCCTCAGTGACGGGCGACAGTCAACCTGGGCTAAGCCAACAGATGTTCCTACTGCAGGCAAACAGCTCTGGGTGGTAATCCTGCCCCACATCTGGGCTGTACATCTGGACTGCTTCCTGGACCCCCTCCCTCCCTGCCTGCCTTGGTTTCTCATCAGTAATGGGCATGGGAGAGAGGGCAGTGGTGTGTGCTGATTTTCATTGCCTCCCCATCTCATCAGTCTCAACTCTCAAGGGGTTCACGCTGTCTATCTTGCAAATGAGGAAATGGAGGCTGGTCCGTGGTCCCATCCACCACCTGTACAAAGGCTTTGGCAGAAGGAAGCATGGAGCACATACAGGGACATGACAGGGCAGAGGCTTTGATCCAGCGATGGCGCTGGAGCAGATGTGTGACGTGCCTGGGAGAAGGCAGGGTGAGCCGATGCAGGTGGCACTCTGGGAGATGCATCTCGAGGCTCACATCCTGGTTTGTGCCGTGGCCTAAAGCCAGCTCTGCGTGATGAAAGGAAACCTCGAACTCAGAACTCATCCACACTTAGAAAAGAGTTTGGAGTCCACAGTGCACACACTCCAGACAGCAGCAGCAGCTAGGCACTCAGAAAGCCCAGCACCCAGCAGACATCAGAATCCTTCCAGTTTGTGACAAACATTGAAACCTATAATGATGTCTCATTTGTATTTTAATAAATAAAGCTTGCCTGAAGATCAGAGAGTAAAACAGCCCCACTGGTCAGCCTTACAGACCAGGCAGTGGTAACACACACCTTCAATCCCAGTAGCCACACTAGTTTGCCATAGAAACCAGGCTATGGTGATGCCTTTAATCCCAGCCCTAGAGAGGAATATAAGATAGGAAGAGACAGCTCTCAGTCAGTCTCATTCTGAGGATTCTTGGAGTCAGGATCGCCATTTAAAACTGAGGTAGAGGTAAGAGCCAATGGCTGGCTGTTTTGCTTTCCTGACCTTCAAGTTGAACCCCAATATCTGTCTCTGGGTTTTTGTTAGTCGTGATACAGGCACCAACTCTGTGTCAGGCACATCAGCCAAAAGACTATACTTGAAGCTTTATAGGATGGATTCTCAAGTCCCAAGTACACTCAGATTTCAAATGGGGAGACTGAGACTCAAGAAGGAGCAGAGCAAGGGTCAGAGTTCAGGACCACCTTGGGTTCCTCTGACTGTCCAGAGCCGACCTCTATTGTCTTCAGATGAGATAAGCATGCAGGTGAAAAATATCACCTCTTAAAATGAGCCTTGGGGTGGCTGGCTCGCCTCCCCATTTTCTCAGTCCTTATGGATTGTTTGTTTTACCCTAGTCATTAGGAGAGACATCCAGGACCACTGGCGAGAAAGACAGTTTGCAGTTCTGGGACAACCCTTTCTGGGTTAGTTTCAAGTCATTTTCCCCCCAAGGTGCTTGTTTGCTTCCCTCTTCTGCCCCCTACTGGTCAAAAGCAGAACTGCCAGCCTTGCTGACCCAATCTGAGTCAAGTCCCCTCAGCACTTCCAAAAGACTAAAACTGTCAGGACTGGGATCTAGAGTTGGTCAAGTGAGGAAGATGAGAGACCTCCATCATGGTAGTAGCATCTACATGTTACATACATTCCATGAACACTATAGAAAGCATATTTGAAAGCAAAAATGTGCAAAGGAGAACTGTGTAGCAACAAATTTAAATGTTCATTTCTTCCCAGTGACCTTTTGACTTTCAAGTAATCATTCTGAACTTTGTACTAACAGCACTTCAATTGCACATGCACTGTTATTATTACACTTATTTATCGTGTGTGTGGGTGAGCATGTGCCACCGTGTGCCTGTAGAGCTCAGAGGACAACTTTTGATGGAAGATTCCCCCCATCTTCAACTACAGGCTGAGGCAAGGGAGGGGACTCGGAGAAGCTGGCTTGATAAAAAGAAGACGCTTGTTCAAAGTCCATCCTACAGTCAAGCTGATGTAGGTGTGGCTTATCCAAGAAGGTGAGCGTGGGCGCCTCCTGGAGGCAACTCTTTAGGGAAAACATTTCACTGAGGTGGCGGCTTCCAGTTTTAGAGGTTCGGTCCGTTACCATCATGGCCGGGAGCATGGTGGGGGGGTAGCACGGCGGCATGCAGGCAGGCATGGTGCTGGAGAAGGTGCTGAGACTTCTCACATCTTGACTCACAGGCAACAGGAACTGGTCTACCTTACTGGGTGTGGCTTGGGCATGTATAAGACCTCAAAGCCTGCCTCCACAGCAACACACTTCCTCCAACAAGGCCACACCTCCGAATAGTGCCACTCCCCTTGTGGGCCATTTTCTTTCAAACCTCTGCACAGCCCCACCTGCCACTGGTCTTGTCTGTGTAGACAGCATCACACAGCAGGTGTATTTGCAAAACTAGAGCATGAGAGCAGGCAGGAACTGTCTGGAGTTGAGGCTCAGGCAGAAGACTGCTTGCCTAGCATGCATGCATGAATGAAGGAAGGCAGTGGTACATGCCTGTAACCTCTCCCCCCCCATGGAGGAGGTAGACCAGTGGTTCTAAGCCTTCCTAGGGCCGTAACCCTTAAACACAGTTCCTCATGTTATGGTGACCCACCCAACCATAAAATTATTTTCATTGCTACTTCATCACTGTAAGTCTGCTGCTATTACAAATCATAGTGTAAATTTTGGGTTGATAACGGTTTGCCAAAGGGATTGTGACCCACAGGTTGAGAACTGCTGAGAGAGAGGCAAGTGGATCAGAAGTTCAAGGTTAGCCTCAGCTACGAAATAAGTTCAAGCCAGCCTGGGCTGGGTCGTAGGAGAATTTGTCAAAAACAAAAGCCAGTGAGCAAGAGAGAAAAGTAGCCCAGCTAACCCACTCCCATGAGAAACTCACTCTTCCGTTCATGAGCAATTTCTACCTGGTTCCATGGCCACCCCATTCCCACCCCAGTAGGGACCAAGTCTCAGTGTGACCATGGCAGATAGTGTCACCGACTCAGCTCTTAACCAGTGTGGCACTGTCCTCTTTGTCACTGAACTGTCTACATTCACTGTGGAAGATCCACTTCCTTGGCTGTGGGCCATGCTCGGACACCCAGGCTATCTGCTTACTCTAGGAAGACCTGATTAGCTATGAGGTCTCACCCAGTCAGTCAGGAAGACCTGGCCAATAAACCCCAAGGGTTGGCAGAATAAACAAGTGTGGTTTCAGGAGCCTGGAGGACACTTCCCAGTGTTTGGGGCACAAAGGATGATGGAGGCCCCTGTCCTGGTTATGGGGGCATCCGTGTCCTGGTCATTTTCCTCAGTGTCCAGCCCTAGGCCCCCTCGCCACTCCCCAGGCTTGGCATGTTCTTCTCCAATGGCTTCAGGCATCAGCTGGACAGGGGCCAGAAAAATGGGAAGAGATGAACAGGAGAGGCCTCTCCCCAGCAGAACCCCAGCATATCTATATTTGTCTGTGTTCTCTTGCTATAACAAACACCAGGGGCAGATAATTTGTAAAGTAAAGAGGTTTATTCTGGCCAGGAGATAGTAAGTAGCACATGCCTTTAATTCGGGAGGCAGAGGCAGGCGGATCTCTGAGTTGTAGGCCAGCCTGGTCTACAGAGTGAGTCCCAAGACAGCCAGTGCTACACAGAGAAACCCTGTCTTGAAAAACAAAAACTAAAAACCAAAGGTTTATTTTGGCCACAGCTCTGGAGGAGCTGGCATTTGCTTGGTAAGGGTCATGTGATGAGGAAGGGCAGGTGGGTGTGGAGAGAAGCTGGAGCGGAGAGACCCAGAGGAGGGAGCAGCTGGCTTTCTAGCCACCTGGGATTCCTGCTCCATGCTCTGTGGAACCAGTTGGAGGCTGCTGCCCAGAGAGCACAGCTCTTGCAGAGGACCCGAGTTTGGCTTCCAGCACCCACATGAGGCAACTCATAGACCTGCCGCCTGGTCATCCCAGAACAAGCAAGGTGAAGGGTCTGCCTATACCAGCCCCAAATGTCACACACTCATTTCCAAAGGAACCCCCATTCTAAAACCAGACCCATAAAGCAAGTCCCAGACTTCAAGAAACCTGCCACCCTTGGAATTCAGAAAACAGCCTGCTCCCACCACACACCCTGAAGCTGGAGGTCTGAAAACCCAGCAGCCTGACTTACCCCCTACCCTGCAGTTTCCGGACCTGATGAAACCCGGCCCTCCCACCTCACTCTTGACTACAAAATAAGCCATTGTCAGACCCTGCCGTGTGCATACCCTGAGGAGTCTGAGGACACAAACCCTCGGACCAATAAGAGTCTGTTCTCAGGCTGAACTGAGTCTGTTCTTTCATTTTCCTCTCCTGACTTATTTCCTACAATCTACGGCAGCCCTGCACACGGGCTGGTCCTGCACAAGGGAAGATCCTGCACATGGGCTGGCCCTGCACAAGGGAAGATCTTGCACACAGGCTGGCCCTGCACACAGGAAGGTCCTGTACACAGGCTGGCCCTGCACACAGGCTGGCCCTGCACATGGGCTGGCCCTGCACACGGGAATGTCCTGTACACAGGCTGGCCCTGACCTGTGTGGGAGAAAAGGGTTCTGGGCTATGACCACAGGAGGCAGGAACTATAGGGTGTCTCAGAACTGAGGTCACCCCGGTCAGCAAAAATAAATGACACACTCCAGACCTGTCACAACTGATAGATGACTCCTACTACTGGCCATATACCCCAAAATTCATGTATAAATCTACAGCTGTTGGGTAACTAATTTACCTGGTGTTTCCCAGAAGTGACGCTCGCATGGACTCTAGTGGCCCAGCCTCTAAACCCCAAACCTAAATGCATCCCTGCATATAGTTGTGCCCCACCTTGGAGGAGGAGTGCCTTTTAGTGCTGGCTTAAGCCAGCTCAGTGACAGTCTCTAGACACTACTGATGTAGAAGCTGACACACATCATGGACTGGGATGCTCCCCAGCTCTTTGCCCTGCTTTCTCCAGTGTCGTTTCTAGCCTTTCATCCTCTGCTTCCATGAAGAGGTCTTGGTGTGATAAGATAGTTGATTCCTGACATCACATTCCCCTCCCACACCTCATGAATGGTTGACAAGTTTCTCTTTCTCAGAAGTCCCAGCAAATGGTTCCCACAGTTTCCCGGTGGCAGGGAGAAAATGAGACCTTCCGACTGCTGGTAAAAATCTATTTGTGGTGATTTGAATGACAATGGCCCTCACAGGTTCTTATATTTGAATGTTTAGTTCCTAGTTAGTGGGCCTTTTAGGAAGGATTACGAGGTGTGGCCTTATTGGAGTAGGTACGGCCTCATTGCAGCCCACCACTGGGATTACCAGGTCCAGCCTAACTCTCTGGGCCTGTGGATCTGGATATAAGCTCCCATCTACTCTCCAGCTCCATGCCTCCCTGCCTGCTGCCATGCTCCTCACCATCACAGTCCCAGACTCACCCTATGAAACAGGTAAGCAAGTCCACTATTAGATGCTTTTTCTTTTACAAGTTGCCTGGTCAGGTGTCTCCTCACAGCAGAACAAACAACGCCATTCCTGAACTATGTGTGGGATCAGTTGCCCCAAATGTCATGACCACTGCTGAGAGAGGGAGGGCTATTATGAGAGCTGAAAACTTTGTAAAAATTATTTCCCACGAGTCTTCAGATAGGCTGGGGACATTCTCCTCCCCATGACCTGGGCTCATTCATGGGCTACAGTCCTCTGGTGTCTTAGTGGGTCCCCGGGGCCAGTGGTTCTCAGGCAGCTGTTGCTGGCTGGTACACAGGTATCTCCATTCTCCTGGGGAGCCCTCACCTTACTGAAGTAAGGCAGAGCCAGGGTCTGAGAAGACCAAGGTCCCTGCCAATTCCTGAAGGCCACTGGGAGTCACTGTCAGAGGCAGGGTGAGTTCTTGGGACTGGAGGCAATTTCTGCACCAGGGCCTGGGGGCTGAGATTCCATCCCCCAATGCTTAATTGAGCCATGAAAGTTTGATGAAGGGAAAGAGTTTGCCAGCCCCAGAACAAGGCAGATCCATTAAGAGCAAATCTCTCCACATAGGGCTGGCTAAACTGGAACATCAGGAGAGGCAATAGGAATTTCAGAGCTATTTTGCCAGCTAAACCCAGTCCCTGTGACAATGTTTGTGTCTGATGTGGGAGTGTCCCCATCCAGCTGGTTACCAGCCAAGAAGAAGGTCCTATCTAGCTGTGTCCCCTCCCCCCCGGAAGACCACCTTCCTGTCCCTGTGACTTAAAGCCACAGTTTCTGACAGTCCAGCCAGGTCTACCATATAGGCTGGTGGGGCTGGGTCAGAGCCGATGGGGCCACATGTGACAGCCGGAGAGCAAACGCTCACCACACTCTACTGTCTGAGTGCAGAAATACTCTGCTCACTTCCATTCCTGATCAAATCCCATGTTCTTGGAGCACCCACCCCCGGTGTAAATCCAGCCCACTGTGCTCCTGAGTCCCCTCAAACCACAGCTCCTTACCCTAGGGTGTGTACCCTCACTGAGCCTACAGTTCCACACATCCAGTTCCCTGCAGAGGAAGTGGCCACAGCTACTGTTACCTACTGCAATAATCCCTTCTTTATTGCTCTGGCACGCACAGTAACCAACACTGAAGACCTGGGATTGTTCCCCCCNCACCTCCCGAGTACTACTCAGCCCTGACTTCAGCTGAAACATCTGCCTCCCATAAGGGTTTAGCCTGAGTCTGTTTTAATTCTCAAGTTTGGCTTGCTAATGGCTCATCCCAGGTCTTCATGCAAGCCATGCAAGTGCTCTACCAACCAAGCTTCATCCCCAGCCCCGTGTGTCTCTTTGGAGGATGCCTGTCATTGGACTGGAGGAAAACCGCACGATCCAGGATGCCCTCCTCTCCAGATTCCTTTTCAACAATATCAAACACTGGTTCTGGGAAGGAGACCTATCTGGGGGAGGGAGCTAGCATTCAATTCAACCCTATGAGAGTTTCCTACAGAAGAATTCCTTCTGGATCTTAAATGTCTTCCAAAGTCATTAAGACTTGGTCCCTACCTGTGGCACCAGGAGAGAGTGGTCATTAGGTGCATGTCCTGGAGGTGACATTGGGACCGTGGCCTCTTCCTGTCTATTTTTGTGCTTCCCAGACAGCATGAGGTAATCCACCACATGCTTCTGCCACAAGAGTCTATGCTGCCACAGACCAAGGCAACAGGGCTGAGTAACCAGGGTTTGAAAATTGAAACCATGAGCCAAAATGAACCTGTCCTCCTGTGGATTGTTTCAGGTCTCACTTCAAACACGCTCTCCCCTGACAAGCAAGTGGTATGCCAGGAGCTGCCA
>LOEQ01000665.1:288121-306938 GCA_001685075.1 Bramus lutescens | reverse complement strand
GCTAGTTCCAGGACAGGCTCTAAAACTACAGTGAAACCCTGTCTTGAAAAAAACCAAAAAAAGAGATGAATACCAGGAGGCTCTTTCTAACGAATCACTAAGCTTAAACACTAGGAAAAAGGGCCCCAAGGGGCAAAGACAATGAAAATGTCCATTTTTCTATTCAGAAAATAGCCAGTTGGATTGTTCCTATCTTCCTCTCCCAGACTGCAGATGGTATGCTAGCTAACCTGCTAGCTTTAAGCAACCCCAGAGGCTAACAAAAGCAAGATACCCTGAAAGCAGCCTGTTACTCAAGAGAGGCAAGTCTGAAGAGCACTTAGGAATCGAGAAATCTAAAGGCCTCCCAGTGGATGTTAAATGCTGCACTAATTGCTGCCTGGGTGTGGCTCCTTTTCCTAAGTTGGCACCAGGATTCTGAGAGAGCAGGGGTTACTGAAGCATAATTTCCTAACTTAAACGCAAATGTCCAAGTTACCAGTGAGCACACAAGCCACATTATTCCAACACTGCTGTAGAATTCTGTGACTATCAGTTGCACAGTCATGTGTTTCTCAAGACCCAGCACCCTGAACTTTGGCTGTGGGACAGCTTCGAGATCAGTTCCTATTTCCCTAAACATTGCTGTAACATTCAAGCTGCATCTGTACTTACTCTGGGTCTTGCAGTTAGTGCCTATCCTTTTACTTTCCTAGACCACTAAAAGCTCTACCTGAATTGTCAGCAAGAATTTGCTTTTATCAAGACTACCAAGTTGAAAGCATTCTTTCTTGGGAAGAGGCATCCAAAAGACTATTTACAGGAGAGGGAGAGAAAGAGGGGTCTCTGGAAGAGCGGTACGCAATAACTGCTGAGCCACCTCTCCAGCTACAAGTGAGGTGTATTTAAAAGCCCTAAGTATTCAGAAACATTTATTCTTTTTAGTAATTATTCATTTGTGTATGTATGTGTATGCACAATGTATCCTTTTCTTGGAGACAGGAGAGACCACAAAAAATTATTTACAAGAGTACTGGGAGAACCCACAAATGAGATCTAAACACAAGGCACTTTCCCTCCTTCCCAGTCAGGAGGTACCACAGGGATCTCCCTGGCTCCACCTACCTCAGCAATGATGGGGTACACCTGCTCCATGCAGAGTGCAATAATGCTGGGGAGGAAGGGCTTGAACACCTGGCCAGGCTCCTGCACTACCACCTGTAGGATCTTCAGGAACTTTTCCACCACCCGGCAGCCAGTGCTGCCTTCATGCAGGATGCTCTCAGCCAACTGTTCTCTGCAGGCAAAAGAAAACCACAGAAAAACTCAACGACCAAGTCTTCTGGAACCAGATGACAAACAATGCTTTAGCAAGTGAGGAAAAGGAGCAGAAAGTCCTGCATTTCGCAGCCAGGCTGGTCCAGACTCTGAAAGGCCTGGGCAGCAGTTATGTGGTTACCTGGTAAACATGTTGAGGAAAGTCTGGATGATCTGCTCAGTGAAAGGCACACCCATCTGTACTCTAAGGCCTCGGAACAAGGTGAGGAAGAAGCTCAGCATCTCATCAGTCACGTCTAAATGAAGGACAAAGCAAACGGTCAACACCGTGTGCACAGGGACTAATGCACCCACGGCTTGATCAATTTTCCTTTGCAATCTGCACTGTCATCTCTCTCTAATGCATCCCACTGGAAGAAACGTCCCCAACACCATCAGAACCAATGATGGAAAGTGCAAAATGATTAAGAGCCTGCTGAGAACATCAAGCCTAGGAATGCTTGCCTGATTGTTCACAGCAGGAAATGGAGTTGTCTTATCTTGAAGCCCAGCGTACTGTCCCGAAAACCGCATGGTCAGCATTCTCACTGAAAATGAACCACTTTGTGCTCATATCCAAGAAATTATCCAACTGGGTCAACACCTGAATGCCTTGGCATTTCTCTCTAAGACCAATCATCCCTGTAGTGGGTCAAGGTTAAGTGGCTAAAAGTAGATTGATGTAGCACTCAGGTCACACTAGCCTGGGCTACTAAATGAATTTAATGATTCTGGTTAGTGTGGTTCCATAACCAGATTTCATCTTACATGGGACATTTTGGTTCTTGCCACACACAAAGTGCTTACAGGACGCCATCAGTGCATCTAAGCTACAAAGCCCCTGTTGTCTACCACTGACAAGGCCACTGTAAATGCTCTCAGCAGAGCCAGACAAGCATATTCTGAGTGACAAAGCAGTACCGGTTGGTGACAGTAACACTGACAGGGTTAAGAAAACCACACCAACTATGCTCATCTTTCCAGACTCTCCAATGACAGCATACCTTTGCCTTTATGCTTCCCTTCAATGAGCAAAGCACAGGCTGGCTTGCTCTGACTTAGCATGTCCTACAGATCTAAGTGGGTACTCTGGCCCTTACGAACACCATCCATCCATGAGGCAGGCCTCTGAGCTAATTCTTACCTGACTGATGGATAAAGGCTGGAAAGAGGGCCAGGGAGACCTGAACAGATTCCTGCAGTGACTGGTAGCAGATCTGTCGGGACTTGGTAGATTCGCCAGAGATATTCTCTACAATGTCTTCCAAGACACTAAGTGTCTGGTGAATAATCACTTTGGCTGCAAGTCAAGAAGAGGTTTCAGTTATGTGTTGTCTGAGACAGAGTACAGCTAGCAGGAACAGACACAAGGGAGGAAAGAACCTTGCAGAAGAACACCAAGAAGACACTCACACAAAAGGAAGTCCTGCTGACCAGGAAAGCTTGTCTCTATTTCATTATATGACCCCATAAGCACCATGTATTTCCTCTTCCTTTTTTACCCAAGACTCTAGTTGTCTGCCTGTCTGCATACTTGGGCTTATGCCTCCCCCCTCCCTACTTTATCCACTAGCAACCAAATAGGTGATAGGCTGGGGGGTATAGCTCAATTGATAAAGTTCTTGCCTAACATTCACAAGGCCCTGCATTCAACACTCAGAATCACATAAAAACTGGGTGTGCTGGCACTTGCCTGTAATTCCAGCACTCAAGAGGTAGGAGTAAAAGTTTGCGGTCAGCCTGAGCTCCAGGAGACCCACCTCACTCCCCTCCAAAATACACTAAATGGCCCAATAAACACCATATAAGCTGGGGAAGTGATTGGTGAGACAAATGGCCAGGAAATTAGCATAGGAGAACAAAATCATCCCCCTTGAGCTACAGGCAGTACCCACCCTGCTAACCCACAGGCACAGCCTCTACCATGCAATGTGCTGGCTTTAGGAAATATTGCCTGATCAATCTCTGGCATATCAGGCCTGTAGTCTGATAATGTACACATGATTGTTATATATCACTAGCACTATTTATACATCTAACAATGTATGACATATGAGTTCACATTGTGATTCTACACAGCTCAGGGAACGTGGTAGCAATGACCAGACAATATTCGAAGTGAGAGCCCTGACTGCAGCAGAGAGAGGGTCAGGACTCAACTCATACCCTGGGCAGGATTCTAGTCAGCCCCAAAGATCCATCTTTGTTAGGTTGTTGTGAGGGTCAGAGGTTTCAGCAGGGCACCTGACATACAAGGTCTAAGAAGAGAAAGCTGTCATAATTCTCTTGCATGAATGAAGACTATTTGGCTCAGCCCAAGCCTAGTAGGCCCAACTTTGATGAACTCCAGAGGCCGGTCCAGATTGAGACTCACCACTATCAAACTTGTAGTATACTCTAGGCTGTTCTGAGCCTCACAAAGGCCACTGGCTCCTGGGTGAGGAGTGTGGGGGCTGAGGAGACCTAAAGCTTCAGTCAGAGGAGGGTGTGGGAGAAAGAAGACATGCTTAGGAAATGTGTAAAGTTAGACTGTTCCTCTGGTTTAATTAGCTGTTGAGTTCAACTTTCTTCATCTGAAACTGTGGCCAGAAATATCCCCTCATGGGACTGAGGACGGAAGGCAATGACTCACAACAGGCTGATCTCTGAAGACTGGTGACAGTGATGCAAGTAAGCAAACAAAAGGCACTCACACTACTGATAAGAGGTCACCACGAACTACTGAAAATTCAGAGATTATGATAAGGCTAGGAACCCATGAAGGACAGGGCACCAGGGATGAAGGACGGTGTACCAGAGATGAAAAACGGGGTACCAGAGATGAAGGACAGGGTACCAGACATGAAGGACAGGGCACCAGACATGAAGGACGGGGTACCAGACATGAAGGACAGTGTGGTAGTTTAAATATGGTGTGACTTTGTTGGAGGAGACTGGATGACAGTACCTTTAATCTGGGCCACACCTTCTTTTGAAAGTGTGTCACTGTAGGAACGGGCTTCAAGGTCTTTTTCTTAAGCTTCACTCAGTGAAATAGTCAACTTCCTATTGCCTACAAGATGTAGGACTCTCAGCAATTTCTCTAGCACCATGTCTGCCAGCATGCCGTCATACTCCCCACCATGATGGACTGAACCTCTGAACTGTAAGCTGCCATCACAATTAAATGTGTCCTTTATAAGAGTTGCCCTGGTCATGGTGTCTTTTTACAGCAACAGAAACCTAACTAAGACAGACAGGGTACCAGAGACGAAGGACAGTTTCAGGAGTCAAGAGACAAGAATCTGGCCTGTCTGACACTCAAGTAAATTTTTAAAAGGATTGATGTTTATTTATCAAAACATAAAAGAAACTGAAACCCCTAAAAGTGTGTTACTGTGACCTGTCCACAAATAGTACATTATAAACCATGAAAGCCAGGCAGGTGCCTGTACACCCATCATGTCAGAGGCAGAACAGCTCCAGGTCAGTCTGAGTTGTACAGAGTCTCTATCTCAAATAATATAACAGTAATAATGATAATAATAAATACAGCAATTCCAAACCATTAAAGACTTTATTTTCAAAAAGCAAGAAACAATGAGGAAAAGTGGTACATGGCCCCAGATTCAGACTTCTAACCTCACCTTCTCAGGGGCCCTTGGGGAGACCGCTTTCCCCAGACATTGTCTGAAAGTCACAAGACAAACAGAAGTGATGTAATAAGAAGCACATACCACTCTACGTAATCTGGTGGGAATAATCAGGTACAACAGAATTAAGGAAAAGTCTACCAAAAAACAAGCCTGGACTCTAAGGAAATGCCAAGGTCATGAGAGACAAAGATGGGGATGTTTCTATACTGAAGGAGGGCGAAGAGAAATGACAGCCAAATACAGTACATGACTCTGAGCTTTTAGAAAAACCAAAAAACATTTCTGGTAACATTGGGGTAACTTGTTAATGTGGTTCAAATGTTAAACATTTTGTCCCACTGCTGGCCAGTGGGAACAGTGCTTTGGTTCGAAGACAGTGTCAGCACCTTGTTTTATATAAAGGTCTACAATTTACTATAATGTCTGGGTTTTTATAAAAAAGTATTTTTAGAGGAGGAGAACACAATGTGGCAAACTAAGCAGACGGTGAGGCAAGGAGAAAGGCAAGCACTGTTCTTGTCTTCTTCCCCTGATATTTGAGATTAAACCCAGAGTGATTAATTAAGATACACAGTTCTTACTGCTGTGTTGCTGGTTGGTTTTGAGACGGGGTCTCTCCATGCAGCTCTGGTTGACCTGGAACTCACTATGTAGATCAGGCTGATTGCAAACTCACAGAGGACAATTCTTATTTCAACTCTGAAAATGTAAAGCAAGGAAAGGGAACCCTTTTCCAAACATTAATCTCATTAAAGAAGGCAACAGACTATGCCTGAAGGTTCCAGAGAAGAGGAAGCCAAAGATACTACACACACCAGGTTTTAAGGCCAGAGCTTATGCACAGAAACCATACCAGCTAACAGCCTTACAACCCCTTTATCTGCTCTGAGATTGAGTCATGGTCATACAGCTTGTTCTGGCCAGTAAAGTGTGGCAACCCTTGACATGCCCCTTTACTGGAGTAAAGTTCAGCAGCCTGTGGCCTTCAGTGCTCTTATAGTCCTGAGCATCATGTGTACTTGACATGCAGCAGGAGCAAGGCTTAACTTCTTCCTTTGTGTCAAGCCACTACACCAGATAAAATCAGGTTAACAAATATCCTCTTCATCATAAAGCTAAAATGAGAATTTAAAAACTACTTTTTTTTAGTAATACTTTAGAATAAAACAAGCATCAAACTTATTTAAAAGTTGTTATTGGAAAAGCCAGGTTTGATGCCAGATATAAAACTAAGGCAAGAACCTCGTATATAGCACATTCTCAAGACACCAGCCACTGAGACTACGTGTGTCACTTAAGAATTCTACACAGTAAAAATATAGATACAAGCATAAAGCCCAGCTAAAACAACTGCTTTTCATGACACAGACACAGCCGAGACTTAGGAGTTCCCTTTTCCTTCTTTAAGTTATTTTATTCCAATTTTTAATATTGAGTATGCTAATAAAGTTATAAAAAGGGGATGGAGACAGGAGTTTGTCTGAAAAACACGTGAGCTCCAGGTTCAGAGAGATCTTGACTTAAAGGAGTAAGACAGTATTCTCCTGTCTCTACAAGTGTGCACTTAAGCTCACACATGGAACACATACCACACTCATGAATATACACTCTCATCACACATACAAAATGATTTAAAGAAAAAAACATAACAAAACAAAAGTCTTTTTAAAGAGAAAGCTTAAGAGCTGGGGAGGCAGTGTCACTGTTACATATGCAGGAGGCTCCAAGTTCCATCTCCCAGAACCCACATTTAAACGCTGAGCAGGGAGGAACACACATGGCCCAGTGATAAAGAGGTCTTGAAAAGGCTGGTCAACTAACCTAGTCTATGTGGTGAGATCTAGAAAAATCACCTCAAAAAAGAAAGAAAAATGGTGGTTAAAGCAAGTTGCTGTGAAACACACCTGTAATATCAGTGGTCAGAAGACAGAGACAAGAGAGATCACAAGTTCTGGCCCATGATGGGTCATCTGAATCTCAAGACAGCCTGAGATATACAATGAGACCTACCTCAAGCAAACTAACAAAAAGGACACTCTTCATTAACATCTGTGATATTTTACAAAGCATCCCTGATGACATTATAACCAACACCATCTAATAGTGTTTCATCATTCTTTCTGTGAAAGATTTTATTTTAAAAATATTTCGATATTTGTTATTGCCAAAGAAAATTTGATCCTTTTTACATGAACTAGAATTGTTGCAGTTTTTTCTCCTTGTTAATCATGCCTCAGTATTCCTTGTGAAGATATGTGTTCTTCCAAAACCTCTGAAATGTTTCTATTTGGAAAAATTTAAAGCTGCTCAGAAGACAGATCTGAAATACAGGTAGGTTCCTGTGAAGAGAGAATTGCTCTGTTCACACAAGCATCTGAAATGGGTTCTGTCAGCCTAGGGCTTATAGATGGACAGCACCACTGGCAGAGTTGTCCACAGATGTTTCCTTTAGGTTTCCAACAGTTATTTAACAGATAGGAGGAACATACTCAGGAGATATGTACAACAGATGTAACAGTTTTTCTGTGGAGTAGTCATGTCACTATAAGCAAATGAAGTCACTCAAGGAGCTTCAGGTGCAAATGTCTACACAGGAGTTACTTACTGTCATCCAATGGCACCTTTCTCTGGGGGGCAGTAGCATTGGGCTTCAGACTGTGGTAGTCCCGAGAGAGTGCAGAGATGAGGCTGGCATGATTGATGGAGCGCAAGGGCCACTGCTGCTCACTCTCAGGAAGATTTGGCCATGGAAGGAGCAAGGTATTAGAGAGTGCACGGCAAACCAAAACCTGTGCCTGGAAGGAATCCAAAGGCATCCATCAGAGGCCAAAGGGCAAGCAAAAGCTGGTAGCCAAGACTGACTCTGCCTCAGGTCCTATGTGTCTTTCTTACAGCCTGGCCATTCTCTACTTTTAAGGCACTCAGGCAGGAAAAAGAAACACAGAAGTAACCCCAAGTCTAGGTCTCAATGTACAGTGTCAGCCGTAAGAAGCCTGGCTAGTATTCACCCTGCTCAATCTGGCATCTGAAGCCTCACAGAGTGAGGAATCCCACTGGATACGGAGTCTAGTATAGTCTTTGATACTGCCTTCTGACCCCCAAGAAGACACTGAGAACGGGCTCACAAGGACACTCTTACCACCATGCTCTCACATTCAGGTTGCTAAGAACCTGCCTGTAAATCCACCCACCTCACCATCTTCCTGCTCCTAAGTAGTCTGAGCCTGCCAGGTAGCATCTCAAACCTAGAACATAAACCAGGCTGGCCTGAACCAAGGAGAGCACAGGGGCTCTCAATAGGGGGCAAATGATGTCTCTGTGCATGGACGGGGAGGAGCTTTCCCATCTGAATCCGGATTCTGGCTGTGAGTGAGAGAAGCCAATGGGTTGTGTCAGTGCTACCCACAGAGGCAGTCCATGTAGCTGAGGTGGCTTTCAACTCGAATGTAAAAGCAGAACCAGTCTCTTCTGCCTTAGCTTCCCCAGGTCTCAGCCATAGAACTCCGGGAATGCCCCAGAGAGTATGTCCTACCTTATTGGCTAGGCGCTGAGCAGAGGCATCAATGATGCTGTTGAACACCTTCTGTACTGCGGGGATGCTGATAAGAAAGACGGGTCGCACAGTGGTGGCTAGTGAGACAAGTAGGTGGCATGCAGACAGCAGCAACTTTTCTTGAACCTAAAACAGAAGACATGTGACATGTTGGCTTACTGATCTTCTGGGAGATTGGTATTGGAGAAACTTTCCTGAAGCAGCTGTAACTAATGACTGCTAAACTATACCATTCATTGAGGATGTTTCCCAACAAGATGAATGTATTCTATTCAACATCTATAGCTCCTGCCCTCAGTCAGCATCATTTCTTGCTCCTTCTTCCCAATCACTCCTCAACTCATACACTTCTGTGATACCCCACAGTGTCCTAGTTGGCATGCTGTCCAAGTCTTCCCCTCAAACATCATAGTGTTCTTCTTCAGTTTCCTGCTCTGGTTCCCCCAGAAGTCAAGGTCTCACTTAGCCCTTCCTTCCTGCATTGCATTTTGCCAATCTCCTAGTCTCTCCTATTTCTTTCATCTTAACATGCCTGAAAAAAACTTGATTCAAATTACTGACAGCTTCAAATCCATAAAAGAAAAGTTCTTGGAAAAGAATAGTTAGAAACTGGCCTCAGCCTTGACTGTGTTAAACACACACTCTACCAAGGAGTCAGGCCTAAACTCAAGAAAGTTTCCTATAAGTAAGGGCCAAACATGGTAAGACTGGTAAAACATCACACCAAAGAATCAAGGTCTGCAGAACTATTTAGGAAGGTGGTATTATGGTAATTTCTGAATATTTACCTAATATGATAATCATAAAATATTGCTTACCTGTAACATCATAATCTCTAATTATTCTAAGAAAATTACCTAACAGGATAAACATATTCTTTAATCTACGTATTTCAGAAGTATTTATTAATTTAAAGACAGGGTCTCATATAACCCAGATGACCTTGAACTTCTTATCCTATTTCTATCCCTGAATGCTGCATGTGGTGCTGGGGACTAAACCCAGGGCTTCATTTGCATGAGGCAAGCACTCTACTAATTCAGTTAAATTCCCAGCCCAATTTTACCTGTAACAGAATGAAACTAAAAGTGGAGCAAGAGCTAGGTAAATTATGGAACACACTCCTTATGGGCATCAAAACCTTTAGAAATTACCATTACAAATACAGCAGGTTTATGGAAGTCAACATAATTCTATTAGAATAGGCTGCCTATATGTGCAAAAATAGTAAGAACACCTGAATGCACCTCATGCAAGTTAACAGTCTTCTTGAGTGAGGACTTATTAGACTCTGCCCATTTTATCTAACTATAGCCTTTACTTAGCAGTTTCACTTCCAGAACCCCACTATAGGCCCTTTGTAGAAGAGTAGACGTAAAGGGAGTCTCCTTCTATCGTGAGAAAGTCAAACCCATCCTCATAAGAAGATAGCACTGGGTAGAATGACAACTCAAGTTGCTCTATGTATTTAGAAGAAAGCAAGGCATTGTGGGAATGAACAGCAAATACCTCTATATCTACAAACTTTCTGTAAAAACACAGAAACATGTCTAAAGGATTGCCACCAGTCCTGACCATGCTCATCCTGAGAACAACGTTTCAAGGAACGAGATCCAACAACAAAAAACCTTTTCAGGCAATAAAACTGAGCAGGTACTTCCACCATGAGCAAAACCCAAATCATATTTGAACATGTGTAGACTACAACTGAAAAGGGACATGCGGGCTGGCAAGATGGTTCAGAGGAGAAAGGTCCTTGCCACCAGAAACCAGGGACCAGCAGAGTGGAAAAAGAGAACCAATTTCTATTATGTGTTCTCTGATCTCCACAGGCACGCTGTGGCGCTCATTTATGTCCATGCACACACAAATAAATAATGTAATAAAACAAATATTTTAAGGAACATGAAATACAGTTGTATCACCCATAGTAAGAACACTGTTTTAGTTTTATGGTAAGCAGGACTATGGAGAGGACAAACAGGTACAGCATTTTCTGTCTCAAGACCTTGGTGCTGATGAGAGGTGTGATTGCATCCATGGTGGTAGAGATGAGTGTTACAAACTGCTGGGTGTTCTGTCGATGGGCTTCACTGCAATACTGTGCCAACCAGTGGGAGTAGGCCTGGAGAGCAGCAAGTGACTGGGCATGCCTGCAGGAAGGACAGAAGTAGTGATCTGAGAGGGTTAGACAAACAGAGTGGCATGAACTTGTAAAACAAGAACCATATACATTTGCAGGGCATTCCAGGACATGGTGACAGTATACATATCAGTCACCTGCTCGCATTGTCTCTACATGCCCACCACTACTGAGAACACACAGGGCAGTTTCTGAACAGCTGCAGATCTTACTCTTTCTGTGACATACAAGTTTAAGAAGATGGCAAACATAAGGGGAAATATGCTAACTTTAAAAATAGCAAAATGTGCCAGGTGGTAGTGGCACACACCTTTAATCCCAGCACTCGGGAGGCAGAGAGAGGCAGGAGGATCTTTCTGAGTTCAAGGCTAGCCTGGTCTACAAGGGCTAGTTCCAGAACAAGCTACAGAGAAAACTTGTCTCGAAAAACCAAACCAAACCAACCAACCAACAAATAAAAAACCCAAAAAAAGTAAAAATCTTAGCAGTCTTAGCTGCAAACTACATTCTAGATGAGAAATGGGTATTCTACAGCTCTGACAGAAGATTCCAGAAAGTCTCCCTTCTAGATTCCAGACGGGTCTGCCTGGAGCGTTCAGGTGTTTGACTTCTGCAAAGGCTGCACTGAATCACACATTAACAAAATACACACTTAAAGTTTACAATGGAACCAGGCGTGGTGGCACACACTCATGACCCCTGCACTCAAGGCTGAGGTGAGAATAAATAAACACTCCAGCTCCCAAATCAGCCTTAACTACAAAGTGAAACCCTGTTTAAAACTAAAACCAACCAAACGAAAACCCTAAAACACGCCAGGCACAGTGGTATACACGCTTAATCCTCCTAGCTCCTGGAAGCAGAAGCAGGCACATTTCTGAGTTCAAGGGCAGCATGGCTACATAGCTAGTTCCAGGTCAGTCAGAATACAGAAAACCCCAACAGCTCACAGCTCAACAAGATGATAAATAACTGGTCTTACAGCAGCAGCAGTCTAGTTCAAAACACTAGACCATGCAGCTATGCACAAATGCTCCTTTCCTGTAGTCACCACTAAGCAACCTGAGTTGATATCCTGACACGACCTATATATATGGCCCACCCCATGGTGTGGTCACCATGAAGACCCCTTCTCTGTCACTGTTAAACTGTAAACTCATGATTCTTAAAAAGAAAAAGAAATCATGGTCAAAAGGATTATTTTTTACTCAAAATAGTATAAATCATTGTCATTTTTAATTGCTGACCAAGTCTAACAAGGAATGCTCCCTTCAAGTCAGCTCCTGTGTGTTCCTGCATATTCCAGACACATTCAGGAACCACTTCCCTATTTACTGATTGTACAGCATTCCCCAGCATCAGCCTGTCCCAAAACAGTGCATTTTTCCCAAAGGAGTTCTTGTTCCTTTTGTTGGAGAAATTACGTAGTTAAAAAGCAAGGTTTAAATGTGAGGGGCAGGCCAAGTGCCACAGTTTATAGAACCTGACTGTGGACACAGCTAGGGTG
Source organism: Bramus lutescens (assembly GCA_001685075.1). Classification (NCBI taxonomy): domain Eukaryota; kingdom Metazoa; phylum Chordata; class Mammalia; order Rodentia; family Cricetidae; genus Bramus; species Bramus lutescens. Next base: position 294,804 of record LOEQ01000665.1, on the reverse strand, counting down.
TAGATAGACATCATTTCACAATCAAACAGCATCAACAATGATCCAAGTGCCTACTGATATGATACAAGAGGAAAGACTTCACAGAATGCAACCACCTTGCTACAAACATGCAACATAGGCTGACACAGTGGGAAAAAACTTGCCAGCTCTGGACTGCAGGATGTTCTTTAAACAGTAAACTTACGGTCTGATGCTCCAAGGTGTCTGTCTGCCTCTTCCTCCCCTCCCTACCCCTGCATGTGATTTTTTTCTTCTTTTCTAAAAACTGTATTTATTTATTTGTTCATTTATTCTTTGAGAACTATCTTTTCTCATTTTACATATCAATTCCAGTTCCCACTCCCTCCCCTCCTCACACTCCCTCCACCTTCCCCAGCCTCTTCCTTTTCTGACACATACCTCTCTGCTCATACATCATATATAATTAGGGACTATTCTACATTATAGGAGATAGGTTTATAATTAAATCTTAAGCTGTGTACATACATGCATGTGTGTGTGTGTATACTAGATATTAGCTTGTAAGGTTTTAAGTGCTGACAATAGTAATACAGTTCTAGAGAATGGCTTGTTCCTAGGAGATACCTAAAGAACTTACAGGTGAAGTAACGTGCTATCTACAATTTATTTCCACTCACTCTTCTATTTATTTAATCTGCAGCTGAAGAGATCAGCACTTTTTGTTTTGTTTTGTTTTTCTTGAGACAGGGATGCTCTGTAGCCCTGGCTATCCTGGAACTCAGCACTGTATATAAGGCTGGCTTCAAACTCACTCTGGTATGCTGGGATTAAAGGAGTGCACCACCGCCACCCGGGTGCACCTTTTCTATAACAAAGTGTGGGTATTTTAGGCCTTGCAGACTACACACTCCTAGTTAGCTGTGGTGTAGAGAGCAGCTACAAATTACTATGTAAATGAATGGGCATGGCTGTATTCCAGAGAAATATGCTGACACTGCAGGTGGCCACTGGTCTGTACTCAACTCCTGTCCTAAGCCCAACAGACTCAGCTAAAAGGTTCCCTCTCCAGGCTGAAACAAAGTAGTTTATCTGTCTGTAAGATGCAAAACCAGAGTTGACAGCCAAGTTTCCCAGAGAGAAGTTTCAAAAGGTCTGAGTTTCCTCTGCCTTATCTTTACACAGAAGGCACCGTGAAGTAACTGGGTGCTGAGCATCATGTTTCTTTGGTCTGCCCCGCCTACTCCACACCTTCTTTTCAGATTCTATACATGTCAGTCTCTTCTGCTTATGCTGGGACACTTGTTCTACTGCACTGACTGCTGCTTAATCCAGGGTAGGGGAAAAGGTCTCTCAACTGTTGCAGCTTGGTCTTCTTATCACCATCTCTTAAGGTGGGGGAGGTATGTGTCTGTGTGTGCCACGAGTCATGGTTTATCAGCTTCTGCTCTAGTCCACAGCAAGCCTTTTGGGCAGTACAATAGGGATAAGGCCTTGTTTACAGTCCCCAGATGCTATCCCTTCCAGGTCATTCTCTAATGAGCTTCCCCCATGTATATACTTTATCTGAGCATCCCGAGTTAAGTGTCAAAGCAACCTGAGATTCTTATTTAATATACAGATGGGCCCTGTGTCATCCTTCTAAACTTAAAATCTGTAGGAAGATGTCCAAAAGCCCTTCTGTGCTCCAGTTGCTTTAGGACATCTACTTTGGTTTGGATCGGTTGCTAGCTTACAGCTCCCACAGTCCTTACAATGTCCCTGCAAAAAGGACATCTTTTGATTGAAAACATTTGGTCTTTTGCCCTCAATCTTTCATTATCTTCAGAACAGCCAAAGTTTTTGTTACTTTTAACAGCCCTTACCAACACACCTAAGCATATGTTAAACAAGGTAACTTCTGCAAAGTACCTAGTTTGCCAGTGTATGGTCAAACTGCCAGAGGATGGGGCCATGTGCTTGGTGGGTTGGGACTCTTGCCACACCCTCAGCCGTTGGGGAGAGTAAAGGGACTTAAGGTTTCCCTGATGATTTAACCAATCAGTCATGCATCCATATCAATCCTGAGGGGACTAGGTGAGCCGGGGAGCCTCTGAAGCATAGGCTCCTGGAGGGGAGTGCCAGGAAGGACAGCAAGCTCTGAACTCCTATACATCTTGCTCTACTCCTCTCTCATCTGGCACTCGTCTAACAGACCTAAATGTGTCTTGCCACCACAGCAAACTAATCAAATTTTCAGAGGAAGATGTGGGCATCCCAACTTCTAGTCATCATTCAGAAGCACAAAAAGCACAGCTGGGGGCAACAGCTGCCACTGGAGAGGAGATGCAGAAGGGACAGACACTCCTCGGGACAGAGCTCTCAACATGATGCTACAAGTAATGTCAGAAGTGAGGAATTAGAGGATAATCAGCTTCACGTGAGATGACTGGTTTTTCTCACACGGACCAACTCTGTCAGTGAACAATCTCTGTGTAGGGTGAGAGAGACATGTTTCAGGTGCTTCTACACCACCCACCACCCCTGTGTACTTTTCAGCCTCCTTTTCCACCATGGTGCTCACCAGTTCCTACCTTCACAGCCCACACTGCTGTCTCCTATAATGCCTGCCCCATAGAGCTTCATCTCTGGTCTCTTTAGATCAACCAATTACATTCATCCCAGGCATACATCCAATAATCTGTCTTTCTAGGGTCAGAGTTCAAGAGTTTTCCCTCTATTTGAGGCAGCCACTACTGTTCATTACATTTATTTCATCTGCAGGTAGGGACAACGTCTCATAAGAAGGCAATCACCATACTCTACTTACACATCAATGAGGTCAGGCTTCAACACTGACGGCACAGCTGTTTCAATGTTGTACAGTTTTATCTGAGATCCATACAGAGTAACTTTGACCAATCTGTTGACAAAGGAGTAGGTGAGAAAGGACATTAAGCCTGAGAGCCAAAACAAACAAAAGGGACAAGATGACGAATATAACCCCAAGGTCAGACTTTCAGACAAAACAAAACCAAAAATTCGATCTCCAATTCTTCCCAAGAAAATAGCCAGGACTGTGCATTAAAGGTTAATTACAAGAGCACTTACTAAAACATCACATCACTTATATGTCAAAAACTCTAAAAACAAAGGCTGGCAAGATGGTGCAGTGAGTAAAGGCATTGGCCACCAGGCTCAGTTGCCAGAGTTTGATCTAGTAGAACATAGCAGGAGAGAACTGCCTTCTGTAAGTTATTCTTTAACCTTCTCTCTCTTTCTCTCTCTCTCTCATATGTGCAAAGGTTGAAAAAAAAAATCACCAGAACATATTGGTCCAGTTACTCTAGAGGTGGGATGGAGTAGGTAGATTATGGAGTACTGTTTCCTCTCTGCTTTTCTATATTACTGGATCGCACATTATAAATATTCAACGCTGTGTGCATGTGTGTGCACTTTCTTTTTTGTAGTATATTGGCTATGTAGTTCAGACTGGCCTTAAACTTCTGCTCCTCCTGTCTCAGCCTCCCTAGTGCTGAGATTACACACATGAGCTATGCCAAGCTATATAAACTATTTTTAGAAGTGAGGGGGGAAAAGTTTCCCTTTTTTTATAAGATTTTTTTTATTTATTATGCAGTGTTCTGCCTGCATGTATGCCTGCATGCCAGAAGAGGGCACCAAATCTCAATTATAGATGGCTGTGAGCTACCATGTGGTTGCAGGGAATTGAACTCAGGACCTCTGAAAGAATAACCAGTGCTGTTAACCTCTAAGCCCCTGGGGGAAAATGTTTTAAGAAAGCAAGCCTGCTTTTTGACAATTTATCTAAAGATTCACATGACAAATTTAAAATCACTTCAATGTTTCCAATGGATCGATACATAATAAGAGAGTAAAATGTCTGCTGTAGAGTCTAGGTGGTGGATTTATATTCATCCTCTCTCTCTCTCCCCCACTCCTTCCCTTCTTATATGATTCTCACAACTTCTTTGAAGATTAGAAATTGTTGATGATAAAATCCTGGAAGAAAAATGTAGCCAGGAGTTTCTGTCCTGCCTGGTCCAGCAGCCATTCAATTCCAAAGAAACACACAGAGGCTTATATTAATTATAAACTGTTTGGCCTATTGGCTCAGACTTATTATTATTAACTAGCTCTTACAATTTAAATTAACTCATAATTTTTGTCTACATTTAGTAATGTGGCTTGGTACCTTTTCTTAGTGAGGCATTCTCATCTTGCTTCCTGTGTGTCTGGCTGGTGACTGCGTCTTTGCCTTTCCTCTTCCCAGAATTCTCCTAGTCTGGTTGTCCTGCCTATCCTTCCTGCCTGGCTATTAGCTAATCAGCTTCTTAATACACAAGTATGAGTGACATATCTTTACAGTGTACAAGAGTATTCTCCCACAGCAGAGATGAGAGAAGTAAATCTTTCTAGAATAAACTGAGATGGTTACATTGAAGGGGAAGTAGCTGAGAGTGCCAATTATCCAAGGCCCACGGTGTACGGTATATGGTTGTATGTCCAGCATCAGACACAGCAGGGAGCTCCTTTAGGAAGCAAGAAGTCCATTGTTCTCTGTCCTTCTGAGTTGAGTGAACAGAGCAGCACTGCCTGAGTTCTGGCCAACTCCACATAGAACCCTGCAAGCATACCCCTCAACTGCAGAGGTCACTACAGGGGCAGCTGCTTGGTCCCAACCCAAGGCATGGTGTGTGTGTGTGTGTGTGTGTGTGTGTGTGTGTGTGTGTGTGTTTGTGCGTGTGCGTGTGCGTGTGCGTGTGCATGTGCGTGTGCGTGCGCGCGTCACGATCTCTGTAAAGAGCTTAATACTAAAGGAAGTTTGTACTCTGGGAAATGTTCCTCTCAGATGAGTGGAATGCAGGACTTTATTCCAAAAGGAAACTATAAAAGGATTGAAGGTTGGAGGGCAGCATGAAGGGCACCCCCACAGAGTCAAGAAAGCAGGAGTAAAGAGCCAAGTCCTTAAAAGTTCTGTAAAACAGGAATGAAAACAGGAACTATCACACAACAATGCGTGTTCATGTATTACATTTGTTAACCATCTGTTAAAATCACAGCTGTGTGGGTATGCATGTCCCCTGTAAGCACAAAGGTCACAGATGGATTATGGGTGTCCCATTCTACCTTTCTTCACCTTATTCCCTTGAAACAGGATCTCTTGATAGACCTGTCTAGGCTGGTAGCCACCAAGTAAGTCTCAATCATCCTCCTGTCTGGCTCCACAATATAGCAAGCACTCAGTACCACCCTCTGAGTCATTTCCCCACCTTCTGGTGTTGAGCTCATTAAGTCATGTTCTACACTAAACCTGTAATTCGTATGTATCTGCGTTCAGCAATTATAATATCAGGTTTCATGTGACCTATCAGACAACACTGCTAATCACAATGGCTAGTCAAATCACAAAACTATAGGGAAAGCCTTCTCTCATACACTAGTCTTAGTTTTTTTTTTGAGACAGAGTTTCTCTATGTAGCTCTGGCTGTCCTGGAACTCAGAGATCCCTCTGCCTCCTGAATGTTAGGATTATAGGCACGCACCACCACGCACAGCTTTACAAACTAGTCTTAATGCAGACAGATACGTAAGCATAAGACCTCACGTCAAACCAGGCTCTCTGATCTGTCATCTCATTGGAGAAAAAAAGTGGACTGACATACATAACCAAATTGTTTACTTAACCAAATTCAAACACCGGTTATCTAACTTGAGACAGGAAAATGCATTCTATCCCTATTGAGTCATCAGTAGAAATGGGCCTAGTACAGGACAGGGAAGAAAATTAGACTGTGAAAGTCAAAAATTCCATAGTTTAGAAAAAGCCTGGAATTTGGACTCTTAAAATTGTTCCCTCTCCTGAGCACATAAACCAAATAAAACCCCACTGCCTCTGAGCCACATCTACTGAGAAACAAAACGGCAAGACTCACCTCTCATAGTAAAAAATGAGTTGAGACAAGGAGTAAAAAACTACTTGTAAAATTCTTAATACTACATACTACCACTATTAATTTTAACTTTGCTGTTAAGATTTAAAACTCTTAGTTATCTTTCATTTTAAGCCAAGATGTAATTTTTTTTTAATTTGGTATGAGCTGGGTGCGGTGGATCTCTATGAATTAGAGGCCAGTCTGGTCTACAGAGTGAGTTCTAGGTCATTCAGGCTACACAATGGGACACTCTCTCAAACAAAATAAATAAGAAATTTGGTAGGCAAGTAACTCAGTTCTTGGGGCTGTTTCCTAGCATGATGAGATATCATACGAATTAGAACATCCTTTCATTACACACACCTACTCAGCTGGGAATTCAACACTAACACATCTAAAGTTCCCAATACTTCCCACCTGACCTTCGGTGTCTAAATGAGATGTTTCCCAGCAAACAGCTGAATTTTTCTCCAGGGACCCAAACTCTAGTCAAAACTGGAGACTGCCCCATTTCTCAGGAGTTTAATTGGACTAGACAAACCATAAATAGCCTATACCTCTAATACCTGTGGCCTACATGACAAGAATTGAATTGAATTCAATTTGATGCTGTTTTCTAGTGATATCTTTCCCCCTTTCCTCATGCATGAATATGTCTGTGCACATTCATAATTCATGTGTGTGCATTATATATCAGTGTGGAGGACCAAAGGACGACCCTGGGCGTTATTCCTCAGATACCTTCCACTTTTTCCCCCCTTTCTTCCTTCCTGTCATCTTATTCTATTT
>LOEQ01000665.1:272547-288093 GCA_001685075.1 Bramus lutescens | reverse complement strand
GGGGGGCATGCAAGCCTCTCACTGAAGCCCACTGTCTGGCCAGCAGGCCCCAGGGATCAGCCTGTCTCTGCCTCCCCAAAGCTGAAATTACAGGTGTGTGCCTGGGTCTCCCCCCCCCATTTTGTTTTGTTTGTTTTGTTTTTAAATATTGGTTCAGAAGATCAAACTCAGGTCACTCTTGCAAGGTATCTTCCCAGCCCCAGAAGGGCTTTTTTGATGTTTCTTTATACTGTCAGGAAAGACATGGAGCTTGATTGTGCCTGGATTTTTCTGAGTCCAATACCAATTATACGGGTTGCCAATAAACTAACAGCTTGGCTTATTTTATCCATCATGTGTTTTATTCACCATGCTAAGCACCTTATTCAATTCTTATAGTAAAACTGCAAGAACCCTTTCCCACTGTTTTACAGATGGAGGCCTTAAAGCTCAGTACATCAAATGGCAATCTGCTCCATATTAAGCTATAAATGGCAAAAGACAGAGGACACACAACATGCCACCCTTCCATAAAAAGAGTTCAACTCTGAAGGTGGGGCAGCAGGGCCCAGCCAGCCTACCTCTCCACGACTGTGAGAGCATCATTGAACCTTGCAGCAAACACATCCCCAGTGAAGTACTCAGCTAAACGGCCCACAGCCTGCAGCAAGGAGCTCAAGTCTCGCAGCGAGCAGTGCAAGCGCCGGCAGTCATTCTCCGCTGTGATGTTCAGCCTGTGTCCTGGAATACAGTATCTCTTAGTTCTCCAGAGAAGAACAAACTCTAATTGTAATAAACAACCATTCCTAAAGAGCCAAACAGGGCAAACTAATGTTCCAGGCAATAAAAATCTTTAGTTGCTTTCCAGTACAGAACATCACATCTGGGAACAGCCTCTACGACTTTACCCACGTTGTTCCAGGGACCCAAGGCAAGGACAAACAGCCTGGTATATCCCCAATTGGATTCCTTCTGATATTGGCACAGTTATGGCATTACCAACCTACACACAGGCCATGCAAATGGGTGAGTTCAGTAAGTGACATGCCCACCACGGTCCTATTTCCAGGGTAGAGCTGGTGCCCTCTGGGAGCTCTGCATTCCATCCCAGATTCTAGGCCAGTACAACAGGAAAAGACGGCCTAGGACTTGAGCACAGCAGACGATCCCTGCTACTTTCTCACTGTACTATCGACCCTTCCAAGCTTGCCTTTTCAACCTTAAAGTGGGAAAGACACTATCACCTAATTCACTATAAGACAGAGTACATTAAAACCCTACTATCTGCAGGCATGATTAAAATTTGTAATTATTATGGATCACAAGGCCTGACACTTTCTTACTTTTCAACATAAAACCAAACCTAGCAAGTATGATGCTAAGATGAATGACAAAACACCCTTGACTGGTCTTGTGGAGCAGTCTCTTCACAGCCACTCACAGAACCAATGAGCATCAGGACTCAGTCTAGAGAAACACCATGCTTATCACGTATGGGAGATATCAAGTGGGAAAGCCATAGTTAAGACCCAAGTTTGGACACTTGCAAACCCACACTCCCTTAGCACTTTTCAAATCTGTGTCCTCCCAGAGCAACTCCAGGACTTAACCCTCTATCACCAAACCTCCTCCGCTGGTGTCTGCTCCACTACCATTTGTTGTCTTCCTATGGAGCCCTTTGGTGGAACTATGCCCGGCAGTTATCGTGGACACTAGGAAGAATGAGTCGTCTACTCTGTGTCTGCACCTTTCTCCTAAACTCAGATCACCACCATTCCCTGTTCCCTGAGGATCCTCAACACCAACCCCGTGAAGCACACCTGCATCTGTGTAGCCATGTGAATAACACCTTGAATAGAAAACAGCCCAAACAGGCTGCATATGTGTTTTTCTCTGTGGGTTTGAATAAAATAAAACTGCTGACAGCTGACTATTTTTGGACTGAATAAAACAAATTCTGTCTAATTCAATCTAATACATGTCCCACCCAAGGTTCATGCCAGTCAGCACTGCAGCTGATCCTTTCCCAAGCCATCTGCAAGGCAGACAGACACAGAAGCACGAAGTATCCCAATTATGCTCTCCAGCCTTGTCACACTCCTCTAGGAAATCTGCCCCTGGCCTCAGAAGTATACAAAGCATGCAGGGGAAGGGAGTCCTGTGCACAGTGACCCATGTTTTCTCTTATTTGGCCAAGGCTAGGTCATGGGCACACCTCCTCCCTGTCACTCCACAAAAACCAGCAAGCCTATCCCTTTACTGCCTCCAGGTCCCTCACAGGAGCCACACCCAGTACACAGAACATTGAATGTCTGTGAGGTAGAGCCTTTAAATGGAAATGCTACTACATACTGAATTAGACAAGCTTTTAAAGTTCTCTTTCCCCACTAAACCAAGCTACCACGAAGCAGTCTAAAAAGCAGCTTCCTTGACCAAGAGGTGAAGGGGTAAAGGTATAAATATGAACATTTAAGGTATTCTACTCTGAGAGAATACACAAATCAGAAACCAACCTTCACTTAACAAGAGCTAGTTCCAGGACAGGTACTAAAGCTACAGAGAAACTTTGTCTCCAAAAAAAAAAAAAATCATAAATTCAAAGTTTTCTATCCTGTAAATGCAACAATCTCTTCAGCAAGAAAGCGTGTGTAGCTAAACCAAGAGTTGAGTTACTCAGAGCTACAGGAAAATCTCAGTGAGGAACAAAAGAAGCCAAATAGAAAATAGGTATAAGGAGAACAATCAAAAAGAAGGTTACCATCCACACACAGGAGAGACTGACAGCTAGGACAAAAGCTGACCTGTCAGGGACATGAGATACACAGCAGCTGACATGGACGTGTTTTGCTTTGTTTGTTTTACCAAGTAAGCATTAGCAGGAAATATAGTAGTAGCAAATAGCTAACAAAACAGTGCCTGGTGGGAGTGTGTGTTGGGGAGCAGGGATGGGCAGCACCCGAGCTGCACAGTAACCCTACTGGTTTAGCTACCAATTAGAATACACTCAAGTGTAACTTGTCAAATGAAAAGGAAATTGTACCTGACTCCTCACCAGCCCTGAGACTGAAGTAGTAAAGGCCCCACAAAGAGGAAAGTAATGAAAGGAATGAGCTTCACAGCCCACCAAGACTGACCAGCATAGCGGGGAGGTTACTTGAAGCAGCAAGCAGCCATGGGAATCAGAGAACAAACTGTTCAACATTTTTAATTTTTTAAATAACCTTTGCACTGGAAACTTGGCTTCCAAGTTGCTAAGGCATTGAGGAATGCTTCACCACGGGCAAGAAAACTCCTTTTAAACCAAGAAATAATTATTTATATGGTCTAAGAGGTTTTACCACTAGAATATGCACCGAGAATGAGATAACAGAAGAACCAAGAGCTCTGTGAAACTGGCCCAGGATGGGCTTCAGTGAATGTAGGGAGACATAAGACTGTCTGCCCTTCTATGATGGGAAGCTGAGTATCAGCAATCTCAGAAAAGGATTAAAAATCCATGGAAACATTTACCCAGACACAAAAACCAATGACAGCCAGGCATGGTGGAGGTATGCCTTAAAACCAGCACTCAGTGAGTTCTAGGGCAGGGCAGCTTGGTCTATATAGCACATTTGTGGCCTACCAGGACTACAAAATGATAAACCATCAATACCACCAAAAGAAGTCAACTACAGTACTGAATTGACCTTATGGGTCAATGGAAGAGGGCAGGATTACCCCCCCCCCTTTTTGGTTTTTGAGACAGGGTTTCTCTGTAGCTTTGGAGCCTGTCCTGAAATTAGCTCTTGTAGACCACCAGGCTGGCCTCAAACTCATAGAAATCCACCTGCCTCTGCCTCTGCCTCCCAAGTGCTGGAATTAAAAGTGTGTTCCGCCACCACCTGTCTGGATACATTCTTTTTAAAAAGATAACATTCTTAGGGCCTAGAGTATGACTCTAATTGCAATGGCCCTCAAGGAGAGACCACCAATTTCACATCAAATGATCTTATTAGTGCAAACACATATGTTCATTTTGTAAAGTGCCTTCTCAAAGTTTACATAAACTGTTCTCGGCCAGGCTATAGAGCCAGAGCCTGAACTTGAGGCATGCCAAGACTCATCACCCTCCTGGGGCCCAGGCTGCCAGAGCAGCCTCACAAAAAAGGCCCTATGGAGGTGCTACCATGAATGGAAAGTTCATCCAGGAGGAAGCTGCCTTCTGGACAGACAAGAGGTCAGACCAGCCTGTAGGGAAATGCTGAAGAGCAGTACACAGTGGGATAAACAGGGCAGGGTAGGGGCAAGGTGGGGTGATGCACAGACCTAAGGTCACTGGTGTCTTCATTTGGCAAAAATGAATGTCAGTTTACAGCATTTTTCCACCATTCCCCATTATTTCATCTTGCTATTAGCACAAATTGGCTGGCTATGTGGCCCTGGATAAATCAACATCTTTGAAGAGCATTATCCTCTTCTGTAAAATAACAATAACTAGTAACAATGCTTCTATCTCAAAGTTCAGAAGAGAAAAAGGAATGACAGAGTAAACAACATAGTGCCTGGCATGCAATGTGTGCTCTACAAAGAGGTTGTAATTATTATCCGTAGAGTAACAAGTGTTAACCCTCCACTCTATCCAGGGACAGCAAAGGTCTTTGCAGCCAGCTGTGGGCAGAGCCTCCTGCAGACTGCTAACTGCAGGAGGGCTCCAAAATGAATGGAGCTGCTACCCTGGCTGTTTCATATCACAAGTCAGAGGAAGATACTGCCCTAGTGAAAGCCCACAGCCATTATTCTAACATACCTGCTGTTTTAAGGAGTATAAGGAAACACTCCAGGGCTTTTTAGTCCAAGCCCTGATGAGCTTTCCCCCACAGCTTCTTTGTAGTAGGAATTTCTAAAAACTTCTATTTAGAAGTTGAAGAGATGTGAAGAGAAGTTGTACAAGGCAAATCACATTATTACAGCAGAGGTGGCAATAATTTAATAGTTCAATTTTTTTAATGCTAAACTAAATTTGAAAGTAAAGACCAATTTACCTGACCCCGAAGTAACTACAAATTGCTGTAATCCCAAATAAACTTCTAAATTGTCCTGAAGAACTGGGAACTGAAAACAAAGAGACAAAGTTTAAAATAAAAATCATAAGTGCAAGTTTTGATACTATTTTTAACATTAGAGCGTTAAGTATTGACGAGAAAGACAGAGTCACATACAGGTGCTAAGCACGGTTCCCTTTCAGTGACCTCCTAAGACCTATAGACAAAACCTATTAGTGCCAGAACAATAAAGAAATCAAGGTCAGTTTGATTGCTTTAAAAGTCATAGCAAAAGATTCTGGAGCATGACTAGTACAGTCTTAACAAGACCTACGACTTTAAGAGCCAGGTCTTCCATCAAATCTAAGAAGGTCCTGACCTTGAAAAAAATATCAAGCATGTCTTATTAATATTCATAGCAAAGAGAAAAGCAGACCCAGGTATAGGACTATCAGTTTCCCCTGCTCATTTACCAGACAGACCTTCTGCCTTTCTTTCTTAGGCTACTATACTTACCCTTAAGATAAGACTTAGCTGGCAGAGGTTGTGTACACCTTTAATCCTATCACTTGGGAGGCAGAGGCAGGTAGATATTGGTGAGTTCAAGCCTAGCCTGGTCTACAGAGCAAATTCCAGAATAGCCAGGGCTACACAGAAAAAGAGAGAGAGAGAGAGACTCTCTCTCTCTCTCTCTCTCTCTCTCTACAACTTAAATTTGCCTAAGAAAGGCAGGTAGCAAAGTGACCTGTCAGTTCCTGTGACAGAATGCCAAGTGGTGGCTTGCAGTTATGTGCAGAAGCTGACCCCAGTAACCTGTCTTGCCTTTAACAGACAGACAGAAAACACACACACACGAATGAACACACACACACACGAGCATAATAATGTATAGATACAGAACAAAGGAAAAGAAAAAGATGGACAGACTGATAAGTACTAAAGCCATGTTCCAGTACCAAAGCCAGGAACAAATTAGACTTCCCCTTCAAATGGTGAGTTACCAGAGTTGAGAAGGCATGTGTAGGAAGGAGCTCCATCACTTTGGCCACTACCTCCAAGCTCTGGCGTAAGTACCGCTGCCACTCCGTCTGCTGCTGTGGGGAAGAAACAAAGGTATCAGCTCTCCCAGACAGGCAGATAGGTCCCCGTTCTCTTTATTACCAGCCTCCCTTTAGCCTTAAGTCTATTCTCAGATGTTAACTTTAGAGAAAATAGGAAATAGTGGAACCAGGCAGTTGGAACTTTGAAAGGGCCCAGTTATTTTTTTTTTAATATTATTTCATTTCCTAACAAGCAACTTCTTCAGAAAGCAAATAATTCACATAGTACAATTAACTTTTCCTCCCAGGATCATAGAATTCAGAAACTCTATGTGAAAAGTTTGGGTGACTTTTCTATTATCCCATTGATAGGTAGCAGTCATTTCTTTACATACACCTGACTTAATTATCACCATTCAAGGCATGGCTCATAGGAAGTATCAGTGTCCTCAGGGACCAGTCATTAACACAAAACTCTGGTCCCAGAGTCAGGATGCATTTCAACAAGTTGTGCTAGAGATTCTTAGAAGAGCTAAAGGTGAGGAATCCCGCCTCAGTCAGTAGCACAACTCACCCCTCCATACTGTGTTGCCTCAAGTAACTGTCAACATAAGTCAGCAAAACAGGCCATTTCTATTATGGAGACGAGGGAATCAAGGCTCAGAAAACCTCAAAAAATACATCTCTGTGCCCAAAGCTGCAGAGATTCAAATGAAAGCCACCTGTTCTAAGTAGTGTGCTTTTTCTTATCCTAAGAATCTACTCTCAAGGTCAGGATCATGCCACCAGTCACTCTAACTTTCAGCATGATATTAATATTAATATTAGAAAATTTTCAAGTGTTTGATAGAAGGAAAGATACATTAAAGTTGTGCCGTAAGAGTATTTTCCTTATTAGTGTTGTGCAGACCAGCAGCAATATACTCAATTCAGTTAAAAAAATAACAGCCTATAGCCTTCTCATTTAAATACCTCCTGAATTATTCCCACCAGACCCCAGCTAGGTAGACAGTACTCCTTAAAGCATTCCCCAAGCACACCTGGTCTCTCTGTATTCCTAGTCTGTTTAGGTAAAATGCCTGTAAAACATTCTTTTCAGAAGCAATGAGATAAGATCAACCAACAGGAGAGAAATGCCTCTTACATCATCATCCAGAGTTTCATCATCCAACTCCTCCAGTTGGGCCTGGTTGTATCTGAACTGGATTCGATTCAATACCTCTGTGAGCAAGAGGACCAGGGCATCTTCGTACCTAGGGAGGAGGGAAGAGCCAACATTAAGGGAAAGCGTGCTTTCAGAGGCCTCCTGGACTGGAGGAAAAGTACTTGCTGTGGACAAACCTCAACTCTGGTGCTCTGTTTCTGAGTTGGCATGGGTGTAAATGAGAGAAGTGGTACTTGACTACATATATCACACATCTTTGATGGTCTCTCTTCTAAAGTTAAAAGTTCTTGTGGTTATTGCTTGCATGGAATATAATTTTCCATCCATTGACTTTTAACCTCTCCTTATTTGAATCTAAAGTGAGTTTCTTAGTAACTGAATCATGAATTTTCAAATCCATTCTGCCCATCTCTGCCTTTTAACAACAGAATCTAATCCACTATAGTTAATATAATTATCAATAAAGTAAATCTGATTTCTGCCATTTTTCTTCAATCACTACCTTCTTTTGTATCAAATACATATTTCTAGAGCAATGTTTTAAGTCTTTTACTAAATATTTTTGAGTTTTTTTTTTAAATAATTTCCCTGGGAACTACTAGTCCTGTATTTGAGTATCAACAAATAACACCTTTTCTGTTGTTTTCAAGACAGGGTTTTCCCGTGTAGTCCTCAAGACCAGGCTGGCTTTTAACTCAAGAGAGCCACTTGCCTCTGCATCTGAGTGCTGGAATTGAAGATGTGCACCACATCCAGGTTAACACTTTTAATAGCAGTAAGAGGTAAAGTGTGAGAAAACTACAATTAAATTGCTCAAGATCAATAAGCAGGCTATTTTGAAGTCAGGACTCCCTAACTCAAGCCTCATGTTCTCTCTACACATAAACTACCAGTGACTTTAAGTCAAACCTAAAACTCAACCTTCAATTAATTTTAAGATCAGTCAGAAACTAAAGGGGAAATTTAAAAGGCCTTGGGGAAATCCCAACCCTCTGGTTTGTATCTAAAAGTAATTTATTGAAGAAATACCTCAAGCCCCACATCTGGCTACTTTCCACAATAATAACCTAGCAAAGAAGATACCAAGTTATTATAGAATACTTGGTACCGCATGGGGGGGAAAAACAAACAAAAAAACAAAAAGCAATTGTTTTTTAAGAAATGATTATGCACCTAAATGCTCCCTGTCCTGAAAAGCTAAGACCAGTTAAACTGTGGTTCCCACTTGTCAGTGTGTGGGTGGGGCTGAGGCTCAACAAAGCACAGGGCTCCTGAGACTACTGGACTCACTGCTGGGATGCTAAAGGAAGACTGCAAAGTGGAAAGAAGGGTGAAGGGTTCATCCTTCCTGCAGGTTTGCTCTCTGAAAATGCTGCCCAGCAACAGCTATCCCATGCCCCCACCCCAACTTCATTCTACATTCCCAGCACCTGTCTCACATGCATTCCCACTGAGTCAAGAGCTCCTGAAGGAAGAACACTTGAATACCAGCTTCCCAGGCTTCCTCAGAGCTCCTGCGACAAGAGGTGAGGCCAAATCTTTAAAATCCTGAGCCATCACCAACTACATGGAATTGATCCCCTTTCCCTGCCCCTGACTTAGTGGTGGAGCTGCTTCATGTAGTTATCAACTGTGTTGCCTTCCTCACCGTTTTCCTAGCCTTCTAACACCTCTTTAACCAGCCATCTACATTGGAGTCTTGGTTAAAATACTTGTGGTTTCTGTTTTTGGAGTAGTACCCTAACCATTTTGCTACCTAATCCAAGAGAGCCAAACTTGAAAGAATCAAACCAAGGTCAACTGTAGTCCATCTAGTCTAATCATTACCAGCCATAAGATGAATCTCTGTAGAGACAGTCTACAGACGTCTAACCATCCTCCTGAGCTATCACATTTCAGTTAGGTGGGTACAAGAGCTCATTTCCTACCTATGGGTACACACTGCTCCTTCTCCACAAGACTGAACCATTTTTTTCAAGTGATTTAACAATATAGCAAACACAGGCCTAGAATAGAATAGAAACTGAGTATGGCACAGGAAAGAATACTGGCTGGGGAAATTATTAATAAAATCGACATGTATGGGGGAAAAATAAAAAAAATCACACTTAAGTGGATGTCCCAGGAAGATAATCAACACTCAGGCCTGGAGCACATTACCTCCCATTTACCTGTGACATAACCCATAAGGCTATAGGTGTTTTGCTATGAATTGCTATATAAGATCAAAACACTCTTACAAAAAGAAAATCCCTTTCAGACTAAAGCACAGATAGATCTTGGCACTGCTAAATAAACCCCATCAGGAACTGTGCTAAAGGCACACAAGTATCTAATCTCCCTAAGTGTGTGGCAGGCATGGAAGAGGTGTGTGGACACGACAGACACCCTAGCTGCTTGTCTATACCTATTCACGGCCTCCATTCCCACCTTGAGTAACAGAACACTGGCAATGAGACAGCTAAAACACTACATTTTCCAGTGAACACAAAGACAGTAAAGAAAATTACTAACTCAGGTGTACTAGCTCATTTTTATATCAACTTGACAGGCTACAGTTATTTGGGAGAGAGAATCTTAACTGAGAAAATGCCCCCACCAGATTGGCCTGTGAGGAAAGTCTATGGGTATTCTCTTAATTAGTGACTGATGGGGTCATGGGGGTGTATAAGCAAGTCATGAGAGCAAGCCAACAAGCAGCATTTCCCCATGATGTTTGCATCAGTTCCTGCCCTGACTTCCCTCAGTGATGGGGTGTTATGTGGAGCTGTAAGCTGAAATAAAGTTTTCCCTCCAAGTTGGTTCTGGTCATGGTTTTTTTATTAGCAAGAAAAACCTAAGGCACTAGTAGGGTTTCTACAAAAGTAGCTTTGGCCCAATCTCTCCACTTCTCATTTCACTGTCTGAGCCCTACATGTGGTGTTTGTATAACCAACCCTTCTTACTGCCTTTCCCATCAGAGAGATGACCAGTAGATCCCCATGTCAAGTTGACCAGTAGTCACTAGTGTTATCGAAATGATCCTCTATGAGGTTCTTCAGATGAAAGGTGCTGAACTGTGTCTCTCCTCACCCTTGCTCACATGTAAAAAGAACTACCCTCAATGTAACTGTGTTTAGGGACAGGGGTAAGAAAGGATGAGTTGATATCTTAACCCAGTAGCACTGCTGCCCTCTAAGAACAGACAAGGTCCCTTATTTCTGTCTCCCACATGCATACCTGATACCTGAGAAGACCAAAAAGTTCGGAACCCCCAGAACTGAAGTTACAGATGGCTGTGAGCCACCATGAGTGCTGGGAATCAAACTTAGAGCAGTCAGTGCACTGAACTGCCAAGCTATCTCTTCATCTCCTTAAGAAACTTAAAAGAACCAAAAATCATACAACTACATCCAGATAACAAAATTGAACTGGAAAACACTAACAAAGTTACATGAAAAAAAATCTCCACATATTTGGAAATTAAACAGAGATTTAAAGTGAAATTTGATAATAATTTAAGTGACATGGCATATATTAAACTCTGATAAAGCTGAAGTAGTGCTTCGGGGTAAATTTATAACATTAAATGTACATATATTGATCTGGGGAGATGGTCCAGTTAAGAGGCCTTGCTGCTCTTGTATAGGACCTAGGTCCAGTTACCAACATCCACATGGTAACTAACAACTGTCTGTAACTTCAGTTCCAGAAATATGATGCTTTTCTGGCCTCCCTGGGCACCAGACATGCATGTGGTGCACATATAAACAGGCTGACAATAATACACACAAAATAAAAAGCTTTAAAACAAAGTGTATGTGTATAAATGGAGAAAAACCCTACTAGACAAAAACTTAGCTAGACAAAACTAGCCAAGTTAAAGCAGCTAGAAAGTAGGTGCCCAATAAACACAAATAAGCAAAGTGAGGATGTAAATGAGTCAATACACAGAAAATAAACACTTCCAAATCAGTAACTGCATATGAATGATACAAAATTCCAGATAAATTTTTAATCTATAGTACAATCTGGGCATAAACATCTCCATATAGGGGTAGGGGCTAAATAGCTATTGAACTCTGATCTCTATCTTGTTAACACTTTTTATCAACTGTATACAGTGTCGTGTACAACACTTTTTATTAACTGTATACAGTGTCGTGTACACTTTTTATTAACTGTATACAGTGTCGTGTACAACACTTTTTATTAACTGTATACAGTGTCATGTACAACAGCAACACTTGCTTCCTCATTAAGCAGAACAATCCACATTTTTTTACAGCCTAACTTAAGGACACACAAATTCCTGTGCTAGTCTGTAGCCAGCATTTGCCAGTACTCTTGTGACAAAGGGGCTCCCAGGACATGACACAATAACTTTAGGTTGCTTCACACACTGGTTTCTTCCTCTTCCTGTAAAAACCTAAGTTTCTACACAAGTCTCTGATCCCTGGATGAGCACCAAGAGAAAGGGGAGAACAGGCAGCAAGCACTTTCTCAGGGGGCACCAACTTCAAGCCAAGGCCCCACGTGCTGGCTCAGCTGGTTTCCTCCACAGTGTGAAGCAGGCACAACCACACCCAGCACAAAGGTGAAAACGCGCCCTGAGATTCGGGCTCTCTATGCTATGATCTCTAACTGATGAGCAGGACAATCAACTTGATCCACAATTCTGCTAAGCAGAGCATGATGCAGACATTTCTCTTCACACTGGGCCCAAGTCCTAAAGTCCTAACTGCTTTCAGCAAGAAACTTGAACATTCTCACTGAGCAAGGAGTATGCAGTTTCCAAGCTCCTAGGACCACAAATAAATCTGAGTTCATTTGTGCTTCAAAGTCTGTAGCCTGCAATGTCACCTTGTTGTAACAAATGATGCAAAACTCTAAAACCACAAGGGACAGGAAATGAGTGCTGCCTTTGTGACCTAACCACACCTACGTTTCCCATTTGAGACACCAAGAAAACAATTTCTGACTACTTCCTACAGATCAGTCAATTTTGAAGTTCCAGCTTAAGCCACAAATGTGATTCCAAAAGCATGCCCATGTTATCAGATGACAAACATTTGATCACATTTGCATGCTCAGAGTTAAAATAAGTATGGTAATTACCAACACCAATGTTCTTTATCAGCCACTCCTATAAACAGTACGTCTGATATACCAGACAGAACAGTGACTTCCAAACCTTCAAACCCTTAATTTAAAAGCGTTTACACTGAACATACTTGTAGGAACGTATAATAAAAGGGATGGCATAAGCCAAAGTTCAATGTTCTTTCTTTGTATACCCCAGTGTACTATCTTGGTGCTCTTCTTTCCAGTCCACTCCCTCAACCACTAGAGTGTTAAACAAGAAAAACAAATCCTAGGGAGGGGGTAGTTACTGTTAGACCAGCTTCAAGGATTTCATTTTTTTTTTACTTTGTGTGTATACATATACATATTTAAAAAATAAAACATGAGGCTGTGAAAAAGGTTCAGAAGTTAAGAATGGTTCTGCTCTTCCAGAAGAGTTGAGTTTGCTTTCTAAGACCCATAGGCAGTAGTTTAAAACTCCTTGTAACTCCAATTCTGGGGGATCTGACACCCTTTTCTAGCTTCTATGGGTACCTGCACACACATGAAATTCTCTCTCTCTCTTCCTCTCCCTCCCTCCCTCCCTCTCTCACACACATACACAATACAAAATAAATGTCGAAAAATATAGGTCAAGAGGGTGGTGAAGAAATGGCTCAGCTGTTAAGAGCAGTCACTGCTGTTTCAGAGAGAGTGAGTTCAGTCCCAGCACACTATCGGGAGGCTCACAACTGCATGTAACTCTAGTTCCAGGGAACCTAACACCTGGCTTCCACGGGCACCCTCCACTCCATACATACATACACGTATACTAAACACACACATAAATAAAAACAGATCTTTAAGAAAATAAGTCATGAAAAATAAAAGTTTCATTTAGGAAAAATAAAACTATCAATGAGAAAATTTCCTACCATTTAAAGGAGCCAGCAAAATTTCTAAACATTGTGCTACCAGATCGCTGGCTGCCATACAGGAAGGGTGGTAGAAGGTGTCTTTAGCTGTCTATGGTTATCACAAGAGTCAAGTGGCAGCAGCATTTTACATTATTTCTTTTCATCGTCATCACTGTGATCATTAGGATATTTAATATATCTCACCATTGTATCTATGTTTCAGATCCATGACTTCCAAAATCCTAACCTTCCTGCAAGACATCCACTCTGCAGGAAGAAATGTGACAGTGTAGTACCCAACCAAAAGGAATCCTTGAAGCAGACAGACAAGGCATTTAAACTCCTTATAGCACCATCCCATCTACTGGTTTATACGATAATCTCCAGTAGCCTATACTTTCAATGCTAGCAATCTCCTCAGCACCGTCACAACCTCCACACCTCCTGTCTACTGGGCTTTAAAGAGCATTTTCATACTGATCACTTTTTCAACTAAACTGCAAGATATAAAAGACTACCTATCACTAAACATAGGAGAGTGAGGTACAACCCCAGAACCGAAGGGCTTGCCTGCTTGGCATATAAGAAAGACATTCTGATAAAACGGCTTTTCTTTGAAGAATCTCATTCAAAAACAATTGTCAGTCAGTAACCTCACCAGACCTAGGTCTGGTGCATGAACACACCCTGCACCCATAACCTCAATCAAGCTGACACTAAAGCAGCTCAAAAGCTATTCTGCCATCAAAAGAACAAATGTTTAAACTTTGAGTGTCAGTATTCTGTAAAATTTAAAAATCCACAAAACCTTAGCAATGAGAAGAGTTCTAGAGATCTAGCACAGTTCTCTATCCAGAAGAGAGGACCCACCTCCATCCATTTGGCCTAACTCTGGGAAATGGTGTTCATGACCTCCACCACTATTATGAAGTATCCTGCAATGACTCAGACATGGAAGATATACTATTTAGGGGTGGGGTCTTGTGGGGGGAGGCAACATGACCTGGAAGGGTACAGCTTGTCCCTTGCCTCTCTGTCCTTCTACCAGTTCTTGGCCTACCCCTTCCCTGGCCACTATGATGTGATCAGCCTTGCTCCACCCATACTTTCCACCACTATGCTCTTGCCTCACCACAGCTCAGAAACAAGAGAACCATGTGACCATGGATGGAAACCTGAGTCATGAGCCAAAAGAACCCTTTCCCCCATGAAGCACTTTTAATCGGGTGTCTCACTGCAGTGACAGCGAATGAGCACAACCACACTAGCAACATTTACTAAGCACTTAATGGCTCAACAAATGTCACCACCCATAAAGAAACAAAAGCTTCCCGAGTGAATTTCCCTAAACACAACCAAGTGTAACTACAGAATGAGTTTTCAGAGCCAGGGCTGCTCCAGAGGTTGTGTCCTGGTGACCACAGAGACTGCTTTCATCGCTACTGTGCCGACACAGAAGCTAAAGACAAACCAGACACCACCTGCAGCCTCTCCCCTGAGTAAGCATAATAGCACCCAGAGCTGGACCCCGTCTGTATGTGCCTGTCATGAACTAGTGAATATATTAAAATGTAAGAATCAGGGTGGCACAGTAATGTACTGTCACAATGGAAAACAAAGGGAAGCTGCCATCTTTGGACCTACCTATTCCATGTGGGGTAGAACAAAGCTTCATAGGAAAATATATAAAATATAATGGATTCTAATGCTAAGAAAAGCTGCCATTTGACCTTTTCTGTGTGTGGATCCTGTCACTGCTTGCATGATGAATTTACAAATTTCTCTCTTCCTCTCTCTGGTCCACGGCAAAAGCATTATACTAGACAAGAAAAATGCATTCTGTCTGTAAAGCAAGAAAAACATTCTCCATTTTCTGTATTTAAAAATTATAATTAAGAGTTGGTTGTAGTAAAGCAAACCTTTAATCCCAGCACACAGGAAGCAGAGGAGAAGGCAGATCTTTGTGAGATCAGGGCCAGCCTAATCTACACAGTGAGTTCCAGGACAGCCAGGGCTACACAGTGAGATCCTGTCTAAAAGCAACAAACAAGTTAAAAACCATAATAAAAGTTGGACATAGTGGCACATGCCATAACTCCTAGGACTGGGAGCAGACACAGGCAGATCTCTATGAGTTAAAGACAACCAGAGATACACAGTGAGACCTTGTCTCAAAAAGCCAAAACAGTAGTAGTAGCAGTAACCTAAGAAGCAAACCTCTGTACATGACTGTAAAGGAATTTCTCAACTGGGCTAATAGAGGTTAGAAGACCCACCCTAACTGCCAGAGACAGAGTGCCAGGCTGAATAAAGAAAGAGCTGAGCACTAGCATCCATTCTCATTTTCTTTCTCTCTCTCTCTCTCTCTCTCTCTCTCTCTC
>LOEQ01000665.1:250670-265707 GCA_001685075.1 Bramus lutescens | reverse complement strand
AGAAAGAAAGAAAGAAAGAAAGAAAGAAAGAAAGAAAGAAAGAAAAGAAAGATGGGGATGGAATGGTAGTACACAACTGTAATGCCAGCACTTGGAAGATGAGGCCAGGAAGATCAAAAGCTCAAGGTCATCCTTAGCTCCTTAGCAAGTTCAAGGCCAGCCAAGTCTAAGTGAGTCCCTACTAACAAAACAAAACAAAACAAAACAAAACAAGAAAGACTATTTGATCCATGATTCATGGCTCCCCCAAAACAGAAAGAGTCCAATCAGCAGAAAGGTTTTCATTTACTAGAATACAATAACTAGAAACAAACCACTGCACACAACAGACATACCTCAAACACAATGTCAAGCAAAAAAAGCCAGACCAAATAAATATAAATTACATGCTTTCCTTTAGAGAAACTCTAGAACAAGGCAAATTTAGCCTGTGGTGTTAAGACCAAGCCTGGGGTTACTCTAGGGAGAATGGAGGGAGGAGTAGAGAAGAAAACATTGGTAGGGATTTCTGGTGTGCTAGTACATACTATTTTTTAACCTGGGTGGAAGCTTGAACAGCTGTGTCCCTTTGGGGAAAAAAATTCATCAAACCATACTTGTATGGCTGATGTGCTCTTTTGTATGTATGCTGTGATGCTTTGAATGAGAATGGCCCCTATAGGCCATATTTGAATATTTGTTTCCTACTTGGGACTGTTTAGGAAGGATTAGAAGGATTAGGCCTTGTTGGAGAAGGTGTGTCACTGAGGGTGGGTTTCAAGGTTTTAAAAAACCTGCTCTCTCTGCCTACAACCTGTGAATCACATGCGAGCTCTCAGCTACTTCTCCAGCACCATGCCTACCTGGCTGCCACCATGTCACAGATTAACCTTTAGAAATTGTAAGCAAGTCCCCAATTAAATGCTTTCTTTGAAAATTGTCTTGGTCATGATGTCGCCTCACAGCAATAGAACAGTAGCTAAGACAAACAACACACTTGAACGAAAAGCCTATTGAAAAACACACTACAGGCAAAAGAAGAGCTCATCAGTGTTAATGGCAGACTGTAGTGACGGACACACACACTCAATTCACTGAACTCTTCAATTACAGTGAGGGGATTCCATGGCATGTAAAACTATACCTTCACACAGTCTTTTAGAACCCTGTGTGTATGTTTACCCAGTAGTAGGCAACTAGGATACAAATTTAGTAAAGACAGTCCTCAGGAGGCTGAGGCAGGAGAATTACCACAAATACAAGGCCATTCTGGGCTATGTAGGTTATATATCTAGCTCCTAAAATCCAAAACAAATTCAAAGAACCTCTGTTACATGGTGACAAAATTGGATATCACCCAAACTTAACTAGTGATTGCTTTGTATATAGTCTTCTGGAGAGCTTTAGGAGCAGATATGCAACAGAGAGAAATAGCTGCTAATGTATCTTAGAGTACACGCACACATGCACGCACCTCACAACCACAACAGTTAATGGGGGGGGAATCCAGAATTCGAAAGAGAACAAAAAAGGGTGCATAGGAGGGTTTGGAAGAAGGGGAAAATGATGTAATTATATTATAATCTAAAAAAAAAAGGAAAGAAAATAAATCTTTTATAAGGCCCTAACCTTAGACTTTTCCTCAACCCTACTTGTCTAACACAACTGTGGTAAAGATGGGACTGTAAAACCCAATACTGGCTCCACACACAGAACTGTATGTCCCTGAAATCCTTGCTCTCTGTGCCTCAATCTCTTTATCTATAAAATGGAGATCATATGCAAACACAGCAAGAGCAACAACATTGGGTTCTTAGAAAGACTGAATTCCTTGATCTTCCTATAGTAAAGACTACTGTAAATGCTTGCGGTGGGGGATTTCTTTCTTAAGAAGGAAGGCCAGTTTGGGTGCTTTACCTGATGAAACGTGTACTTGAACAGAAGGGTCAGAAACTCCACCACAGGGAACTGGGAGTAGGACTCAATTCTTCTTAGATGAACACTCACAAAGAGCCGCAGAAAGTCAGTAAACTTCTCAATGTAGCTACATGAGACAAGGAGACAAAAGGTGACATAAGAAATACAGCCACTTTCTCAGAAGAAAACTTAAATTCAATCAAACACTTTCTCAGTTCAGAACTATACAAATACACATTTCCAGTTAAAAACACAAAAGCCTGCAACAATTACCTACGAGACAGGCAACCCTTCATTCCATTATCACCTGAAACACAGCAGAGAAGCAGCTTTAATCCTCAGACACTATCTGCCCTACTTGTTACAAACTCAAGTTCACCTCTATTCTAACTCATTAGTGTTAGGACCCAATTAAAGGAAAGGAGTTGCTGCTAAAAGGTGCTGGGAAGATGACAGTGTCTACAAACCTGGCAAATTTAGAAAGCCAGGTCTTGGCTGGGGCCGACATTAAATTGAAATATACTAGTGAGAGACAGAAGACAAAGTCTATCTAGAGGGGACAGCATCTATCTAGGACAGTCAATCCAATTTCTGTCCTCTTCCCTGACACCCAGAACTAATGAAGGACTGCACATTTATTCCATTCTAAAATCGACTTCCAAATATAAGGGAGGAAGACTAAGATCCTGACAAGCCTCCACAGATGAGGCTCCAGAAGGTAAAGCGACTCACCAAGGTCACTCAGCCACCCCCCAGCAGAGGGCACCATCACTCAATCGTAGTGCAGTGCCCTTTCTGTGCACTGTGCAGGAGTTCCTCAATTGACCCATAATCCCCAAGCCACTTCACAATAGAGTGAGTCAGTTACAAGGAGAAGAAGTTTCTGTTATTAAACACAGTACATTATCATGTTTACATTTCAGAAACTGGCATTTTAACCCCCTCAATACCAAAAAGAGAACAGAAATCAAGATTGACTTGCCTTCATAAATCTCATTTCAGAGACCAACAAAAATAGCTAAACATACTAGGCTTTGGCTGAATATTAAGTAATGTCTAAAAGTAATCCTGAAATCATTAACTGAAAAAGCAGAGACACATAAAATAATAAAAGGAAAAAGACAAGCATCCTTCAAAAGAACCACTGGCCCAGAACTTCAGCACCTCCTGCTGTTCCTGAGACCTGCTCTCTCAGTGAAGCCAACGCTTGCCTGGCCTCTAGAAGGCTAGCTCATACAGTAAAACACTAAAATCAACTGATTGGGTTTTGTTTCTGTTTTCTTGAGACAGGGTCTTGCTATACAGCTCTAGGTAGGTGTCCTGGAACTTACTATGTAGACCAGGATGGCTTCAACCTTTCAGTGACCCTCTTGCCTGACTCTCCTTCCTGTTCCTCCACTGTGCTAGGGTTACAAATGTGAGCCGCAGGCCCAGGATTAAAACTGGTTGTTCTGAGAAAGCAAAGTACAAAGCACTTTCTCTCTGCCATCTCCAGGGACTACTTGGGAACATCAAGTCCTCATTTCTTACTCAGCATATGTACTGCTCCATGGTTTTACATGGATGTTCAGAGACAGCAGCCAGCCAGCTTACTGATCTTAAGGAAGATATACTTGTTACCCATAAAAGTACCCAGCAATCTCAAGTTTATTTTAATCTTCAACCCAAATTGAAAAATGCAAGCTAATTATGGGGATTCATGCTGTTAATCCTAGAAACCCAGTAGAACTAGGGAAGGAGGGATGCCACAAATTCAAGGCCAGGCTGAGCTACACAGCAAATTCCAGCCCAATTAGAATACATAGACCTTGTCCAAAAAGAAATGGGGCGGGGGGGTAGTGGAGAGGGAGATACCATCCAAACAAGAACAAGGCTTACTGCACAGCTGACACTAGAGATGTGCCGGCACCTCATTTGTCCGCCCCACCCACCTTCCTGGTACAGATGCTAACGAACAGTAAAAAGTAAAGTTAGAAAAGGGCGTGAAGGAAGAGAAGCCAAGGACCTGGTTAAGCAGCTCCTAAACAACTAACACAAACTAATTGGTTTATAATTAGTCAGGGATCAAGAGCTAAGAAGCAAGCACACACTGATTCTGTCACCTTTCTGCTTCCAGGCACCTCTCAGCTTTCACTTCATATCCAGGACAAGTCAAACCAACATAGTTGATATAAGCAGCTATATACATTTTTATTAACATATGAAGACAAGATGGCCTTTATCAATGCTAGAAAGGATATGAAATTGTGTGAATTGTGAGGCATTTAAATTCATATAGGAAGGTATTACTAAATAATGAGGGTAGAGAGATGGCTCGGGGAAAGACACTTACTGCCAAACCTGAAGATACAAGTTTGATCCTAGGGACTCAGATGGTAGACAAGAAAACTAATTCCACCAATTCTGACCTCTACATACAACATGGCATGTGCCCCCACCCAACTACAAAATAAATAAATGTAACAATTTTTTATTAAGAAAAGATCCTATTGGATTATTAGTACTTTTGTGATTATAAAAGGCAAATGTCACAAAGCTTATTTATAATGAACCAAACCAAACTAACCTTCACTCAGTTTTTAACCAGAAAAAGTTAAAGCTCCCCACTTTAAAAGGGCAGTAGAACTATCCTGACTTGGGGCAGCTGACTTTATATCCTATCACACTTTGTCTAAACAAAACAAAGATCTAAGCTCTGTTATCACTTACTAACAGTCAGGTTGAAAACCCACTAAAATGTTAACAGCTTCTGCACCAGGAAGCCTAAACTAGTTACTAATACGCTGCATCTGCTTTGAAACTTCAACAGTGCCAATGACTGTTAGAGCTGCAAGCTGCCAGTTGCCCTTCACCTTTGCATAGTAGTAGTAGCACCATGTTTAGCAAAGAAGTAAGATGTTGGGCTTAGGCTGTGGACAGAGGCAGGATGACTTTCCTGGCAGGCATAAGGTCCTGGGCCCCACCCTAGCACCACTGGGGGTGAAGGGGAGAGGCAGAAAGCCCTAAGATAAACAGATAATGTCACCTGAAAAGGTAATAACTTGACTCAACCTACTTCACTGAGGTTACTTTTTGCACTCAGGAAAAATGGGCCTGAGGAATTTTAGGCCAAGAGGACAGTAGCCAAGGAATTCAAGTATGTGCCACTGAACCATACCTACCCGAACATGTCTCCTATTTTGGACCAACAGCTATCATTTACGTGATAGCTCACAATACTAACTCCTATACTCTATTCCTATACTCTGTAAGATATCCACTCTGGAAAAGTCCAATAGTGAAAACCAACAAGCAGTACCAAGTGAGAAGGGTGATGTAACCCTGTACCTCTGCAGACCGCTTCTGTTCTCGACTATGAAGGAGCCGCACTCTCCCTTCCTGCATACATGAGACCTGCAGGCAGACAGTGAGGAAGAGGGACAGAGCATGGACAGGAGGACAGGAGGTGGATGGATGGGGAAAAGAGACAACAGGCCTACATAATACACCAACACTTTTCACACTCAATTCACTTCCCTTAACCACCCAAGCCCTTCTAATTCAGCCTGAACATTCTGGAACACCTACCTTTCTATATTTATCATATTCTGAAACCAAAGGGGGTTACAGACACCACATGACATGGTGTGCCAAGCAGCCAGGCCCTTTCTTGGGGCACGACTCCCGCCTGTTCTCATTACCTCTCATCGAGCTCCTCTAGCCTGCTCTTCACCGTGTGGGCATTGTTATCCTTGGTGAGTTTTTGCAGGAGGTAGAAGGTTTGCTGGAACATTCGTAATAAGTACTCCTCAAATTCCATAGGCACACAGTTCTTGGACATGAGTTCATTGATGCAGGACATGGCCAAGACCCCAAGTCGGCCACGCTCCTGACCCAAAACACAGTTCTGGCTGCTGCCATTCACTGATGCCATCTTTTTGGCCCGGGTATCACAGCCAAATCGAGCAAAGTGGAAGATAGTGGTGAGGAGGGATGGGGTGATGCTGGCAGACAGAGGAATCCAACTGAAGAGGTGGGCCAGACACTCCAAGGCCAGGGAACAGATATACTCACTCTCCACATCCAGCACGGGGATGGGCGGGGGCAGCAGTTTGGCTGAACTAGGACTTTGCAACAGGTTACTCAGTAAATCACCTGGAAATTCAAAATATGCTTTTACAACACCCAGTACCAAACCTCTTGGAAACACTTCAATGAATTCTCCTTTCCCCACAAAAACATTTTAGTCACTATAAAAGCGAAACCTAAAACCAATATGCTCTATATTCAATACCAACTACAGATAATACCGAACACCAAATACATATATTCTAAAAAAGATTGCCTAAGTGAGTTACAGACTTAAACCAAAGACAAAGCTTCATAAGAAAAACAAGACATGAGAATCTGACCATGGTGAAAGAGAGGAAATATTTATTCAAACAACCAAAACACAAACCTTGACAAAAATACTGATGAGTTTAGAAACACATTGCCAAATAATAGTTTCTCGCTGATGAAAAGGACTGTACCCAGGAAAACAGCGATAAGATAGCCACAATCCCTAACACTAAAAATTCAAATGTGAAAAACAACTATTGCTCACCACTAGTCATATCCAGATATACAAATAGGTCAGTGGTGGTTATGAAGGAAGATTTCTAAAAAAATGCAGGTCAGCTGGCTTATGAAGATATGTCAAGCTCAGTCATTAGAAATGCAATCTAACAAGTGACCAAAAAACAGGACTGTTGGCAAATATCACACAGAGCAAGAGAAGCAACAAGAATAACTCTGCCACAGATCAAGCATTCTGAACCCTATTACCACTGCTTCTGACAAATGACTGCTCTGTTCCTAGAATACTCCAAAGCAACCCTCATACGGATCTAGGAGACAGATAGAGGCGCTTGTATAGGGGCAGCTGGAGGCAATCTAGGTTCCTTAGTGAAGTCAGAAGATCATCAAGACACTGAGGACATATGTCTCCTGCAGCAAGCAGAGGTTTCTGTCTAAAGGCACAGGTCACACAGCAGGAAAGTAAAAAGACAAGGGTTGAATGAAAGGTTAGCATCAGAACACAACAAAACCACATTATTTAAACAATGAAAATATATGAATATCAATCAGTTTTTTTGCAAAAGGCCATATATTATATTCATTTCTGTCTGTTATAGGAAAGAGTGAATGGGAGAATAGGTTTGAAAGGGAATTAAAGAAAAAATAAACACACACACACACACACACACAAGATGAAGTTGGCATGCAGTGGCTCAGAAAGTGAGTGTCCTTTCTGCCAAGTCTGACAGTCTTAACCTAATTCCTAGAGTCTATACGGTGGAAGGACAGAACCAACAAAACTATCCTCTGGGTGATCAGAGAGAAGAGAAGAGACTCAAAGACAGAGACAGAGGGAATAAGTAAGAGAAGAGGAGGAGGGAAAGAAGAAAGAGGAGGTAGAGGTTATGGAAACAGCTTAGTGAGTAAAAGCATTTGCCATGGAACCCTAACAACCTAAGTCTAACCCCAGAGCCCATATAAAAAGCCAAATGCACTGTACACAGCTCTAATTCCAGCATTCCTATGGCAAGAACAGAATCTGAGACAGGAAAAATCACCTAGAAGCTCAGGGGTCAGCCAAACTAGAATATGCAGCACAGACACAGAAACAAGAGAGAGACCCTGTCTTGGGCAAGGGGGAAATAAAAGGATTCTTCTTGACAAGTTGTCCTCTGACCTCCACATGTGCAGCCTGGTACACATGCACCCATGAACGAGAACACATACAAGGTGACTCAGTGCTATGAACTGCACAAGTTCATTACCTGTACTGATGGCTTAAACTTTTAAATTCAAGAATTGCTACAAAACTTCAGTTCTCTTTACATCTGCAAAAATTTTAAATCATTCAAATACTGCAAAATGTATACCTAAGCCACCAGAAATACCTACAAGAGGACAGCTTTGTCACTAAACACAAAGTTCACACATTATTGAAGGCTTGAAATAGGTTCTAGAATTCCATTACTAAGTACTGTGAAAAATAACAATTTTTTTTTAATCTGAGTACAAGCAGATTGAATAAGTAGTATTCTGTAAGCAGCCCTCAACCCAAACCCATGGGGTGGTTCTCAGTTCTGTAGGACTTCTGCAAGAATCCCTAGTTCATATCAACAAACTGCATGAACAGCCAAGGCTTAGAGGTTTGATTTCAACAGTCCACTTCCTTAAGGGTGTGAGGAAATGCAAAAACATTTCTCATTATCACATCAGCTTTTACAGGAGAGGAAGGTATGTGCTAGCTCCAGGCTGTGCTCTACAGGAAAGCTTGTCTGGCTCTGGTGTAAGCAGAAGCACTTACACACCATTTAAAGACTTTACTGACTTACTCTTACAAGCCCAATTATTTACATGAACAATGTAAATTCAGCACTAACTACTGCACATTGGTCCCCAATTTGCCCTGGCAATAAT
The DNA here is from genome assembly GCA_001685075.1 of Bramus lutescens. NCBI lineage: Eukaryota > Metazoa > Chordata > Mammalia > Rodentia > Cricetidae > Bramus > Bramus lutescens. Next base: position 257,358 of record LOEQ01000665.1, on the reverse strand, counting down.
GACTTTTGTCCCATCAACAGGGAGAACAGCTTTCCCTTCCTACGTCCACTCCTTCAGGTTGCAACTCTGTAGAACAAAGCAGACCTCTGAAATCCCTAGCTTATAACAAACTCAGTACAATTGAAACAGCCAGGGAATCTGAAGAAAAAAACAAAGATATCACAAAGAAGAAAGGACAGCAATTATTAAACTGGCAGGAGGCAGGTGAGACTGCTCAGCAGGTGCTTGTCTCAAGCTTAACAAGTTGAGTTTGATCCCCAGCTTCTGAAAGCGGTCTTCTGGCCTCTACACGGGCAGTATGTACAACAAAAACAGGTGTAAAAAGTTTCAGTAATAAATTGGCAGAACAGAGATGGATGGCACAAGATCAAAGGTGCCGTCTTCATGACAGACAAGCAAGAAGCAAAATGTGATATTCAAAATATTGTATCAGAAAATACGTGTACTCAGAAGAAAACAGTAGAAAGCCAGCTTCTCAGAAAACATGGGCAGAAAGGCCAGAACAGATTAGGGAGAATAAACGCCTGAATCCTATGCAGATTAGCTATTGCTATTCCCAGGTGAGACCCTAACCATACAAAGCATACCACTTTCTCCTGAGGTCGGGGATGGTGGTGGGGTGGCAGCAGTAACACTGTGTTTGTCCCATACAGTTTCCAAAATACCTAAGAAGAAAAGAGAAAAAATTTGAGAGATATTAAGTTCAACTTACAAAAATCAAAACAAAAAACTCCCACTATCATTAATCCAACATCAGTACTCACATACCCCTTCCTCTCTGTATATCTATTTCCAGCTCATGGCTGTGCCTCTCTAACCTACTTCCAGCTATCTCTTTTCATTCATTTATGTATACAGTGTGCATGTTCACATGCACATATGTGGGCATGTGCATGTGAAGGCTCAGGGATGATGTGGACAATCTTCCTCAATTGCTCTTCCACCTTATTCTTTTGAGGCAGGGCCTCCTTCCGAGTAAGACCAGCCAGCTTGCTCTGGAAGATTACAGGTGGGGCGTCACACCCACCCGATATTTGTGTGGGTTCTGGAGATGTGAACTCTAGTCCCCTTGTTTGTACAGCAAGTGCTTTAACTACTGAGCCATGTTCCCAGCTACATTTTGCAGATTTCTGTCCCAGTGCAGGATTTCTACTGCTTCATCTGAATTCTGCTGTGTGGCTTCTCCCCACTGCTTCCTCCAACCTTGCTCTTTGTCAAAGCCACATGACTACCACATCTACTAAGGGTCTCTTATCCTCCCTAGACATTCCAGTGTTCTAGGACACTACCCAAACCCTTCTCTGACATGTGGTGTCATTCTTTCTCAGCTTTCCTCTGGTTCTGAGTCTGTCTCCCATCATTACAGTCACCCTCTACCCATCCATCATTTAAATCTTCTATCTTTCCTCTAGTTCCCATTCTTCTACTTCTCTCTCTCTCTGCTCGAGAAACTCTCTACTGCTGCGGCTTGCTTCAATCAAATGTCTCCCAGCCCAAAACTAATTTCAACTCTACACATGAGCTGTATTGCTACATGGCAGGCATTCAGAAAGCAGGTAAGGTATCCGGTCACAGATTTAGGATAGCCAAATGCTTCCTGGGTGGTAACACTTGCATGCCCCAAACTCAGTTATTTACCCCTACAAATCTAGCACTGATCCCCATACATTCTTTACTGGGTAAGCAGCAGAGTCACAGAACTTGGCACCTGCCTCTATACCTCCCTTCCCAGGCTCACCTGATCCAGTCTTCCAGTACTGACCCATCCATCTGCTGTGTCTTCAATATACACCATCCTCCTTCCCACCTTTCTTCTGCTCCCCTCTTCTAAATCTCAGCCTTCCCTCCACCGACTGCTGTCTGTCTGTCCCTCCCAGCTCCACTCAGCTGTCCCAGGCAGCCTCCACACATTACATCAACGACAACTCTTAAACATTGCTTTTTAACTGTTCACTTGCCTCTCCCACTAGGGTGCAGATTCTCAGAAGCCAGGACTTGTTTTGGTCCTCCGTGTACACTGACAGAGCCCAGCACACAATATCACCAAAGAAGCTCGTAAAAGCACTCCCCAAGGCCAGGCGTGGTGGCTCATGCCTTTAACCATAGCACTTGGGGGACAAAGGCAGGTAGATCTCTTTGAGTTTGAAGCTAGCCTGGTCTATATATAAGTGAAATCTGTACCAGTCAGGGCTACATAGTGAGATCCTGTCTAAAAGCAAACAAACAAAAAAATCTGCCTCCAAATATTTGTTGCTATAGCATGGATAAACCTAGAGAACCTGTTAAGTAAAGAAAGCCACACACACAAGTCACATTGATATGGTGATATGATATAAGATAATAACACTTTATGAAAGGTTCAAAACAGACATATCCCTATGAGCCAAAGGTAGATGAGTAATTGCCAGGGACTGGAGGAGAGAATAATAGTGACCTCTTGTGGACTCGGAGTTGATTTCTGGGCTAATGAAAATGTTCTGGAATAAGGGCAATGGCTGCAAGACTTTCAAAAAAACATAAGCCCCTAAACTGCCACAGTTTAAAGTGGACATGTGCATGTGTCTTACAACTGTTCCTGGACTGTTTCGTATCTGTAGGCATAGAACGCAGGGCAGGTGCATAAGTCATAGTCCCGACTAAAACAAATGCCCAGTTGATAGCAGTAAATTTGCTTTGAATGAATACATTCTGAGGTTTGAATTTCCATCTGGGATCCAGGGAAAGGATGAGGCGGGGGTGGGGGGAGTAGTAAGCACACAAGTTCACCATCATTAATCATTCTTTCAATCTATTTTAAAGTACCCACCAGATGCAAACCAATAAAACAGACATACAAAAGAAAAAAAAAACCTTGAATATCCAAATAGAAAAGATACAAGATGAAACAGCGCCTTCACACTACAGACTCAAGCAGCAGTGGCTTCCGGGCACCTCAAAGGTCTAGTGGCCAGCAGTCTACAAGTTGTGTGTGTAAGTGCCAACAGCAAGGCACCCTTGTCTCTGGGGATGTTCTTGCCACCTTCCTGCCTAACTGTATGACAGGCTTCCTCTCCTTTCCCCTCACACATTGTCATGAGACTCGATCAGATAGCTGGAATGAAATGCCACATACATTTACAGCTTAGGGCACAAGGGCCAACATCGCATCTTGTCTCACTTCTCTACAGAGAATTTTTTTTTTAATCTTGCTACTCCTATCTCTCCTAATCTTAAATTCAAATCATTTGAAATAAAGAGCTTGTTACCTACCTACTTAAATTACACTATCAGCATGTAATCACTTTCCTACAACCTGGCCTATATATATACCTTATTAGTCACATAGTGAGGACCAATTAAGAAAAGACTAAAGGAAAATTAAGGTACAAATCCCGTGTGAGGTCTTAGCATGCACCAGACTGTGAACCTGAGGCTAGGAAACCAGCAATAAGTTTTTCCCACACTTATACTCAGTCAACAATACCTAGAAAGCCTTAGCTCTGCAAACCTGAAGCCAACCTGTCTCCAGGCACCACCACTGCACTCACTCACCTGTCAAGAGCCCAAGTACTGTCTGCACCTGGTCCAGCAGCAACTTCCGCAACTCCTCCTTCCGAGCCACACTGAGGTCCTCACGAGGACAAGCTAGCTCTTCCGAAGTTGTCTTCAACATGATCAGCCCAAGGGGGGTTGTCACAGGGGACTGGATCAACTGACAAGAAAAAGCAAATTTAAAGCAACATAGAACTAAGAAGCTACACAGAAGATTAGTAGAATTCAACTGAAAGGTGCTGAACCTCCTCCTATGGACAGACTACCTCAAGCAACACTTTTGAAAAAGAATTTAGAAGATCATTTATACAGCTTTGCTTTACCAACCATTCAAATTTTATTCTCATGTTAGGACAAAATTCTACCAGAAGAAACTTAAAAAGGAGCTGGAAACAATCCTCTCCAATATAGACAGAACAATTTCTATACAAGTCCCAATTCCCAACCAAGGTTTGCTTATTTGCATAATAACCAAGAGATACAGAGATAGCCATATACTGAATGACAGACAATTCTATCATGGACAGAAAAATTCCTATCATCTGGTAGGTTTGCTGTGGTTTCTCCATGTTTAGAGACATTTAAGACATATAAAAACTTAAACAGTGTCACAACTGCCTGTAGTATTCAATGTGTTGAGCTGTGGTACAAGTCTGTAGCCAAGGAACAACAGGCTATACCATACAGTCTAGGTATAAAGCAGGCTCTGCCAACCATGCAGTAAGAGCAAGTGTATGCACTCTATGATAGTACTCCAGCAATGCACTTTTTACAATGTCTCACTGTCAAGGACACCACGATGATACACATGCTAGTGATACAAATATTTTACATACCAGTGATAGATAGACATCAATTTGTGTATCTTTTTAACATTCAAGTTAATCAATTTTATAGTTCTAAATCTTACATTTCTGACCTTAGCATATTTCAAGAAAGTTTAAAATTAAACACGTGGTGAAGCTAGGTATGGCATCACACACTTGGAATCCCTGCAGTCAGAGGAGACCAAAGCAAACAAATCCAGGGTTTAAGGCAAGAGACAGCAGGGTGACTCTGCAGGCAAAGATGCTTCCAAGCTGACAATTTAAGTTTGTTTCCTGGAACCCACCTGGTGGAAACAGAACTGACTCATTTAAGGTTCCCTCCGACCTCTACATACATGTTAGTCATCATTCCCTTGACAAAAAAAGATAAATATCATTTTTTGTTAAAAAGAGTTTAAGAGCAGCCTGGACTCATAGTGGTCTCAAAAGTTTAAATGAAAAGGGAAAAGAAAATAAACATGTGGCAGAGCACACACATCCAAGACATTAAACAACTGTCATGATCATTGAGTTTTTAACACAGGTCTCACTATGTAGCCCAGACTGTCCTAGAACTTGTGGTCATTCTCCTGCTTCAGTTTCTCAGATGCTGGGATTACAGGCATGCCTGGCTACAGTTAGAGTTTTGCAAATACCCATGTAATAAATTCAGTAACTACTTCTATCTCCTGGGATACTATCTTGCAGAAGATGGGAAGATACACTCTCTAAGCCTGATGCTACTTATTGTGCCCTACTTATTTTCACAAGACTCAAAACAGTACCATAAAAGTGAGCTGTTACTTTTATTACAAAGACCAACAATATTTGCCACAATTAAAAAGCAAACAACTTCCAGAATACCTCACCCTTTTCTTCAAGCATAAGTCACTTTAAATTCAGCTCATCCCTGACTGTTTTACTTATATACATAAAGTTTCTAAGCTTTAGAAAAAGAGACACTTAGGAATTGCATCAAGACAAACCAGACACTCTTAATTTCAACCAACCCAAGGCATACCACCTTTTCCTGGAAAGTAACCCTTCCCATCACAGACTACAGAAACTGTCCATCCAACCAGAAAGAGTAAAAAAAATAAAAATAAAATAAAATCTGGGGAATAACAAGATGGCTCAGGGGAGTGGGAGGAGCACTTGCTGCACAAGACTAATGACATAGCCAAAGTTTAAAATCCACAATTTTAAATCCTATTCCTGAAAGTTGTAATGGGAATTCAAAAGTAAAGGGGATTCAAGGGCAACTCCACTATTCTCAGAAGCAGCTCAAGAAATCCAACCAACAGTGGCCTTTAATCTTAGCAATCTAGAAACAGAGGCAGGAGTTCAAGGGGACTATCCAAGAGCCAATCAGAAAAGGCAAAGAAGAGAAAGGGGAAGAAGGAAGGAGGGAAATGCTCCCTATCAAAACCAGCTCTCCTGAATGCTAAAACTTCCTACCTCCACATTTTCTCCATTATTTTTACACAAAATTCAACTATTTCTAACACAATGTCTGTCTCAGTATAATTTTTGGTGTTAATAAAGTAGAAAAGACCCTCATTAAGTCCGTGTGAAGATTTCTGGGTTCTCAACCCTATTCTAAGAATTTCCTTTCCTTTTTCCTTTTCCTCTTTTGTCTCCATTTTGAACTAAGAACTTACTTTTTTTTTTAGGAGGGGGTAGTTTAATTTTGTGTATATTAGTGTTTTACCTGTGAATAATGTCTGAGCACCATCTGGGAGCATGGTGCCTTCTCAGATCAGAACAGGAAATCAAATCCCCTGGAACTGCAGTTTACAGATGGTTGTGAGCCATCATATGGACGCATGGAACTCTTATCCACAGGCCATTGCTTTCCACCTCTTAAGTACTTAACCTTTCAGCCGAGAATAACCTATTCTGCCCAAATATTCTACTTGGCAAGGTTTACTTTCAAGATTTTGTGTGTGTGTGTGTGTGTGTGTGTGTGTGTGTGTACATGCACCTATGTGAATTTATGTGCACCACAAGTGACCAAGTGCCTGCTGCAGAGTCCATCATTGCTCCTGAAACTGTGAGCCGCCTGATAATACTGGGAACTGAATGAAACGTGTTCTACTATAATAGTAAGCACTTTGCCATGCGTCTTTCTCCAGCTCAGATGTTCACTTTCCTTCAGCTATGAAATGCCTCTGTGCAACTCACGTATGTGGGGCACCCTACTGCTGGTACAATGGCCTGTATTCTGTCAATTATATTTTATTTATTTGTTTGTTTGTTTGTTTGTTTATTATGTATGTATACAGTATTCTCAGTGCTCTGCCTGCAGGCTAGAAGAGGGCACCAGACCTCATTACAGATGGTTGTGAGCC
>LOEQ01000665.1:223746-241368 GCA_001685075.1 Bramus lutescens | reverse complement strand
TCCGGGTATGAGCTAGCCGTGCGGGAGCTGGGCCGGACGAAAAGCAGGCCCGCTCCCCTAATACTACACCATGTGATTTTAATTATTTATGCTATGGAGAAAAACAAGTCAAAATACAACTGTAGAAAGATGTTGAAAGCAAATTAATGGTCTGGTCCTGCCTCAATAGGCAGAACAAACAGATTCTGAGAGGCTTACAGACCCTCCAAACATAATCTGGGGACCCCTTGCCTGATTAATTAGCCAAATTAATCCAGAGAAATGCAAGCCACATGAACTCTTAGGGTTTCTGAAGATGCTTCAGGAGTCCTGCATACAGTCAGCTTTCAATCTTATATAACAGCCAATAAAGATGAATGTGCAGTTGAGAACAAAGCTTGCCAGGCACTTCAAGGTCAACCTCCACTGACCAGCAGAGAACAAACTAAACAGGGATGCCCAAAGTAAGAGTAAGGCCATTGAACCAGGCAGTGGTGACATATGTCTTTAATCCCAGCAGGCAGAAGCGGGTGGATCTCTTGAGTTTGAGGCCTGCCTAGTCTACAGAGCAAGTTCCAGGACAGCCGGGGCTAATCCTGGCTGAAACCCTGTCTAAAAGGCAGAGAGAGAGACCCTGAGTACTAATGGGTTCCCTCTTGTCTAAAAAGCAGAGAGAGAGAGAGAGAGAGAGGGAGAGATAGACAGACCCTGAGTACTAATGGGTTCCCTCTTGTCTAAAAGACAGAGAGAGACCCTGAGTACTAATGGGTTCCCTCTTGTCTAAAAGGCAGAGAGAGAGAGAGACCCTTGGTACTAACGGATTCCCTCTTGAACATGGATCTCCCACCTCCACTTCCTTTTCACTCGGCAAGAGAACAGAACAGCTGCCTGAGCAATGAGCCTGAGTCTAAACTCACACAAAGTCAAGTGCTGCATGCCTGTGGGGAGGCTGAAGCAGGAAGATGACTGTAGACCAACCCTGACTACATACCCAGTCTCATAAAAAGTTTTAAGTAATAATAGTAACAAAAACCACTCCATAAAGCCTGTGAGCAAAAAGGCGAGTATCTGCAGACAAATCTGAACCATCATTGGCATTATCTATCTGGAAACTCCTGTTATTTTAGTAAGTTCTTAATTCCTTTCCTACATGCCTCCCTTTCCCAAACCTCCTCCTTTATCCCCAGAGCATTAGGACAACAGGCTCACATTTAAACATGCCTGTGTTTAACTGTGAGAGGTCTGCAGACCTCCAGCCAGTCCCTTACTTCTGTGGAGACTGAGGAACGTCAATCATCTTCCTTATTAAGTCAGTTTACAAAAACAGCACCACGTACACCAGCAACACTGGCCATGCACAGGCAGTGACAGGCATGGCTGTGCCTCTCACACTGCTGGCACAGTAGACTATTGTAACTGGAGGTTTCTTATCCCACCTGGTACTGCAGCCGCTTTTAAAATAACCACTCAGAGGCTTAATATTAATTACATACTGTTTGGCCTATTAGCTCAGGCCTATTATTAACTAGCGCTTACAACTTAAATTAACCCATTTCTATTAGTTTATACTTTACCACGAGGCTTATGGTTTGTTACCTCACATCTTGTTGCTGGCATCTCCCTTGATTCTGCCTTCTTTTCTCCTATATTCTCTGCTTGGATTTCCCACCTAGCTATATTCTGTCCTGTTATAGGTCAAAGCAGCTTTATTCATCAACCAATAAAAACAACACATATTCAGTGTACAGAAGGACATCCCACACCAGGCTGACTGTAAGATGACAAATGAACTGGGCTGCTGAGTGATGAATTCTTCCCTAATAGTATTAGCACTTGTAACTCAAAGAAACATTCTTGTCTGAATTTTATGGCTTGCAAGCCAACCTGTTCTAGATTAATTACCTATATGCCAGGTGAACGATACACATCCAGCTCTCTGACAGGCTAAGGCAGGAGTGATCTTTGAGCCCAGTAGTTTGTGACTATATGGACACTGTCTTGGTCTGTTTCATTAATCAAGTTTGGTATGTCAGTGCATTTGAGAGAGGGAGGTATTTCCATTTAAAATTTAAACTATAGCCAGGCCTTAGTACAAGTCATCACCCACACTACTCTGGAGGCTAAAATAGGAGGATGGGAAGTTCAAGGCTAACCTAGGCAACCTTGTGAGACCCTATCTCAAAATGGAGTAAAGGCTAGGGGTACACCTCAGTTGGTAGAGTGGTTGCATAGCATGCATGAATCCCTGGATTTGATATCCAACGCCTCCCCACGACACAGCAGTATATGCCTATAATCCCAGCCATTAGAGAGATGAAGGCAGAAGGAAATCCAAAGTCATCCTCAGCTACAAAGTTTGAAGTCTGGGGGGCTGGAGAGATGGCTCGATGGTTAAAAGCACATACTGCTCTTGCAGAGGACCCAAGTTAAGCTCCCAGCACCCATGCTGACTCACAACTATATATAACTACTATAACTACAGTGGCATGGGGATCTGACCTCTCTGATCTCCTCAGGCACCTGTACACACTGTACACATCATACACACACACACAAAATGAAGAATGAAAAAAAAATTACATCTTTGAAGCCAGCCTAGGCAATATGAGATAATCTCAAAACAAACAATAAAAAAATAAAAACAAAACAATAAATAAAAAGTAGAAGACAGGGCTAGACATGGTGATGCACATCTTTAATTCCAGTACTCATGAAGCTGAGAGGTTGAGGCAGGCCAGTCTCTGAGTTTGAGAGCAGCCTGAACAATCAGGCTAATAATGGCACAAGGTATGGGGCGAAGGAGGGGGATAAAGCTCAGTATGGAAAAAATAAAATTTAAAATTTGTAGGAAAATTTAGAGAAAAAAAATTAAATTAGAATGTATTAAAGTAATTCAACGCCCAAAAAATAAGTATCGTGTGTGTGTCTATGGATGTGTGTGCGCACACATGTGCATAAACACATATACAAGATACAAGATATGAAAGCAGAAAGGGAATCATGAGAAGAGAAGATGAGCGCTCAAGGGAAAGAGAAGTGGGTCTTAGAGAAACTCCCGAGATCACGACCTTCAAAGCACCCAAGCATAGCACAACATGTTGCCATGCTGACATCTAAACGATCATTGGCAGCCTCTCCCAAGAACCTACTGGTCTCCACTGTCACCCTAACCCAAGAAGCTAAGGTGTAAATCAAGACGCTCTGGCAACTACAAAGACATGTGGCTGTTCGAAGAGACAGTGCTAGAACTAGCAGAGCACATCCCCAGGCACTTCCCAACAAGCACAAATCTAGGCTGTTTACATTCTGATTACTTCAATAACCCCAACACTAATTAATGATGGAATGTTTCATAGGACACTGCAAGTGTCAAATAAGATGATATATGTACAAGCACTAGATAACTAGAAGAATTATATACCTAGCAAAGATGGTTACCCTGATTTTTACTTGGTCTTTGGTATCAAACAAAAATAGGCAGGAACATTTCAAAACAAAAGTCATCAGACCTCTGAAACTATACTCATACATACTTTTGGCTTCTCGGACAAGAGTCCAAAATCAAACTGTGTTCATTTACTGTGGATAGAAAGGAGTCCCAGGCTTCAGCTGAGTAAACATTCAGAACAGTAGAAGACAAACAGGATATGTTCAGACCTGTAAATGGTTAAAGGATACTGCAGATCCTTCAACTCCCTTAGCAGGAAGGCCACTGGAACCTTTACCAGCTGTTTGAAGCAAGTGGCAAGGCCAGATCCAGACTGGTGGGTTAAGGACCTAACAACAGTGAGAAAGTACTAACACACCACACAACGCTATACTTTCAAGTAATGAGAGACAAAAAAAAAACCACATACATGACTCTAAGGTAGAACAGGTCAATATCTCAGGATTCAGAAAATCAATCTGCTAGCTTCACATCTTATGCTGAGATTTCTGCTTCAGGTCTTAAAGACTAATTTAAAACTAAGTGAGGGGCTCTCTTGATTACTCAGTGGTTAAAGGACCTTTCCACCAAGTCTGCTAATCTGAGTTCAACCCCTGGAACCCATGCAACATAAAGAGAGAACAGATTCCCAAAAGATGTCCTGTGGTGTCTATGTACATGTGCACCTGAATAAACACACAAATAAATGTATTTAAAATAAACTCAGTTTTAAATGTATTAAAAGTAAATTTTAAAAAAAATCACTGAGACACATTGACATAAATGCAAAAAAAAAAACCCCAGATGGATCAGAAAAACCCTTAAATTTAAGTCATAAAATGTGAAAAGTCAAGTAATAAAGCTTCCAGAGGAAAAAGCCTACATGACCGAGGTTAGTTTCTTCCTACTATTGGGGACACATAAAGCACTAAACACAAAGTAAGAGAATGACAACCCTGACTGTTCATCCAATGGCACAAGAAAGCTGCAGAATGGAGAAGACACTTGTAACCAACAGAATTCACAGCAGAGTATAAAGTAACTTAACAAAGAAAAGACAAGAATCTTTGGACAAAGTTACTTATAAAAGAAAGACCTAAATAAGTATTCACCTCCTCAAAGAGAACAAACTTAAAATGTAAGAAGCTGTTACACAGCCATCAGAATAGCTAAGTCAGAAAGAGTCAGTGAGCTGGAGAGATGGCTCAGTAATTAAGAGCACTGGCTGTTCAGTTCGAGCGCCCACATGGCAGCTCACAACCATCTGTAACTCCAGTCTCAGGAGATCCAATGCCTTCTTCTGGCTCTTTCAGGCACCAGACATGCAGGCAGGCTAAACATCCATACACAGAAAAATTAAACTGAAAGCCCAAGTGTTGGCTAAGAAACTGAGATATGCAGATACTGCTCACAAGAACATAGACAGGTGTCACCATTTGAGAAAAATTTTGTCTTATGACCACAATTAACCAGTGGAAATCTGTGCATGTATACCAAATAAAATGCACACACATACTCACAGAGCCACTACAGAGAATTTAAAAAAAAAATCAAAAGAACTAAAATGTCTAGCACCAATGGAATGAACGAGTTGTGGTTTGTTTATTCGACAGAATATTGCAATACAAAATGAATAAACCAATCTGACTGCAACAGTGAAGAATCTCAAACACAACAAATCAAAGATGTCAAAACAAAACCTTTCATTATTTGTTTACACACACACACACACCATCCCACCCCAGGCAGGGTTTCTCCGTGTGCCCTTGGCTGACCTGAAACTCTAGTAGACCAGGCTGACCTCAGACTCAGAAATTCACCTGCCTCTGTCTCCCAAGTGCTGGCACTAAAAATATATCAAAATTTTTAAACAAACAAAACTAAGTTGTGCTGTTATAGTCAAAGCAGTGGGTACTTCGGGAAAGAGGGATTACCTTGGCACTCTAAGAATATTCTACTCTTGGCTTAGATGTTACACACTGTGACCACTATTATTACTTGTCGGTAAGTATGTCTACTGCACACTGTACTTGGAGCTTCCAAACTGCATCTTCAAGTTTAGACCATAAGCTGTAAATTGCATTTTCATCTGTTAGTACGACTATTCACTACAGTGTGGAGAGAGACCTGCAGTCTCAGTCTGATCCCCTTGGATTGTGAGGTACACTGTTGTCTATAGGTTCAGAACAGCCACCATAGCAATGTCATATATGGCTGCTTCATTTGCCTATGTCATCAAGAGGTCACACGGCTCACCTCACAGAAAAAGGAACACACACTTAAAACCTTTGGGCAAAATGGGATGATGAATTATGGCTGCCTTAGAATCCTCTAAGACAAACCTACATTCTCTGTTATAGAATTGATAGCGTGTACAAAGCTGCCTGCCTGGATTTCCACTGTTGTCTATGTCTGCTTCTGGATAAGCAGCAGTTAGTTCAAAGACCTGTGCTTCTGACTCACTTATTAAAGAACCACAAAGCCAGTCAAGGCTCAGAATCACCTCATCAAAGAAAAGTTGAAAGGAAGAGAAAGGCCACAGAATTTTTTGATATTGTCTATGGCTCCACACGGCCTGCAGATTCGTTTCACATTACTTTCTTTCTCTGTGTGAACACTTTCCTCACCACAATTTTGACCACCCTATTTTAGCTGGTCAGTCACCTTGATATCAACTTTCCCAACTCTGATCCAATCTGTTCTTCCTAAACAAATAATTTCCCCTAAAGGCAGACTTCCCAACCCCAGCTCCTCTAAATCTAGCTTTACAGAGCCTTTAAATCTAGGCTGACCTGAGAAACTGAGTTGTTAATTTGGCAAATGAGCTTGATGCTCCTGGGATATAAAGATAAATAAGACAATTCCTGACTTTAAAAGAATCAGAAGCAGCCTAAGGTGGAGAGAATAGAGTTAGGAATGAAATGTGGAGTCCAATGGTTGCCATGCTACAGCAGTGGTCATATACGAGCATATATGAACTTGTGCACAGGTCCTGCAGGGAGAAAGGGAAGGAGGTGGAAGCCCTCTAGTTCAAGACTCCCCCAGAAAAAAGCCATCCTGGTATCTGAATACTCAGGGATTCATGGGGACTTCCATTCCAACTGCTGTGGAAGAGAAGTTAAAGCTCAGCCTTCATGAAATTTCTCACAGATTATAGGCTGGACCCCTCTATTTCCCTTTTTACATCTTTTGTCTTTGATGGATGTAAGAAAGAAAGACAGGTATATAGAACAGAGAAAGGAAAAAGCCCAGAGGCTAAAAGGTAAACGGATTAAGATAAGCTTGCTAGCAAAAAAAAAAAGGGGGGGGCCAGGCAGTGGTGACCACCTTTAATCCCAGCACTCGAGAGTCAGAGGCAGGCAGATCTCTGTGAGTTCAAGACCAGCCTGGTCTACAAGAGATAGTTCCAGGACAAGTTCCAAAGCTACAAAGAAACCCTGTCTCACAAAATGAAAGATAAAAGATAAGCTGGCTAGAAACAAGCTAAGCTAAGGCTGGACATGTATAAGTAATAATAAGTCTCTGTGTATTTATTTGGAAGCTGGGTGGCAGGCCCATAAAGAGTTAAAAATGAAAAAACAAACAAACACTACCTTTTGGCATTCCAATGTGAGGCTCGAATTTCCACACGGCCTGCCTGAGAAAGTTTAAAATAACGAACAAGCAGACACGGCTCCTTTTAGAAGTTCTACCATACATCAGAGCACTTAAACAGCCTTTTTCACGCTAAGCAGAAATAAAGAATTAAGTAAAAAACAATTATTACAGTGCAAGGCACTGGCATTCCCAAGTTGGAGAAGTGGGTGCAGTTCCTGGTCAAACACACCTCCCGACCTAGTCTGCGAACTTTAGGCTTGGTTCTCAGAACCCCAGAAGTGGGTGTGTGGTCAGAAAAGGATAGAAATACACAGTAATGTAGGTTCACCTGGGGAAAAAAAAAACCCTCTAAGCAGGTTCCAGTATGCTTTACAATGTGCACAGGTGTAAGAAAGAAAAGAGAAAAAAATAGACAGACATAGAAGGCCATAAATAGTTTAAAAATAATAGTCTTTAAAGAGAAAGTAAAAGTAATACAAAAGAAAAAAAGCCAGGTAATGACTAAAAATACACAGGGAGTCTGGATTCTATATAGTATTGTGTTAATTTTGAACTCTTCGATTGCTGATAAGCAAATGACAGTTGCTAAAAGGCCTGGGATTAAAAGAAGGACTGCTGAAATAAGCCAGCCTGGATATTTGAAGAATGCCTTAACTTTAAAATGGAACTCAAAAAAAAAAAAAAAGCATTGCTTCAGAGAAGAGGTTTTGCTTTTATTTCCATAGAAAATGAGAGAGGCTGTGGATTCATTCAGGGTTGACAAGGATCAAGGTTAATACAGATTCCCCCCATTAGGAAGACCTGCATCTTGACAGGTGATATAAATCAATGAAGGTTACATCTGGTCTTCCCAGGACTTGGCCATGAGCTCAATTTTATCAGAGGCTCCTAAAGAGGCCTTCACTCACAGACAACAGCAAGCAGTCTGGAGACCACAACATCCACATTCCCAAGAAGTGGGGTGGATGGATGTTGGTTACTTGGTGGGTTATGGATGTTTGTTATCATTTAGGGGATTACAGGAATATAGAATAAAAAGACACTATTAATCTTAGATATTTTGTACTGACATGGATTTTGGTATTTGATACAAACTTAAAGTTATTTTTCTTATATTGAATGTTTGTTTCAACTCTCATTTGGGGTATTGTGCTTACACAGCTCATTTAAAAATGCAATGTATAATTAAGAAATGAGGTTAATAGCTATAATAATCTAGTCTATAATAATCAAACTTGTGGTCACATTAGTTATATTTTTAAGGTATAGACAGATGATTTTTTAAACACTTCAAAGACCTACAGCATGAAAGATGTTTAATAACCTAATGTTTTTCATGACAATGAGACACATCTGCTCCTGGCAGTACCAATTTACTTCATTAAATAATGATGGACATCAAAGAAACTCCATATGGAGTTTGCTTTCACTGTGGTAAAGCTAGACATTTGGGCAAGAAACTGTTTTTGCCTTGACTTCTGACAGTATGCTGTACAGATTGGACAAGTGGGATATAGGAAAACTGTTGAATTTTGCCAGTACAAGGCAGAACAGTCCTTCAAAATTCCTGCTTCACAGAAGAGTTGTGTAAGATATTCTGCAGGACACAGAGGAAAGCAACTGACAAACTTTACCAATACAAGGCAGGACACCCTTCAAATTTCCTAGTTCACTGAAAAGTTTCCCAAATAGTCTAGACCTGTAGGCCCAAAGATGGCTGTCACAGCATTGCAGAGGTACTTTGGGTAACTGTCGGGGCAGCCAGATATCTCTGTCAAGTTATATTATATCCTTTTGAGGTCTTTGATGGCATTAAATACTAAATTAGGAGTTGTAGTTTTCCTTAGTTATGATAGAAAGTAAATTTATTGTAAAATTTTGGAATCGCTAAGATGGTGGTGGTATTTTCTCTGAATTTGCCAAGTATAAATGGACTGTATACTGTAAACATAATTTCTTATATAACTTTGTTGTATATAGTTCTACTATGTTAAAGTTAAAACCTTTCATTTTTTTATCCAGACAAAAAGGAGGGAATGCTATGGAATATTAGTTAAAGATGTGTTATGTTCTTTTATGCTGCATTTGTTTAACTCTGTGAAGTTGTGTTACTTTGTCTGCCTAAAAGACCCGATTGGTCTAATAAACAGCTGAACGGCCAATAGCCAGGCAGGAGAGGGATAGGCAGGGCTGCCAGGCAGANGGGGAGGAGAGGAGAGGAAACGGAGGAGCGAGAAAAGAAGGAGAAGGGAACATCAGGGTCCAGTCACACAGTCACATAGCCAATCACAGAGTAAGAAGGAAAGAGAGGTATATAGAATAAGGAAAAGTAAAAGACTAAGGCAAAAGGGAGACAGGATAACATGAGAAAAATTGGCTAGAAACAAACAAGCCAGGCTAAGGCCAGGCATTCATAAGTAAGAATAAATCTGTGTATTTATTTGGGAGCTGGGTTGTGGGCCCCCAAAGAGCTTTAAAAAAAAAACACATGGAAATTATGCCTGAGGAGTAGAGTTCGAATAATTTGCAGATCAAATCCATGTGAGTAAAAAGAACAAGATTGTTACTATCATTTTCAGCTTTTGGAGAAGACTGCTGATGCCCCCAAAGAGGCACAAGTGATATTAATTTCCCCCTAAAAAGCTCTAAGTATAACCTTTGCTCACAAACAACAAATATTTTTTTAAATATGAATACTGTCTAAAACTATGTTTAACAAAGTCTAACAGAAGCCCTGATGGTAGATAGTCTATATGAGCTTTTGCCCATGCAACAGAGCCAATACATACATTTTTCAAACCCTAGTCTATATGAGCCTTTGCCTTTGCAACAGAGCCAATACATACGTTTTTTCAAACCCTGACTAAATCTGTACTGTTTCACCTAATAGCCTCTAAATAACCATTACAGGCTGCAGAGACTAGTTAAAATGCTAGCCTAAGCCTGGCTACCTGAGCATGATCCCCGAAGCCCACATACTGCAAATAGCCCCGACTTCTACATGTGCACCATGGGACACACACCCACACATACACAGGCTAACAAAATACATAAATAAATAAACATGAAGAGAAATTAAAGCAATCCTCTCTATAACATAACCCTTGATTTTAAAAGAAGCCTTTATCAAATTTTTGTTAGACCCTAAGTTAACCTGTAAGCCCCATCTGCCCAAGGACCAGGTAACTTCCTAGCATTCTGGGAGTTGTAGTTCTTGGAAAATAACAACAAAGCTTCATGGGAAAGTACAGTGGCCTAATGAGCTTTGTCCATATAAATCCCAGTAACACGTGTCTTGGGGCCACTCAACTGGAGAGTTTCCAGGAGTGGTCCTGACCAAATTCCATCTTGGTCAGTATATAAAGTTTTGATAAAAGCTTGCTTAAATTTGGCCAAAATGATGGAACTGATTTTTCTCTGGTGAATCTCCAGATTAACACTTTCAGCTTCCTTTCCTAGGAGCTATACCTTGTGCACCCCAGTAGGAAGTGGACCACAGACATCCTTCCTATAAGCTCAGTCTCATTGATATTTATACTGCTTCCACACTACTTGCCAATGAAGTATACAGAATTAGCAAGGATGTTCACTATCTAGAAAACTTTCAACAGTAACATAACCACCACAAACATCTCCACTCTCAAATGATCACTCCCTCCTTATACTTTCACCACAGAAAATACAGCAGGCAAGAAAAGGGTGTCTTAAGCTGTCTGCCTGTAAGTTAAGATCCAAAGCTTCAAGTAAAACATGGCAATCGGTGTGAGGGTGCCCCTCCCTGACACCAGTGCTGCAGTGCCACCAGGCTCAAAAGGCTAGAAAGTAGCAAAGAGCAGGAAGGAAGCTCTAGTCCCAAGAGACACACCCTCCAAACTCCCACTCCATTCAGGCCTCACTGTTCCTCTATGTCAGAACCTAGTACTTTCATTTCTAAAACCCGAACTTGCATCTTGTTGAACTAGAAGTCCCAATGTGTTTCTTTCTAAGTAAGTCCCAACTGATCTGGAAGTCAGACGAGCTCTCATTCACTCAGACTCTGAAGGACTCACTCAAAAGCCTTCTGCTGAGGAATGGCCAGCACTGTAGGTGGTGGTGGATTCTTAAAGAGTACAGTGGCAATGTTCATTGACACTTTAACAATCTAGCAATTACCACAGAAATAAACCTCTGGACATGGCTGTAACAAGCATTGTGTTCCACCAGCCAGTTCCCAAATAACGACATAGAGACTTTTTATTAATTATGAAAGCTCGGCCTATAGCTTAGGCTTGTCCCATTCCACTAGCTCTTATAACTCACATTAACCCATTTATATGAATCTATATTCTACCTCTCTTCCAACTTGCACCTCCTGTTTCCTCTCCGTGTCTCCTGGCATCTCCTGAACACCTAGACTCCTCCTCTTCCTCTCTCTCCCCAGAAATCCTGACTATCCCTCTTGCCTCTCGCTATTGGCTGTTCAGCTTTTTATTACACCAATCAGAGTGATACACCTTCAGATAGTGTACAAATATCCCACAACACATGGCTGTGAAGGATTATCTGAATAGGTTGAGGGTGGAGGACCCACCTTAGATATGAGTGCACCATTCCATGGGCTATGCTTCCAGACCATATAAAAAGCAGAAAACTAGGAGAGCACTAACAATTACCTCTTTGCTTCCTAACTGCAAACTCGATAAAACCAGCTGCCTCCTCAAGCTCCTGCCACCATGTCTTCCCCACCATGATGGTCTGTATCCTCAGTGAGCCAAAATAAATCCTTCTCTTTCCTTAAATGGCTTTTGTCAGCTACATGATCAGAGCAAAAAGAGTAGTGACAGGCCACGGATGGAATAGAACAGACAATGTAAAACAGGCACAAGAGCTACTAAAGCTGAGAACCAATGCTTCAACAGTTAAAAAAAGATGCAGCCAGGACAAAGGCTTGCACACCACACTATGAACATCACCTGGAATCAAAGAGCAAAGTGACCTTTGCTCAGAAGGCTCCTTGTCTGCCTACAGTTGAAAGCTCAACAGCATTTGCCCTTTGGGAACAATTACAGACATACTACACAGAATCTTTGCGTAGATCCGTATGACTAAAGCACACACTCTGACCTCATCTAAACCTACTCTTCAGCTTCAGACTAAGACTTCCACAAAGATGCTAAGCGGCAGACCATTCCTCGAGTACTTCTTAGGTTTATACAAAGTGCCCAATCAGAGTCTCTGTCTCTTCCATGAACAGAAGAGACCAATCACTGCTGAGAACCAGAAGCTAGAAACAAGAATGCCAAGCATATGAGCTAGAAAGTTCCACTGGTCCCACTGTGGGACTGATAAAGTCAAGGTGACGTAGTGTATCCCCCACAGGGACCAAGAGTTGGTGTTTGTAGACAGAGGACAGTATATTTTCTATTGGGAAAACCTGCCGGTGTACTACTGGACAATACATAAAAACAAGGGCAACCAACTAGCTACCAATGCACAAATGTAATGCTTTAAATAAAAACACACACACACACACACAAAGCAAAAAACAAATCTATGGTGGACTAAAGACTCATGAGAAGCAAATGCTACACTTGATCCAAGACTGGATCCTGTACTGGAGAGAAAATAGCTATATTGGGCCTACTGACAAAACCAAAATAGTGATTGCAGGTGTGTGTGTGTGTGTGTGTGTGAGAGAGAGAGAGAGAGACAGAGAGAGACAGAGACAGAGACAGAGAGAGAGAGAGCGACAGAGACAGAGAGACTGTGTGTGGTGCATGGGTTCAAACGTATGCACCAGCATCCATTTTGAGGCAAAAGGTTAATATGAGGTATCTTCTTCTATCACTCTCTACACTCAGTACTTTTTGTTTTTCAAATGTGTGTGTGCATGTGTGTGTGTGCGTGTATGTATGCATGTGTGCATACATGTTCTAATATGCATGAAGAAGCCAGAGGAATTCTTTTTCTCCTTCCATTATGTGGGATCTAAGGATGGAAGTCGGGTTGTCAGGCTTGGCAGCAAGTACATTAAGCCAGTTCCCCACCTTATTTTTTCATACACAGTTTCTCACTGAACCTGCAGCTAACTGTTTGGGTTAAGCTAGCCAATAAGCCCCAGGGATCCTCCTTTCTCCATTTCCTTAGTACTGGGGTCACATACACACACACCATCACACCACACTTTTACTGGATGTTGGGGATCTGAATTCAAGTCCATGGCAAGCACTCTATCCACTGAGCCTCTTCAGCCCCACTGTTGGCAGATTAAAGTATTGAACCAATTTAAATGAGCTGAAGCTGATAACTGTATAGTCATATGACTGTAACAGACTATCTTCACTAAGAACTATACTACATACATCAGAAAAACAGCATATGTCAAAATATATTTATACATGTGCCTATGACAGAGGCAGAGAGAACAAGCCATAAAGCAAACATCAACATCAAAAGTGTTAATAGGCTAGTTTGGACCTACTAGTCACAATCTTTTAACTGTAAAAAACTTTCAGCTAACAAGGGTTATTTCATTTGTTTGGAGGTGTCTGAAATAACTTCCAACTAACAAGAGTTATTTCATTTGTGCGGAGGTGTTTGTTTTGAGACAGTTTCACTCTGTAGCCTTGGCTGGCCTCAAACTCAAGAGATCCCACCTGCCTCTGCCTCCCTAGTGCTAGGATCTGTTTGCTTTCATAGTCTCACTATGTAGTCCAGGCTGGCCTAGAACACATGACCCTCCTGCATCAGCCTCCCAAGCAGTGGAATTGCAGTACACAAACATGCCTAGCTTTAGCAAGATCATTTTTAAGATTCATTTTTATGTACGAGTGTTTTGCCTCCATGTATGAATGTACACATGTGTGCCTGGTTCCCACAGAGACCAGAAGATGTTGTCAAATCCCCTCAAACTGAAGTTACAGGCATTTGTGAGTCACTCTGTGAGTTGGGAACTGAACCTGGCTCTTCCACAAAAGCAGCAAGTGTTCCTAACCACTGAGCAATCTTTCCAACCCATGGGATGCCTTTTGTTGTTGCTGTTGTTTTTAAGATTATTATTGTTGCTGCTGTGCACGTGTGTGTGCGCGTGCATGTGCACACGCGCACACACACACAACAGAGTGCCTACAGGTGGCCAGAGAGGTGTCAGATGCTCTGGAACTAAAGTTTCCAGCAATTATAAGTTACATGGTATAAGTGTTAGAAACTGAATTGGGTCCTCTGGAAGAGCAGCAAGAGCTCTTGCTCACTCTCTCCACTATCTTTAAGAAGGTATTTATTTGTATATGGAATGCCTCAGGAATGCACACCTCCTTGCACAGGGGTCACACTATTCTCTGTATTATTCCAAGTTTAGTGTATGTAGTGCCAAAACAAGGACTATAAGGTGTTTTGTTGTTTTGGTTTATTTGTTTTTATCTTATGTGTGAGGGTGTTTTGTCTACATGTCTGTCTGTGTACCACATGCAGTGCCTGAAAAGGCCATCAGATTCTCGGGAACTGAAGTTGCTGATGGTTATGAGCCACCAATGTAGGTGCTGGAAGTCAAACCCAGGTCCTCTGGAAAAGCAGTCAGGGCTCTTAACTGTTGAACCTTCACTCCAGTCCCACTAACGAGGCTTTTAATTTTCTGTTGGACCATTATCTTCCACCTAACTCCTCACTGCTCCAAGATGGCTTTTGCAAACGAGAAAGAGAAAAGGAAAGGCATGCAAGGTACAATAGGAAGAGATTAACTTCCTCAGACACCAGGTAGATTTTCACTCACTGCTTTTGAAAAAGAGATATTATGCCGCTTAAATGTTAAAAAATGTTATATCTGCTGGTTGGGTAACAACTATATCCACTAAAAACTAAAATATAATACACTGCATAAATTTTATTTTTTACATACCACCCAGAGGACTTCAATTAGACAGACAAAAGAATGATAAACAGTTATTCAGTAAGAAAGCTGTCCAAAAGAAGTAAGAAATCACCAATAGGCACTCTTCATCTTCCTCTGTCTGCCTCTTTCCCAGACACATATTCCAGAAGACAGAGTATGTACCTACATGTCTAATGAATTAAATCCCAATCACATTTACTAACACATTAACGCAAAGATGTTGTCCAGCAATGTTTAAAATCTTAAAACAGAAAAAATATCCTCAGGGAGCAGCAAGTTCAACCTTGTATTGGCAGAAAGGAAATAAAGTCCAGACAGCAGTTTGCCCAAGGTTACCTAGTTATTAGTGAAGTCAAAACATGGAGCAGGATGCCAGAGTGCCTACCCAGTGATAGTTCCTCCAAGTGTCTAAAGATAAATGAGCTGGCATTGCACTTAATGCAATCAGGTAATGAATGCGACATTACTAGATCACCACAATAACAGCACACTGCAACTCTGTAATCAAGAAAAACTACCAAGAACATTGCTCCCATGCAAACAATTTCAATCACTTTTACCAACTGTCCTATCTAACAGAAGCCTCTTTTTTAAACCCATATACCTGCATCATAAACTATTACCAAACCTCATACTGTGGCAAAAGCCTCCAGATGGTCTAAGAGACTGCTATGAACTGGGGAACATAATCATGTCCTTTCTCTTTCATGATCTACCCAGTGGTTTTATATCTCAAGATCCAAAGTGCAGTGCAGGTCAAAGTCTACTTACTGTTCTCCTCATCAGCAGAGCCACCTGCCTCCTCTTCCATGGGAACTGGTTTTACTGCCACACCCCCCAATCTTAGAGAAGAGGGCTGGCTCTAACCTCAGCAAGGATGCAAGGCACAGCTGAGCACAGGGCAGTGAGAGTTCTAGCACAAGGCTAGGCAGGGTTCTGATGCACGGATGTATGACTTCATACCTGGCAGACCAGGAGTGGACCCACAGTGTGGCGCTTTCCCCAGTATATCAAAAGCAATCACTCCTGAACAAAGGAAGAGCCGGCCCACAAGAATATATTCCATTGCTCCTCCCACATGAAGGCCACCCCTAAATGTAGACCACAGCAAAAATGAAAGAAGACAGAAAGGAAGCGGTCCACACAGCCAGTAGGTTTGAGGAGCACCAGTGCTTCCACTAAAAGAGATGCGTGCAGGAGAAAAAGTCAGTTCACTGATTCAAACCTGGGTAACTGAGGAAATTCCCCATGCCTCCAGAGCACTCTGATGACAATCAGGGGTATACCTCAGTGTGTAATCTCTCCCTCATTGCAGATTTTGTTTATGTGGCCTTCATATGAACACTTTTATTGCACTTTATTTCATCTGCTTGAACCCAGAGCCTCACATACAGCAGGAACTACTCCGCCACTGAACTACATCCCAGTCTCTTCACTTGCTTTTATAAAGACAATGCCCAAAGTCGTTACCAGTTTATTCCTCTGACTACACCTATCACCACTTTAATAGTTGTTTTTTATTGATGCTCAGTCACGTCTGCAAAGGCTTCATGTCAAGACCATGACACCACAGGAGCAGCTGCTGAGAGCCCTTAGATGCCACCCCACAGGAAACAAGAGGGGTGCTGCATGAGGAGAGATTTGTACTCAGTAGGAACTGTCTCTGGCTGGGGGCTCTGAAGGTTCCTGCCATCACACAGATCACCATTAAGGACAAGTTTGCATAGATTCTAGCCAGAGGATCCATGTGTTCTAGCTGAATGGTTTTTGTTCATTAAGAACTATGACTTTGGTCTACAAGAGCTAGTTCCAGGACAGGTTTCAAAGCTACAGAGAAACCTTGATTCAAAAAAAAAAAAAAAGAACTATGACTTTAAGGGGAACTAGGGAAATGGCTTAGTTGGCAAAGTGCATGCTGCATACTCACGTGGACTTGAGTTTGGATTCCCAGCACCCATGTAAAAGGCAGGCTACAATGTTGTATGTCTATAACTCAAGTTCAGTTTAGGGGTGGGACGGGGAACTGGAGATAGACAGGTCATTGACGGTCCAGCCTAGTCAAAAAGATGAGTTCCAGGATCAGTAAGAGACCAGGTTTCAAAAAGCAATAAACTAGAACTACAGGGAAAGGGGTATGATGTGTTAGGGTCGCTGCATGCACATGAGCGTTTGCATTAATGCACCCAGATGTGCACATGCAGAAGCCAAAGCAGAACAAGGCACTTGGTGTCTCCTCCTCTTTATTGCCGTGAGTCAGGGGCTATGGTAGTTTGAATAAGAATAGTCCCTATAGGCTCATATATATGAATGCTAAGTCACCAGGAAGTGGAACTTTTTGGAAGTATTAAAAGGGTTAGTAGTGTAGCCATGTTGGAAGACAAGTATCACTAGGGGTGGGTTGTGAGGTTTCAAAAGCCCATGCCACACCCAGTCAGGCTTTGGATCAGGATGTAGTTCTCAGCTACCGCTCCAGGGCCACAAATGCCAACATGCTCCCTGCCATGATAGTCGACTGTAAGCACACTCCCAATTAAATGCTTTCTCTAAGAGATGTGGTGGTCATGGTATCTCTCACTGAACCAACTCACTGGATTAGTTATGCTGGCTAGGGGAGCTCTTGGGATCCACCTGTTTTCAGTGCTGAGGTTACAGGCATGCAAAGCCATGAACAGCTTTAATGTGGGTGCTGAGGTTTTGAACTCAAATCCTCATGCGAGCAGAACACTCTTACCTACTAAGGACCCTATCTAAA
>LOEQ01000665.1:159407-173943 GCA_001685075.1 Bramus lutescens | reverse complement strand
TTCTTTCTTTCTTTCTTTCTTTCTTTCTTTCTTTCTTCTTTCTTTCTTTTCTCTTCTTTTCTTTTGAGCACTGGGGTTTTTGAACAAGCCATGATTGTCTACCCAGAACCAGACGAGCATCTCCATCTGCCAGGCCTACTTGATAATCTGTTTGGCTAGCTCAGTGGAGAGGATGGCAATATTTGTCTACTTCTGCTACTGGGTAGCAAACCTGCAGTAGTTGTGGGGCCTGGGAACCAACCCGACTCTTGGCGCAATCTGCCATCTTTTCCTGTGTGTTGAAGAAGAGCATCCAGGCGGTCTCAGAGAAAAGGAGTTTGTCACGAGACTTACATACCTGACAGTAGCAAACAGGATGGCAATGAAGCTCTTGGTGGGGACATGTCCCCAGAAAAATTGTTGTAGTTACCCTCCACTGGGTACTGCTCGAGACACAGGATGCTTGGTGCAGACATTGATCTGGATGTCCTAGGCAGGCACTCTAATCCTTCACAGAACTCATGAAGGTCTGGAATACCAGGAAGAGGAGGCTGGGGCCCAGGAGCTGGTGTGCACATCTGCTGACTTGGGGAGGATACCTTATAATCAAAAAAGTAGCATTTGAAATGAGCTGTGTCTGCATAGGCTACTCCACCAGGCCAGGAGCTCCAGGATATCATAGGCCGGAATGAGCTGCTGCTTGGCCATTTTGGACCCTGTGGTTGGCAAGAAGTTGAGCCCCAGCAGAACCAGCAAGCAGCCCAGCTTGTCATACCTGCTAAGACCCAGGCTCTCCCAATTCATCTCCCTTGAGTTGCTCATCCATGTTGGCCACAGCCTTCAGGACTTGTGACTAAAATAGCCCTAAGCCCCAAGCCCACGAAGCCCAGAAGACAGTGTTGGGTCCTCTGGAACT
The DNA here is from genome assembly GCA_001685075.1 of Bramus lutescens. Taxonomy (NCBI): domain Eukaryota; kingdom Metazoa; phylum Chordata; class Mammalia; order Rodentia; family Cricetidae; genus Bramus; species Bramus lutescens. Next base: position 173,048 of record LOEQ01000665.1, on the reverse strand, counting down.
GGAGTTACAGACAGTTGTGAAACACCATGAAGGTTCTGGGAATCAACCTCAGGGGTCCTAGAAGAGCAACCAATACTCTTAACCACTAATCCAACTCTAGCTGGATTTAAATTCATTTGTTTTAAAACAAGAGCTCACTCTGTAGCCCAGGCTAGCCTTGAACTTTCCATGGCCTCCTTGCCTCAGCCTCCCCAGTGCTGAGACTATAGGAGTAATTTTTTTAATAGTTGAATTGATCAGTTTTTGGAGGCTTCTGGACTTTTTGAATAATATTTTAAAAGACTGCCCTGATGACAGAATGATGAAGGAATGTGTCTGTGGTTCTGCTTGGGTGGTGTGTGCTGACCCAAGGCCCTGCACTTATTAGGCGAATTATCTCTGGGAGAGAGCTACATGATCAGCCCTTGTTTGATTTTGATTTTCAGACTGGGTCTTACTATGTAGCTCAAGCTGGCCTCAAATTCACCACGTGGCTCGGGATGGCCTTGAACTCTCAGAAATCTACTTTTGCCCGTGGCTTTTAGGCCTGTGGCACCGCATTCTATTGCCCATTTCCATTCCTTTTTTTTTCCCACAGTGCCACTCTACACAGCCCTGTCCTGGAACGCACTCTGTAGACCAGGCTGGCCTCAAATTCACAAAGATCCGCCTGCCTCGGCCTCCTGAGTGCTGGGATTAGAGGTGTGATCTAACATGCCCATTGCTTTTTAAATACTTGTGTAGCTTTTAAAAAAAAGGTAAATCACCGATTTGCTTGGCTTCTATTTCGGTGTGCAGTGTGACGTATGAATCCAAACTGTTAATTGTTGTCCTGATATTTGAGAAGCCAAACCAAACCAGAGGCAGTCTAAGGTGATTCAGTTCCCAGCAAGAGACCAGGCCAGTTGCCAGACCCTGATGCATGGAACAAAAGATATGCCCAGAACTGGCCAAATTTAGTCACCAGGCTAGCAGGGGGCAGCACCATGTCCCAGTAGGAGCAATGACAAGAAGAGAATCAGATGGCAAACCCAAAGTGACAGATAGCAGAGGAACAAAGACGCAGAGAAGGGACTGGGATGCTGCTTCCTAGCTGTAGACAAAGTCTGCCTGTGGCTTGGCCTGGGGGCTTCTTTCTGGCTATGAGGTACTGGAGATTATGCCCAGGGCTTTGTAATGCCTCAGCCCCTTGCTTGACCTTTGAGGATCCTGTAGCCTTCCAAACCTCAAGGTCACCATGACCCAAACCCTTATAATCTGATCCCCAGAGGCCCAGGAGACGTTTTTTTGCCTTCAGAAATTTATTCTTTTGTTTTGTTTGGAGACAGGTTCTCATGTCACTCAGGATAGCCTCAAACTCTGTCACTCAGGTTGACTTTAAACTCACATTATTCTTATTTAACTAGATTTATTTTATGTATGAGTGTTTTACCTATGTTTATGTGCACCATGTGTGTGCTTGGTCCCAAGAAGGTCAGAATAGAGCATCAGGTCTGCTGGAACAGGAGTCAAGGGTGGCTGTGAGCCACCATGTGACATGGTATTTCATCCTCTTTTACCTTTAGAAATCTCCATTTTCCCATGTGCCCCATCTGTCTCCTCTCTATCCAGAGACAATCTCCGGGGACAAACACTCCTTACCCCTCTGCCTTGCGCCCTTTCTCCCCTCTCCTTTGTTCTCTTCCCTTCTCCATATCCCTCTGGCTCCTGTCTTTGTCCCTTATCCTTGCCCTCTGTCCTCTTGGGGCAAAGAAACTTTCGTGCTAAGAACTTGGTCTTGGGGTGTCTTGAGCCGACTTCGAGGTTCCCTACACTTGCCTTTATTTCCTGTGTCCTAGAGTTACAGGCATGTACCATTATGCCCAGATTTAAGACTCTTTATTCATGTGGCTGGGGAGATAACTGTCTGTAAATGCAAGGACCTAAGTTTGATCACCAACATTTGTGTAAAAAGTCAAGAATGGTGCAAGTGCATGTAATTCCAGTCCTGAGACGAAGACAGTACAATCCTTGGGGTTCAGCATCCAGTCAGCACAGCCTGATGGGCAATCCTTGGGTAGTTTGTTGTTATTATTTTGTTTTTATGAGGCAGGGTTATTCTGTGTAGTCCTGGCTGTCCTGGAATTCAGAACATCCTGGTCTACATCCTGTAGATCTCAAACTCCCAGAATTCCACCTGCCTCTGCCTCCTGAGTGCCGGGAATAAAGGAGTGCACTATCATTGCTCAGCCCAAACTCTGGGTCCCAGTGAGGGGCCCTGTCTGAAAAAAAAATAAAATGGATATGGATGACTCCTATGGAATGATATCAAAAGTTGTTCTCTGACATCTACGTGCACACATGTGCACATGCAGTCACGTGAATACATGCACACACACACATGCACACACACACACACACACACTTCTTATTCATAAGGGAGTATTTATCATCCACCAGCTTTAATGAGAGTCTCAGCTGGGGTTTCCATTGCTGTGAAGAAACACCATGACTACTGCAACTCTTTTGTTTGTTTGTTTTTTGTTTTTTGTTTTGTTTTTTCAAAACAGGGTTCCTTTGTGTATCCTTGGCTGTCCTGGAATTCACTCTGTAGACCAGGCTGGCTTTGAACTCACAGAGATCCACCTGCTTCTGCTTCCCCAGTGCTGGGATAAAAAGCATGTGCCACCACCACCTGCCCTCCATAGCAACTTTTACAAGGAAAACATTTGTCTGAGGCTGCCTTACAGGTTCAGAGATTTAGTCCATTTTCATTATGGCAGGAAGCATGGCAGCACGCAGGCAGACATGATGCTGGAGAAGTAGCTGAGAGTTCTACATCTGGATCTTCAGGCAGCAGGAAGAGAGTGACATTGGGCCTGGCTTGAGCATCTGAGACCTCAAAGCCCACCCCCAGTGACACATTTCCTCCAACCAGGCCAAATCCTACTCCAACAAGGCCACACCTCCTAACAGTGCCACTCCCTGGGGGCCTATGGAAGCCATTTTCATTCAAACCACTACAATAAGTGACCAAGAATAGAATGAAAGGAACTGTGGATGGTAGGTAAATCCTGGCCAGGAAGACTCTGTGGGGCCAAGCCTCTGGGTGAGTGCTTAATAGGTGGGGGTTGTTCTGAACTGAAATGGTGGTAACTTCTCTCTTTCAAAAATAAGCCAACAATCGCAATGGGCATGGTGGCACCAGCTTGAGATGTAATCCCAACAGTCCAGAGGTGGAGGCAAGAAGATCAGGAATTCATGGCCAGGATGGGATGGGCAACAGAAGACTGCCGCACACCTGTAATCCCAGTATTTAAAAGACTGAAGCAGGAGGATTGATGTGAGTTCCATGCCATGTCTGGAGAATGAGGCCCTGTCTCCGGTCTTCTCTGGTGTCTTTCAGCAGCCTTTGGGAGTTTCCTTTGCATGGATTTTGTGCATCTTTCCCTTTATCTATTCTTGGGCCCTCTGTCTTTTCTATTGCTAGAGTAAGTGTAGTCACCACTTCCACTATGCCCTTTAAGTAGGCAGCGCTGTTATAAATGGAGAAGCTATTGATTTCCTTATTTTAATTTTAGATCCAGTCAACTCACTGAATTTTTCCATCTTTATTTTTTGAGGTAAGCATCTCACTATGTAGCCTAGGTTGACCCCCAGTTCACAGGCCCCTTGTCTTCAGTGCCTGGGTGCAGGAACTCCAGGTGTGAGCCATCACACCTGGTCTGAGTATTTTATTTTGCAACAAACTCCAGGTATAAATGATACAGCGGCAAGCCATGTTGATTTTTACCTCCCTTATTTCTGTTCTTAGATAACACTGGTAATCAAATGTTCCATCCCTGTTACGTTCAGTGAGTAAGACAAAGAGAGAAATTTGCATGTAGCTTGGGGCTTTATTTATGCTCTTCCCTTCATATCCCTTCTCTTGGTCCAGCAACTATATNATATATATCCACCATAAATGCCCCCCATCCACTAGGACACATTTGGGGGGACATGTGACTGGTATGGGAGCAGGAAAGTTATGTGCTTATGTTAGAAACCTACTCTGTGTCTACCTCTCCTTTATTTCCTCTTGAAATTTCCCTCCTCTCATTAAATACAATTAGTAGGAACTGAGCTCAAAGGTCTAACCAGGCATGCTGGCTCATTCCTGTAACCCCAGAACTTGGGAAACCAGAGACAGAAGAATCATTTGTTTGAGGCCAACCTGAGATACATGGCAAGACTCTGCTGGTTCTCCCCGCCCCCTCCCCCATCCCTTTGGGATAGGGTCTCTCTATATAGTGCTGGTTGGCTGACCTGGAACTCACTATGTAGACTAGACCAGGTTGGCCTCGAACTCACGAAGATGTGCCTTCCTCTGCCTCTCAATTTCTGCGATTAGAGGTGTGCACCACCACACCCAGCTTCTGTCTGTGCTTTTTGACCAGTATGTCATGGACAGGCAAAACTCAAAAATATGTCATCCCTTTTAAATCTCTGAGCTATATAGAAAGCTCCAGGCCAGCCTCAGTTACACAGTTACACAGTAAGACTATCCTTTCAAAATCAAACAAGCAAAACCCCCAAATCAACAAAAAACTTAAAAAAATCAAACATCTGTTATCTTGTAGGTAAAGAGAAGAACATCTGATCAGCTTGACCAGACAGACCCTTTCTTCCAAGACTTTTAACATTAGAATGAAGAGATAAATGGTTGGACTGTAGTTCCTGAAGTAGTACTGTCTCTGGAGCCCATCCTCCCATCCTGGAGTTGTCTTTCTGAGCCTCTGTTGACCCCATGAGCAGGCCAGTTTCTTCCTAGAAATCCCTTTCACTTAAGTTGGTGCTGCCTGATGGCAGGGTAGGCTGTGCTGCTGTAACAGAGAGCCCAAAGTACCAGGAGCACAGTGAAAATTCCTTCCTTGTTCATGTCCTTGTGGGAGTGTGTTGGCAGGGGCACTGTACTCCACACTGTCATTCAGGGTCCCAGGCTCTTTCTGTCTTTGGGATCAAGAGGTCTATAAGTTCTTAGAGTGATTCAGCAGATGGCCTGGAGGTGGTTTAGGAGAAAAACCTAAAATGAATAGATTTTACTTTTTAAAAAAATCATACAGCCCCACCCAATCGTATAGAAAGATATGAATGTCTAAGTGCTAGAGGGCTGATTCAGTGGGCAAAGGCACTTGCTACGCAGACATGAGAACCCAAGTATTGATCCCAGCACCCACATTTTAAAAAAAAAGCTGGGCAGTAGCTGCGCATGCCTTTAATCCCAGCACTCAGGAGGCAGAGGCAGGCAGATCTCTGTGAGTTCAAAGCCAGCCTGGACTACAAAATGAGTTCCAGGACAGCCAGAGCTGTTATACAGAGAAACCCTGTCTCAAAAAAAAATCAAAAACCAAAACCAAGAAAACTAGCCAGGCTTGGCAGCACATGCTCCTAATTCCAGCACTTGGAGGTAGAGGCAAGTGGATCTCTGTGAGTTCAAGACTAGCTTGATCTATACAGTGAGTAGATGAACCAGTAGTGACAACCAGAACTACATAGAGAGACCCTATCTCATAATAAACAAACAAACAAATAGATAAAAATAAAACACTGACTGTGGCTGTGAATATGCTTGCAATCCCAGCAGTAGAGGGAGGGGAGAAAAGACAGAAGGATCACATGGACTTGCTGGCCACTAGCCTATCAGAAAAACAGCAAGCTCCAGCTTTAATGAAAGACCCTGTCTCAAAAGCATAAGTCAGAGAGTCATAGAGGAAGAAACAATGTTCACACACACACACACACACACACACACACACACACATATACACACATGCATACACTTGAAGAAATGTAGTCAGGATCAAAAGGATGGCTTAGTGATTAAGTGCTGTGGGACAATAGTTTGTACCCTATCACTTGTATTTTAAATAAACGCTGATTGGCCAGTAGCCAGGCAGGAAGTGGAGGTGGGGCCATGAAAACAGGAGAATTCTGGGAAGAGAAAAGATTCAGTCTGCAGTTGTCACCTAGTGACAGAGGAAGCCAGACACACTCGTTCGTTCTACACTGACGGAACGACTTTTTCCATCCAAGCCATGTGACTAATACAGACAAGAATTATGGGCTAATATAAGTTATAAGAGTTAATAAGAAGCCTGAGCTACTAGGCCAATCAGTTTATAATTAGTGTAGACCTCTGTGTGTTTTCTTTATGACTGCAGGAACCAGGCAGAACAGAAACCTCAATCAACATGGGGGTAAGCCTACTGAAGATCCACTCTGCCCACCAGGTTCTCCTGAACCTCTTTCCCACACAGGGTGGTACACAAACCTCGGTCAACAATTAAGAACACTTGTTGCTCTTGCAAGGAATTCAGGTTCTGTTCTAAGCTTCTACATGGCAATCAATAACCATCTGTAACTCCAGTTCCAGGGATCTGATGGCCTCTTCTGATCACTGTAGGCACCAGGCATACTTGTGATATATAGACATGCATGCAGGCCACACATACACACACACAATATAAAAAGAAATGCAGCCCAGTTGTGTGCTAGAAAAAAAATAGAAAATGTCAAAGGAGAAGGGTAGGCAAGATAAAGCTAGCAAATGAGCTTGTTTCACAAGCCACGAGGTCTAAACTCCAGCTCCAGAATTCACACACAGTTGGAAGGAGAGGACCATCTCCACAGAGTTGCTCTCTCATGTTCGCATGGACACTGTGGCATGTGTGTCCACACACATGTCATGCCATCACACATAATAATATAATTTTTTCGAGGCAGAGTCTTCCTATAGCAGCCTTCATACAACAGACCTAGAACTCACCATGTAGACCAGCCTGGCCTCAGATTCACAGAGCTCCACTGGCCTCTGCTTCCTGAGTGCTGGAATAAAAGATGTGTACCACCACTCTTGGCAATAATTAATAATTTTTTTTAATTAGGGGCCGTGGAGATGGCTCAATGAGTGCTCGCTGTGCAAGTATGAAGGCTGGGATTTGGATCTCCAGCACCCATGTAAATGTCAGGTGGACTTGGTGGCCTTCCTGCATTCTCAACACTCAGGATGTGGGCACGCTAACAGAATAGAGCACTCTAGGTTCAAGTGAGACTCTGTCTCAGACATGAATGGTGGAGAATGAAACAAAAGGATGCCAGCTCTCAAATTTGACCTGCACACCCATGTGTATCCATGTAGGCAGAAGTTTCCTATTTAAGAGCCACTTGATTCCAAATATTTAGCATCCACTTCCCAAATTACCACACAGAGGCTTAATATTACTTATAAATGCTCAGCCAATAGCTCAGGCTTATTATTAACTAGCTCTTACATTTTAAGTTAACCCATATTCCTTATTTATGCTCTGCCATGTGGTGGTAACTTTTCTCAGCACAGTGTGTCCATCTTGCACTCTCCAAGTCTGGCCAGTGTCTCCTGACTCCACCCTTCTTCTTTCCATCATCCTTAGTTTAGTTGCCTGACCTATACTTCTTGCCTGGCTACTAGACAGTCAGTGTTTTATTATGCCAGTTTGAGTGACTAGTCTTTACAGTGTACAAGAGGATTATTACACAACATATCCACACATAGGAACACTTGTATATATGTACCACATACATAACATTTATCTTAAAATTAGAAAAAGCATTAAATTGTCACACCTCAGGAAAAAAAAAACTCTATTTCTCCAAATTCTGGCAGTTAGACAAAAGCCAGATTCCTCAGGGACTTGTGAAGCCAGTTCCCCTCTACCAAAGTAGCCATTTCCTTCTTCATTGGCAGAAAGGACAAATGGCTATCTATAGTGCCTATTAGCATACCAAAGTCAACCCTGGCCTCCAGGCTCCCTTAGTATCATAAGTACCTGTTGCACATGATAGCATCCAAGCTCTTCTCTCCTCTCCTCCCCTGAACTCCCTTCAGCTCACAGGCTTCCCTCTCCCAGCTACTCATTCTCCTTATGACTCTGTTATTTCAGTTATGCTCACTTTTTTGTCTTCCACTCACAACCAGTCTCTGTCTGTCTGTCTGTCTTCCTCCTCCCTTTCTGTACTCCCCTGCCCCTGGTCTTGCCTCTCATGGCCAGGTCCAGTCTGCTGGCCAGATTCAGTCTATTAGTTTCTCTTTGTTCTTCCTGATGCTTCTGGCCATTCTCTCCATCATAAAACCTTCCCTTTAACCATACTACGGAGCAGGCATTTTGTTCATTTATATAACACTGCTGTTCGCAACCAGTATGTCCTATTGATGCTAGGGTAGTTTTTTGGTTTTGTTTTGTTTTGTTTTTTGTTTTCTTTTTTGAGACAGGATTTCTCTGTGTAGCCCCAGTTGTCCTGGAACTCACTTTGTAGACCAGCTGGCCTTGAACTCAGAGATCCATCTGCCTCTGCCTCCCATGTGTTGTGATTAAGATTATGTGCCACCATGCCTGTCTAAAACTCAACCAGTATGTTTGTTTTAAAGATTTATTTATTTTAATAAAATTTGCCTGAATTTATGTACATACACCATGTGTGCATCTGGTGCCTTGTGAGGCCAGAAGAGGGCAGTAGCTGTCCTGGAACTAGAGTTATAGACAGTTGTGAGCTGCTGTGGAGTGCTGTGAACAAATCCTCGACAAGAGCAGTAGGTGCTCTTAATCACTACGTCATCTCTCTAGTCTCTCAAAGAAGTTTTTAGCCTGGGTGACACAATGAGGCCCTGTCTCAACAAACAAACAACAACAACAACAAAAAAGCAAGGAGTGAATAAATTATTACTGCGTGTGGTCTGATTATGTCATTCTCTAGTTCATATGTTGAATTGGTTAAGACATGGCACCTATGCGAGCCGGTTATATCATGAAGGCTTTATCTCATGAGTGGAATAGGATCAGAGTCATTTAAAAGAGGCCCCAGTTGGGGGAGCAGGCAGGGGAACCTAGCAACAGTGGTAGAGATCTTGCCTACCACAAAAATCCTGGGTTTGATCCCCAGCACAGTGAAATAAATGGATAGATAAAAACAAAGTCCTCCTCTACAGTTATTTCTCAGAGCAACGAAAGTGCTAGAGCATGCCGTCTCAGTAATCAGTCTCTTCAGGCTCAGAATAGGTTAAGTTACCAGCAGCCATCTCGCTAGAAGACAGCAGACCCAGGATTCAAAGCCAGAGCTCTTCCCACTGCCCCTTGCTGTCACCCACAAGTTCAATCTATATGCTGAGGCCTGTGCTAAGAGCCATGTGGGAGAATTCAATCGATAAAGACCCAGCCTTGGTCTGGAGGAGTTCACATCAGAAAAGTCCAAGAGCAGCCCAATTGCCAAGACCAAAAAACCAGCTCAGGACAGCGGCAGAGGAGATGGAGCATGCTTCAGTGCCAAATGCATGATTTCGAGAGTGTGGGCAGAGAGATGCACTTAAGGCTGAACTCAACAGTCAGGGAAATCCTCAGAGACAAAGCAGAGCACATTGCAATGTACTCTGTGCATGTAAATCTTCCCGGAGACACTTCAGATTCAGGCCCTTGCCATCAGTGCTTTGCAATGGGTCTGATAGCGGTAGCTAAGGCTTTAAATTCCAGCCCAACTGCCTGCATTCCAGTGTTTGTCATGGGCTAAAAATCTCAGGGATTGTTTGAAAGTTTATGAGATAAAAAAGCAATTCAAATTGTCCTTAACCAAACAAAGCTATGCTCTAACTCACATAGATTAAAAGTCTAGTTGTCAGTGCTTTTAGACATGGCTATATTCAGGGCTCCTGCAATGTTTTGGGGACTTTTTCTATCTCTTAGCCCTTTCTTGCTCTTGAGCAGATTTTGTGACAGACACTTGCTGTTCAAGACTGATAACCTTTTAGGATTAAGTCTAAAGGAAAGGAGGACTTTTTGTTTGTTTGTTTTGTTTTGTTTTGTTTTCCAAACCTGTTTTGTAAAAAAGACCTAGGACTTACTCTGGGCCAACACTTTTGGACTGGCCAGAATCTGATGTGAAGTTCTGGGTCTATGTGGGATATGCATTCCAACTCTGGCCATAATGCCACATGACGTGGGATGTCCTTCTGTATACTGCGAATATGTATTGCTTTTATTGGTTGATGAATAAAGCTGCTTTGGCCTATGGCAGGACAGAATATACCTAGGTGGGAAAGCCAAACTGAATACAGGGAGAAAGGCAGAATTGAGAGACCAACAAACAGCTGCCAGAGGGGTAAGAAGCCAGAGCATTACCTGTAAGCCATGGGCCACATCACAATACACCGATTAATAGAAATGGGTTAATTTAAATATGTAGAACTAGCCAGTAAGAAGCCTGAGCCATTGGCCAGTTTGTAAGCCTAAGAGTGGTTATTCTGGAGCTGGAGGGCAGGAGAGAAACCTCTAGTTATATCCATTCTCCCTTTCCAGACCTTGGTGACTTTTGTTGAGAGACAGTGCTGAAGAGTAATACTAGTGAAAAAACTTCTCAGAGGAAAAAAAATAAAAGGCCTAAACCTGACATCTCTGTTGAGAGATGGGATTAAAAAGAGGTCCCAGGTCAGGGAAGAGAGGTCAAGGAAACCTCCTCAGCATACACAGAGTCTCAGTCCATTTGAGATACAAAGTATCATGAAGTAGTGCTACAAGGAAAAGATGTTGGTCATTTGGGTTCCAGAGGCTACACACCTTACACAGAACCAGAAGTATAAAGGAAGGATCCAAAGATAATCTCCAAAAGTACATTTGAGTGACCAACTTCTTCCAACTAGGCTCCACTCCTCAAGTTTCCAGAACCCTCCAAAATAACACCACCAACAATGGTTGTCATTTCATATTCAAGGAAGTATAGATGCCAATCCTATTTATAAGATCTCTGTCTCTATGACTTAATAGCTGCCCAAAGACCCCACAGCATGCTTGCTTTTAACTGGTGCTTATATACCTCTGAGCTAGCAGGTTTTCACCCCAGCCTTTAAACCTCGAGACTTATTTATAAATAGGACAATAGAGGTTTAGTTAAAACTACCTTTAGTGGCAGCAACAGGGCTGGTGCATGTGGAAGAGAATTCCTGCCCGGCTGTGTCCTGAGTGGCCGGGCTGCTGCCAGAGAAGCCGACCGATAACTGCAGAGTTGCAATGGCTGGCTGAAACAGCAGTAGATTAAGGTGCAGCCACTGTGCTGAAGTTAAAACAATGCTCTCTTTTTAATGTTATTATGCAAATTTGGCTCAATATATGAGTTTAGGATGAAAACAAACACTCAGACTATAGTGACAACGTAGTGCTCATAAGACTTCTGGTAGATAAAGTAGATAGTCTAGTTTTCCTTCAAACTCAGTTTCTTAAATCTTTTTTGCACAAAAATTGGCACAGGGAGCTTTGTTTGTAGCTCACTTGGTAGAGTGTTCGCCTAGTGCATGAAGACCTCCATTCAATCCCCAGCACTGCATTAAACCTGACTTGGTGACTCAAACCTGTAATCCCAGCACTTGGAAGGTAGGAGTAGGAGGACCAGAAGTTCAGGCTTATCCTCAGCTACATAGAAAGTCTGAGGCCAGCCTGGGATTATCTGAGCTCCTGTCTCAAAAGAAACATACCAGGGTAGATAGTAAAGTAGGGCGAGATTCTTGATTGACAACAGTTGGAGAACTATCTCTGCTTCCACCTGCTTCCTGTCACCACTTGCTACTGCAAAACCTAAGAGAAAGGAAGACTGCTGAGACCAGTCCTGGGAGAGCATCCCCTTGCCCTCTCACATTGTATACTGGGTGGAGTCAAAGGACTTGTAGCCAACTGACGGGTGACAGTGGGAGTCAAAAGAAAAATGGCAAAGCTATTTGCAGTTCATATTCCCAATGAAGGGGCACTCTGCCTGCTCTACAGAGTCCTCAGAATTATAATAAACAGATCAATGATCCAATAGAAAAAGCTAGTCTCTAAAGAGAAACTTCACTACCTATGACAAGATGCCAAGGTCGTTCATAAGCACAGAAATGCTCAAATGAGAGGCTATTTTTACTAACTGCCCCAAAACGCTCAAAGCTAGACAATTTGCCAATATTTGTACATTTTTATGATAGCGCATATCTATCCAGATCTCTTCAGGAATTATCATTGTTTCCTTCTATTCTCCACAAGCAAACTTCTAAAGCAAACTTCTAAAAGGAGCCGTATGGTGTCCTTGTGGCATTTTCATGTCATTAAATAGAAAACAAATGCAGAAATCATTCTTGGTATGGATCTTCCATATCAGTCAGCTTTGCCTGATATAAAGAGAGAAGGTTGTCATTGGGCAGTGGTGGAGCTTTCTTCCCAGAACTTGGGGGGCAGAGGCAGGCGGATCTCTGGGTTTGAGGCCAGCCTGGTCTACAGAGTGAGTTCCAGGATATCCAAGGTTACACAGAGAAACCCTGTTTTGAAAAAACCCCCCCCCCCCAGTCTGGTTCAGTCTACTGGCCATGTTCAGTCTGGACCCTTTCAGATGCCTCTGACTGTTCTCTCCCTCATGTCTACAATAAATTGTCTCCTCAACCGTACCTAGAAGCTATCATGTCCTCGTGTGTGTGTGTGTGTGTGCACGCGTGTGTGCGTGTGTGTGTGTGTGTGTGTGTGTTTTCAAAGTTTCTTTCTACTCAGTGATTTGGAGGGTCTGGCCTACCTTTGGTTAGCCCTGTTGCTTTGGACTGTGGAAAGTTGTGTATTTATCACTTGGGTACAAAGCTGCTTCTCAAGTAGCACACTGATAGAATGCTTGCTTAGCATGTGCAAGGCCGTAGCTCCAACCCCCAGTACCATCAAACAAAGCACATAGAAAACAACACCAAGCAAACAACAGGATGCCCTCCCTCCTGCTCTTCACAGGCAGGGGAGTAAAATGGGAAGGGTCCGTGGTCCTAGACCCCTCCAAAACCAAGCCCCTCTCCCTTCCATGCCCCTAAGTACTTCTTGCAAGGCCGTGCTTCTCACAGGCTCCACCACCTCCCAAAAGCAGCTTTTGGTCCCTCCAGAGCTGCTGAGAGCTAAAGGAAGTGAACAGCAACTACTTTGTCGCCTAGGGGAAGATGCTTCCAGCCAAAGACACAGGAAGTGTGAAGACACTTGAGTCCTGAGAACAGCTGCCTAGATCGTTCCAACGTGCTTTCTGGCTGTTTCTGCTTCTTTTGAAACTTCCAGTTCATGGTCTGTGGTTTGGAGTCATTGTCCTTGTAAGAACTGATTTCGTATTGCAGATATGGCTTTAAAAATAGTTTATCATTTGTTTTGGTTTTGTTTCTAGTACCTGTTACTATGTGGACTCTTTTTTTCTTTCCAATACTGGACACGGAAACCAGAGTCTGTACTCCCTTTTCAATTTTGACAGTCAAATCTATGATTCATCTGCTTAGTTACTGACCTAGAAAACCTGCCTTGTGAATATTTTGACATTTTTGTTTGGTTGGTTTTTATCAAGATGGGATCTCAACACATAAACAGGGCAGGACTTGAACTCATGGCGCTCTTGCCTCTGCTCAAGAGTGCTGGAATTACAGATGTATGCCAGCATGCCTGGACCATTAATCTTTTTTAAAATTCATCCATATTTTATTCTAATTATTTTATAGTTTATTTTTAACTTCGAAATTTTTTATTCATCTGTTGTTTCCTACGCTTTAAACAGTGAGGCATCTGGTCAGTGAGAATCCAGATTTAAATCTTCTTATTTATTTATTTATTTATTTTTATTAAAAATTTCCACCTCCTCCCCTCCTCC